>JAVSCE010012176.1:0-541015 GCA_032199065.1 Smutsia gigantea
TGCGCTGGGGCCGGAGCCGGCAGTGCGCGGCCCCCCGCGGCGGCAGCCCTCCCGCAGCCCCCGAGCTCGCCGTTCCGGAGTCGCTGCGGCGCGGCCCTCGGCGCCCCCGCCCCAGCCCTTCCCCTCGGCGCGACGCCCAGGCCCCTCGCCTGCGGCCCCTCCGCGCGGCCCGAGACTTGGCTACTCACTGGGCGGCGCTGAGGGGGCGGCGGTGGGAGAGCGGCGGGACCGTGCAGCAGGGACGGCCGCCAGCTCAAGGGTCGGAGCGGAGAGAAACGCCGGGGCCGCCGCGCCGCAGAAGGTGAGCTGGGCACGTGCACGCCCCTCTGTGTAGCCGCGCCGGGGGCGGGGCGCGGGCTGGGCGGTGCCGCCTCCTCCCTCCCGGCGCGCCGCCCCGCCGCCCTGCCGCGCGCACCAATCCCCGGGGTGGGTGGTGTCGGGCGCCGCGCCGCCGGTCCAGGGCTAGAGTGCGGCCCACGTGGGCGCGCGGCGAGTGGGCGCGCGCGCCGCCGGCTCCCGGGCGCGGGGCCTGCGAAGCGGGGCTCTGCCCCAGGGAAAGCCTGGCGGTCTGTGAATTCCGGCTGTCCCCGGAGGACCCAACCTCCGGGGAACTTCCGAAGCCCTTTGAAGCAAAGTTCTACCCAGTGGGGTTTTTTGTTCCGCGTTTACTTTCATTCTGAGAAGAGTTTGTAACAAGAAAATAATGATAACAAAATGTAATAGTGATAATGATAACTAGAAGCCCAGTTGGGTGTGCTTTGTCAAATTGGTACTACTTCACCCAGAAAACCCGTAAAAGTTGATAAAAACGTGCAGTGGTCAATTTGAAAATTCCAGTAATGCGAATTAGTAGTTAAGATTATTTGGGGATGGGCTGTAAGAAAATGACATTTGCTATTTCCAAGAGAGCAGGAGCAGAAGTTACACAATCAAGGTTTCTCATACTGCGCTGTTTACTTTAGGAGTCTCTGATAAGATTGAAGTCACAGTGTGAAATTCTGTTAATTTTAATCCAAAAGGAGACAAAACACTGGCACTGAATTGAACAGAGTGTATATTATTATTTCCGTTTGATAGAGAGACCTGCCTTATTTTGCTTAATGCTGTGGTAAACATCTCTGTTCCTCTACTAGTAATACTACCTTTGGCAAGGCGCCAGATTCATGGAGCTGTGTTATACATACGTTTTTAATGTGATGCTCTAAATCATTCTTAACTTCTGTAAGACATGCCTTCCAGAGGTAATCTGATTAAAGATTTGGGGCTTCTCTCCAGAAAATGGTACATGTGCAAAATCTCAGCGACTATTTATGAAGGTCATGTACTATGGATGCTATTCTGTGGACCCCATTTAAAAAATGGAAGTCTAGCACGGAGGATACAATGGTATTATCTGTTCTAGTAAATGTCCTAAGCAATAGAGACTCTGTCCATATAAACTTATTTTTACAGTATAAAACAGATTCTTTATGCAAATAATCACTAATGATATTGAGGGAAATGATACATGCTGACTCTGATAACAAATTCACTCCATCCCCCAGGGCTAGGAAGCATTGCACAAGGAGATGGCTTGCACAAGACCCGTGGCTCAAGAGACTTCATCTGATTTCTAAGAGTGAGGGATCTGATCTAAAAATTTTCACCAGATTTTCTTTAAAAATACAGGCTGCTGTTTCTAAAATTTTAGAGATTATTCCCCCCACATGTTTTTCTTCAAACGCCCTGAAGGTATAGTCTGTAACTAGGTTACAGCACAATAATCTGGGACAAACTAATCACAATACCAATCTTTGTGTTGTTTATCTAGTAATCTGTACATCTAACTTTAGTACTATCTGATACAAGAACACATCGCAGCTGTGAGTGAATAAAAAGCTATTACACCTCTAAGCAAAAATGAGGAAGTCCTTTCTAACAAGCACAATGTTTGATGACTATCTTGACATACCAGAGTCTTTGACTTTTATCTTTCTTTTTCTGTTTGAAGTTATTAACTGAACCCCACATCTCATCTTTGGTTATATCTCAACCTTTTCTATGTGTTGAAATGTAGAAAGAACAGACTGTCCACAGATCTGGCATAAGTCTCTAAGAGGGACTATGAGAGATAAGGGAAATAAAAATATTTAGAAACAAAATATTTGAAATGGATTAAGCTATTTTTACTTCACTGTCATTTGCATTTCCTTCTGCTCTTCTCTATTCCTGCTGCTTAGAATGTAATTACCATCTTTTTCCCAGTTGAATTCTTACTGACCTCCTTCCACCTCACCCTGTCTGGTATACCGCAATCACTTTTCACTGTCATCTGTGAAATGATGAGTGAAATGAGGCAGAATGAAACAGAAAATCCAACTTAGTCATTTCCAGCAGAAGGATAATCTAGGTGTGTCTTCCAAAATTTCAGAAACAGTTGTACATGTCTGAACTCCTAAAGTTTTATGAAATTGTAGGGAATTTCAAGGGACTTTTGTAGCTGAATAAATTCCACACCCTGTGCTCCTACATTTGCCAAATAAACCCAAAGTAAACCTCATATCCATGAATAAGGGATTTACTTTAACTATCAAGACTGAATGAGTTGGTTCTTATTAGTTCTAATTTTTACTCTTTTATCCCAAAGCTGTTTCAGCAAAGGTAAAGCTAAAATCCCCCAATTTTTTTTCAAATTGTTGTTGGATACTGGCTACTGATGCTTGTGTTATAACTGAATAGGCTTGAAAGAGAAAAAGGATTGGCTCAGAGTTCAGGCAACTGGAGTTTCAAGGGCTTTCAGTCCACTGTTGTTCTCCACTCCCCTTTCAAAAATGTGTAAAAAATTAAAGGCAACTTTCCACTGGATGAAATCCATATTTGCCCATCCCTTAAGATAAGCAGCAAAATATTGGGGAAAAAAAGGTTGGAAAAAAAATACAATGAGTCCTTATAATGACAAATAATCTTTTAAAGACATATTTTTCTGCTTGTTTTTTAACTAAGTCCAAATAATGGTTTCACAATGGGTTTCAGCCCTGCACTGCTCTGCCTATGAGTTCCCCTGCATCCTGGCATTTGGCTGGTTTCTGGGTTTTCTTTATATTGGCCATTAATCAAGAATCTCCCAGAGCTCCACCTGCTCTGTGCTGGTGTCTGTTTCCTTCTGCCAGGATTCCTGCTGGGACCGTATCTGCTGGAAAAAGTCAGCTTTCCCAGCCCAAGTATCTTCAGTCGGCCTGCTGCTCTGAGCATTGAAAACTGGGGATATAGAAAATGCTCAGCGAATGTAAATCCTCTTTATTTCCTTCAGCTTTGACAAAAGTCCTAATTGCTCTAGAGGTTGCTTCTTAACCAGGTCCAAAGGACCTGTTCTCGTCTGCCTCAGATTCTCTCCTGCTTTGTCCCTTTTTGTTTTGAAACTGTCTCCCAACTTGACTTCCATGATGGCTTCATTTTCCTCCTACCACCCTTATAACTTTTTGTCCTGTTTACTAACTATAGAACTCTTAGGATTAAATTCTTGACTCATTTGTGTCTCCATCCCTCTTCACAATCTTAGCTGTTATCCATTCCTAAGGTTTAACCAACTTGATGGCATCAATCCCAAAAGCTACTTTGCCAGGCCTCATCTTTCATCCTTGTTCCAAATTATGTCTCTGGTGAGATGAACTTCCAGCACCTACAATGGTGTGGTTGAAAGCAAATCCATCTTTTCCTTAGACTGGTATCTCTCTCTGACTTCTTTCTTAACCATTCTCCCGGTACTCCAGACTTAATGCTTTAAGTTGCTATTTACTCCTTTCTCTCCTTCTCTTATGTTCCATCTGTCACAAAGTTCTGCTACTATTCCTCCATTTATTCTTAGTCACAGAAATAATCCTTTCTCTTGATTTCTATGAATTCACCTCCCTAATCTCTATCCTCCATCCTCAACAATAACTGATTAAAACAAATTATTGCAGTCTTCTAAAAAAATTCATGGTACCTTATCATTGTTTATGGAATCAAACTAAACTCCCTCTGCCATCTAAAATTTCCATCAACTGCTTCAGTACATTTTCTCCACTTATCATTTACATCTGTGCAGCCCAGTATGGTAGCCACGAGCCACATGTGTTGGAGACTAAACTACACACTGAATTTCAAAGACTTAGTGCAGTTAAAGTCATGTAAAATGTCTCATTAATGGTTTTGCACATTAATTATGTGTTAAAATAATGTTTGGGATATATTGGGCTAAGTAACATATATTATGAGAATAATTTTCACCTGTTTCTTTAACATCAATGTGACTGCTTAAAAATTTTAAAGTACAGATGTGGCTCACCACATATTTCTATTGGTCAGTGCTGCATTAGACAACCAGCATGCCTATTCTGGGCTAGGCACTATATAATGGATCACAGGCAATTTTTAAAAGGAAAAAATAATTCAGACTTATCTCACCCCTCACAAACCAGCAGGGAAGATAAGACATTGAAAGTAATTATTGATACAACCAGAAGGCAAACACCAAATGACTAAAGATTAGCTCTGTGGGTGCTGAAGGGAGAGAAGTAGTCAGTGATACCTTCTCTGGAGAAGTGGAACTTCAGCAGATCCTTGAAGGAAAGATGGTACTTCTTTTCTGCAGCTGTAGAAGAAAGAGAAAGGCATTCTGGGACAGCAGAGGTGGGAAAACACTGAGTAGAGGTGGGGTAAAAGGTGTAAACCAGTTTGTTTGGGATGAAAGGTACTTGGGTCTACACATCTGTGCCTCTATGCACTCAATGACTTCTAGAATGACTTCTTGCCTGCTTTCCATCAATCTCCATCCCATCACTTTCTTCCAGCCTTTATGGTACTCAGGACCTGAAGCTAGAAAATAAAGGTATGTGCTTGTTGCCAGCCAGATGTTTGCTCTGCTTCTGACCAGATTTCCAGAAAGCATGCTTCAAACGTACACTCCAGGCAAATGGGGTTTTCACTGAGCAAACATTCTTCTCAGTTGGGTGAGCATTTGAATGGAGAGCCCAACCCACGTAAACGACTGAACACAGTGTTTAGTTAAATTGCCACCTACCTGGGTTGACTGACTGTTCAGATTTGCCCACGACTGTCCCAGTTTTAGCACTAAAAGCCCCATGCCCCTTCAGTCCCAGGGGAATTGAGATGGTAGGTTCACCTTACTGTGCCGTATTCCAGGCTCAGGCTTTGTTTTCCATTTCTAGTCACTAGCCTTCTGCTAATTTGATTTCTATGACAACATGACAGAGATGGTGTAATTATGTTTAAAAGGAACATGGTGGCTTTCTCTGGCCAGAGCTGTGCTGACTTGACATCACTTGATATTTTCTTAACCCTGGTTTCATGATGTCCTTGGCGAGGGGGCCGGGTGAGGGGTTGTCACAATTCTTCATATTAAATTCATTCATGTTTCATTTTTAAAATATGCTACTGGATATGGTCAGGAGGGAGGATGTCATTAACTCCATCAAATTAAAGAGAGATATTTCAGTTCCAAAGTGCATAGTCCTACATGCACGTTAGACTTCTCCCTTCCTTGGAACCTGATTGTCACTTTTGGCTCCCTGTCACTTCCCTTGAGACCACCTCCTGGCCCCTTTGAAGCCATGCTTCTCTTGTTAGTCCCATTCTTGTGCTCAAGGGCTGTTAGCTAAGGGGCAGCATCAAAATGCACTGAAAACCCCTGGATGAGAAACTTGGAGAAGGAGGTTCAATTCCAAGCTCTGGCAGTAAAAGGGTTGCAAAGGTTAGGCAGCCTCCAAGTCCCAAAGGAATGGTGAAAAGATAACCAGTAAGTTTGAACTTTTAAGACATTGAAGTGACACCTTTCAAGTCAGACCATCTGTGCCATCTATTTGTAAAGCTAGATCTAGCAGAATCACCCACCCAGAAGTTCTAGCACAAGTCTGAAAAGATATCTACGTTCCAGTTTCCACTGAGCAACAACTTCTTGCACAGTGCTGTGAATTCCAAGTTGCAAAACTTGGGTCTCAGAATATTCATGTGGAAAATGTTACACTCTAGCACCTTCCAGGGCTACTCTGTAGCCTCATCATGAAATTCTTTGAGCTCAAACAGTGAAAAGTAAAATAACTTCTGGTGGTGGAGGGAAGGGAGAGGGACAGTTGATTCTTGGCTTGGCCTGACTTTGATGTCTTTAACTGACTGGCTTAGGCTCACAAGATCTATCCCGTAAAAAACTCTTTTGAGTTAGTATTATGTCCTGAAGACCTCAGGGCATGAGTGCTTCAGACAGAACATTTTAGAATTTCACACCTGTTTTATTCTTATATTCAGATTGGCACAAATTGTTGCCTCTGACCAAATTAAGCAGTCTTTTTTTTTTTCTTTTGTGTTCTAGTCAGACGGACAGAATCTGTTTAAATGATGAGCTGTCTGGTCCAAGTACTTCCCCATAACAAGCCAATGCTGGCTTAGTCAGTAGGGGGCAAACACCTGGAGTTCTTCCTCTAGTATACAGAAGGATCAAGGCTGCCGCCTCTCATGCGGTTTGTTCCCTGGTCTCGACTACCAAATCAGACAACACTGTGCCCAGCAACTATGTTTTCTCCAGAAGCTGCAGAAGAACTGGCTCTCCTGTGCTTTGACATGGAACTGGAGAGAGAGTGCTTACAGCCAGATCTGACCTCTAAGGCACTCCAGTTCTGCTTAGGTTTTCATTTTGATCCTTCCCAGGATATAAATCTGGGGAAGCACTCCTGAAATAAAAACAGACAATTGCATAGGGATGTGCAGTAAAAAAACACAAATGAATCCTGCTGTACTGCTGATTTAACTAAATGTATGGTTTTGAGCAAAAAGTTCGCAATTACATTTTTTTTTGGTTTCTTTTTCCTGTGAAGTGGGGTGCAATAATCCTTATTTTAACTTCTCCAAAAGATTGTGAGAATATACACAGGTAAGTGGAAACACAGTGGACAAGTTAAGTCACTAACTAAGGTTTTACCTTTGCATTAGTTTATACCCCCATCAGTCTAAAATTCAGTGCCAAATACAATTTGAAGTTAAAAACCTAACTCTTAATTCTCAGGCTATACACATAAATCATGTAATATAGCCTTATTGTTAATATGACATTGAACAGTATAAAGTTTTTAAAATGGGCCCTTTTAAACCAGATTGATCTGTCCAGGTCATATTTCAGCAATACGACTTCCTTCTTTGGTGCCATCTTCCATGTGTCAGCACCAGTGACAGCCAGAGTGTGACCTGTGACCTATTATATTGATCATCCAAAACGACTTCAGTGTGCTTGTCATGCTGCTTCCCTTTCTGTCTTTTAAATTCAAGTATAACTGACATATAACATTATGTTTGTTTCAGGTATACCACATAATAATTCAACATTTGTATACTTTGCAAAATGACCACCACAATAAGAAGCCTAGTTACCACCTGTCACCATACGAAGTCACAAAAAATTTTTCTTCTTGTAATGGGACAATGTTAAGGTTTACTTGGCATCTTTCAAGTCTGCAATAACATACTAAAGATGATAGTCACCATCTGCATGACATCCCCATGATTTATTTTGTAACTGGCAGTTTGTACCTCTTGATCTCTGTGGCTCCCCCTCCTGCTGGCCCTGTGTCCACCTTCTTTGTAGGTTTCTTACAGTTAAGGGAAACTTAGTGCAAAAAAATAACTAGCTGAAGAAAGAGGAGAGAAGAAAAACAGCCTTGAAATGACAACATTGAAAATTTTTAATCATGTCAGAACCTATGTGGGTATGTAATAATTTTTTTAAGTATACAAAAATATGTTCACATTTGTTATGAAATGCATCTGAGTATGGGTCTCAGGAAAATCTACTGGATGCCCAGTTTTAATCTCAGTCTGCCAGCAAAGCCAGGCAGATGACACTAAAATCTGAATCTAGTTGGGCATCAAACAATAGTGAGATGGAGAGAGGGAGGGCATGGGCCTGAGAAAGCATTCAAAAACACAAATTTAAATACCAACCCAGACAGGCAATGCACAAATGTGAACTGAGTAAGCCTCAGGGCTGCAAACATTTAACAACCGCCCTAAAGGTTAGTCATATAATCATGCTGTCAACTGAAGTCATCTATTAGAATTATTTTAAAAACTCTATTCCTACAGGCTTAGTGGATATTTAATTTCTATGCTAGTCTAGTATGGTATTCCTCTAAGGTACTGTTTTATTTGTTGTTTTTTAAAGAAATACAAAGCTTAGTGTAAATTTCTTTCAAAAAGTTACATAAGCGTATTTCCCATGAGAAACTACACTTGTTGGTGTGGGAAACTTTACAGAGGAGTGTATTAGTTATAAGATTGTGCATGATCATCAGAATAGCAAAAGAATCTTTTTAATTGAGTGCGTATTCTAATCCTCCTGTATGAATTACGTGAAAAAAATCTTTGAAGTATTGTTGAGGAGGTAGTGTTGGCCAAATTGAACTTGACAGCACCCCTTTATCTAGTTCCACTGTGATTAGACTTTGAGGCACATATAGAAATATAGAGAATATTGGTTTAAAATATGATTCAGTGAGTACATTTCAGCATGAGATAAAGCAATTTAGAACAACAAAAACCGCACTGACTCAAAGTAGCTTCAACATCCACAATTTAATATTTTTTTGGGGGGGTGGGGGTTCAATTTGGTCCAGACTGTTTCACGTCATTTTGTATTTAAGACAGTTTGGCAGTAATATCTAAGGGGGAAGCCGTTCATTTTACAAATGGATGTTGTAGACCAGTGAGGTCTGGCTGGCTGTGCCCAGCATTACCCCCAAAGGTGCCATTCATGTGGACAACAATATGAAAGAATTATGCAGTACAATTTACACAGTCAGCTTCACTGTGGAGTCAAGGGTTAAATAAGCTATTCTACATAAGCGCAATTCGCAAAGAACAGAAATTTTCCCATTTAAGTACCCAAATTTAAAATGCCTGTGTATGTATTTGTAAATAAGCATTTTAAATGGATTTTTAAATTAGTGCACGACTTCCTGGACCCTTAAAGAGACTTGGCAGAAGAAATTTTCCTGTACCTTTGGGCCATGATAATGAGCCTGCAAATAATGAGAACACTGTTTTGTAATATACATTATTCCAATGGTTATTGAGGTCTGTATGGTTAGTGACCACTTCAACAGTGTTCTTAAAATGTTATTGATATATCTTTAAAGGATAGACACACATTCAAGGACCTGCCTTAATTTGGGTTTTTCCAGAAACAAACAATGAGAAAAGGATTTGACTGCAAGAAATTTATTTGGGAATAGGGAATTAAGACAGGGAAGGGAAGGAAGCTAATACAAGGTATGTTATCAAAAGTGCCAGGAGTAGAGCTTAACTCTTTGGGAAATAGTGTACATATGTGTCTCAGAATTATCTCACTGACAGAGAGGGAAATGGGATATCTGTACACCAATTCCATCATGTTTGGTCCAGGGCTTCTTCTGGGGCTAACTCCCCCAGATGGGCAAACATATTTTAATGGCCAGAGAATACCCCTCCAGAAGCAGGCAAGGCATAACCTTGTTGGTCCTTATTATGGCAATCCTGTATCCTCATACTAACCAGGGCTTCCTTCTTGGTTATTGGTCATCTGGAATAAGAAGCTGCTGAAAATGCAAGGGAGAACATATGACTTAGGGTTCAGTGGAGCCCCTTCTCTGTCCCTTATAGAAGGAAGCCTCTCCCTCCCAGAAACAAGAACCTCTAGCTCCACATAGGCAAATGTGGGGATGAGAAGCACAAATTTCCTAAGTCATTTCCTGACCCATGTATGTATTTTATTGACATTATTTTTTATATTGAGGCACAATAAAATGCACAAATCTTAGGGTATACCTTGATGAATTTTGACATGTATATACACTCATATGACTATCACTCAGATCAAGATACCAAACATTCTAATTTTTTCCCCTTCACCTATTTCACCCATGTCCCCAGTCCTCCTCCCCTATGGTAACCACTGGTCTGTTCTATGTTTACTAATCTATTTCAGTTTTGTTGGTTTGTTTTGTTTAGCAGATTCCACATATAAGTGAAGTTATATGTTATTTATCTTTCTCTGTCTGACTTATTTCACTGAGCATAATACCCTCTATGTTGTTGCAAATAGCAAGATTTCTTTCTTTTTTATAGCTGAGTAATATTCCACTGTATATATGTACTACATCTTTTTTATCCATTTATCAATGGACATATTTGGGTTATTGTAAATAACGCTGCTATAAATGTAAGAGTGCATGTATCTTTTCAGATTAGTGACTTTGTTTTCTTTGGGTAATTCTCAGGAGTGGAATTGCTGTGACCCATGTATTTTAAACATAGATCCTGTGGCAGGCTAACTTATTAAATTAAATTAAAATGATATATGATGGGGACTACAGCCCCTGCATCCTACCAGTTTGCCCAAGATGTGGTACTACTCTTGATTTATTATCATGGCTGGTGGGGCATTTTCAGATTTCCATTCAGCCTTTCTTAACATATGACTTACTCTGCTGGTCAAAGAAACAGTGTGAGTTGAGGTTTTACGAGCTCTGATTATATTCCTTTTGATTATGCACTTGGGCAACACAGACATTTCTACTTGGCAGTTCCATAGAGCTACTGAGCCCACTGGGAGATGGACTTGGGCCAGGACTCTACACTCCATTTATCATCTAGCCTCTGTGCACCCCACTCTAAAAGGGGGCCCTAGTGTTGGTTTAGGTCCATTGGCATGAGTGTCCTGCACATAACTTAATTCTGCTGAGGAAATGTAGGAAACAGTATCAAGCACGTGCTCAAGGTCATGTCACCCATGAGCTTGAGACACTGACATTACCTTCTACTTTTAATTAACTTTTTATTTTTATTAATTTGACTTTTACTGTATTTCTTAAATGTCTCACAAACATAGAATTATTAACCTTTTGTTTCTGTGTCTTAGAAAATAATAAAACCTACCCAAATTACAAATTAAAGCAAAAGAAAATTTGCAAACCAATAAAATTCAAACTAACATTAATTAAATATGAGAGATGATATTTCATAAAACCAAAATGCCATGTAAAATATGAATAGGATATTGATTGCTAAGATTTTTGAGTCAGTCTTCCTTTATTTCATATGAAGCCTCAACTTTTGCCACTGTTTTTCTCTCTTTTTCTTTAACTGTTAAAGGACTTCCATTTATATAGGGACCCATAAAATCATTTACCTTTACTTGGGTGAACCATCCTCTCTTCTTTTATTCTCAAGATCCAACAATTAAAATTTTACTATAATCGAAATGCAAACTCTGGAAAGGAAATGTAATAACAATTTTTATATTCTTAGAGAACGTAAGAGGATGTAAGGAAAACATTGCATTACATAGAGAAACAGGTTTTAAAATGAACAGGACTGGGACTTTTGGCCAAGATAGTCACAGGAATAAGATTTATCTTTTCTACTGAAATTACTAAAAAAAAAAAAAGAGAGAGAAAACCCAGACTAAATATATGCAACAATGTTCTTCAAGACATGCAAATAAGCTCATGAAAAGATGCTCAAACATCACTTGTTTTTAGGAATTCACAACTTAAAATCAAATGAGATACTAGTACTTGCCTATCAGAATGACTAAACTTAAAAAGACGAACTATATTACATATTGTCAAGGGCTTGGAAGAACTGCAACACTCATCTACTTTTGATGGGACCATATAGCTATTCTGGAAAGCAGTGTGGCAGTTTTTTAAAACAATAAGCATACACCTACCACATGACCCAGCCATCCACTCCTAGGTATATAAAAGAAATAAAAGCATGTGTCCATAGAAAAGCTTGTACACAAATTTTTATAGCAGCTTTATTTGTAATAACCCCAAACTGGGAACAACTCAAATGGCCATCAACAGGTGAATGGACATACCAACTGTGGTGTAACAGTATAATTGAATAGAGTGCAATAAAAAAAGAAATGAACTATTGATACACACAACAACATAGATGAATCTCAAAATAGTAATGCTGAGTGAAAGAAGTCAGATGAAAAAATCACAGCATGTTGTTTAAGGGAAAGGGGTGTGGGAAGGGGCAGGAGTGAGGGGCTACCAGGGGCAAGAGGGAACCTTGGGGGTGATGAATGTGCTCATTAGCTTGATTGTGGGGATATTTTCATGGGTGTTTATGTGACAGAACTTATCGGATTGTATACTGCAAACGTGCATGTCATTGTATGCCAGTCATACCTTAATAAAGCTGATAAAAATGTAAAGAACTGGACGGAGGCTCTAAGAGCTAACATGAAACTGATTGAATAATCAAAGTTATTGAAAAGTTTTGGAATTGGGCTAGAGAATTGAGTCACTCCTCCAGAGAAATGGGGTAAGTTAACAAACACAGTTGGGGAGATTGCTATTCTTTATATTTCAGTAAATTAAGACTTTGCAATATGTTACAAAACCAACCATTCATTTGCAGTCACCAAATGCTACAGCCAACCAAGAGCCTCATTATCCTATAATATCTTGATAATCTAGTGTTAGTTCTGCTAGTGCATTTGCAGGGTCTCTTGGCCAATCATGTGCTCAGGCTTGAGAACTAATCTCATTTCTCTTCCCTCTGAATTCTGAGACAATCAAGAAACAGACATAGAAATTGGAGGCAAATATTAGCCTGGATTTATTATAACTGGATTGGGGAATACTACTTGGACCTAAAGTCCAACACCTTCCCTTATGATTTGAAGTTATCCTGCCAGCACCTGAACAGTTGCATTTCATCCCTGCTCTTCCCTCCACCCCTCCCCATCACCAAAGCAGGGACAACTGTAGAAGATTCATATAAAGAAGCAGGTGCAGAGAGAGACAGGTTTTGTCTATTCAGGTACTGAATGTGTCACTGCAATGAGCTACTTGAGGAAATGTTTGGAATTATTGAGGGAGTTTATTGTCATTTTCAGCATCAAGCTGATTAAGACGAGAATGGGTATTTTTGAATCACCAACTGTTCTGTCTAAATAAATCAGTGGATTAGCATTCAGGAGCTATTTTCTTTTAAATTTACTGCACATATTGATGGTATCAGCACTAATGTTTGTACATTTTTTTCCAGTTGATGTCAAATTCACAAAATAGTTTTGACTAACTGAAATATATCTTTCCCCTAGCAAAGTTGTCATGCACATTTCTCTTACCTATATGTCAGTTATTTAAATGTAAAGTGAAATACAGTACATATGAAGATGTGCACAGGAGTTGCACTTTCATTTTGAAATATGTTGATACAAAAGTATTATACCATTTGTTCATTTAATTTAGGTGTATTCAACTCTATGTGCAGAGAGAAAGTGATAGAGAAACAATGCAAATAGTACAATTCCATCAACTCTTCTACTCCGTGTGTTAATGCCCCAAATTAAGCACGAGAGGGGCTGTCTGTTCTTCATTCCTTAGCTGCTCTCGGATCCCGTGTGTGTTTCATCCCACTGCACCAAGCATGACTCCGTGGTGTAAAGGAACACGTATGTTGTATAACATGATCCCCAAATGCAATCTAATTCATCCAGTGCCAACCAATGAAGGAGCGATTTGCTCCAATGTTAAAGGAAAAACGGATCTTGTTGTACTGAGAGATGCTTTGTCTCTTAAGTGGTGACTGTTGGACCCCACCACCACCATCCTGAAAGCTTTCCAAGAGGAGTAATTTCCCTTTTCTTTCTATGCTACCTGTTTAACCTTACCACTGGATAAGATACAGGCCTTTGTAACACTTGCCAATCATCAAAGTCATTCAGCGAAGAGATTTGGGGAGGGGCTAATTCTGGTTTCTCTCTGAGTATAATATTTGCCTTTAACTGTGTAGGTGGTTTGTCAAGCTTATTGACATATCTTCCAGCTTGCCTGTTTGTTTTTTTCTAGAAAGTACAATTTTGAGTATCTTCGTGTTTTGTTCTCTTCTCCACCGTTAGCAACAAAATGAAC
The DNA here is from genome assembly GCA_032199065.1 of Smutsia gigantea. NCBI lineage: Eukaryota > Metazoa > Chordata > Mammalia > Pholidota > Manidae > Smutsia > Smutsia gigantea. The sequence goes on from JAVSCE010012176.1 coordinate 13,941, forward strand.
AGATTTTATACCACAAAGTATTATTTTGTACTTGTTCTGGAAGTAGGCTCACCTGAAGGGCTATTGTTCTTTCTCTTTTAATGATACGAGAGCTTCCACGGCAAAGTTTTATAATAAACAGTATCCTGAGTACTAGGGGTGACAGGATTGCTAGTCTAATAAAAGCATCTTCAGAGAGTCTTCAATATCCTTCCCACTGACTTCTCTTTTGTAGCTCCTTGTCCAAAACCATCTTTCAGACTCACTTGTCCCAACACATACTGGTTGACATTCTAACTTCATGCTGGGCTGTTGTGTTTTCCATTTACATTTCTGACTTCACTCAGAATTATATGTTTAAAAATATTATTTTCTTCTTCAATAAGGCACTTTTGGGCAGCCCTGCATCCTAGCTATGATTCTTTGTGTTATATTTTTATGTTGTTGAGATTTACATTATTCATATTCTATTCTTTAGCCATAATTTCCAAATTTCCCAGCATTTGAATGGACACACTGTTCACTACCAGTTCAGCACAGCATTATCTATCAGACTGCTGTCTTCAAGTTCTTCAGCTTGAGAAACAGTGCTGTCTCTCTATGTAATATAATGTTTTTATTACATCCTGCTATGGTCTTGATGAGCATACAATATTCGTATTATGTTTCTCTTTCAGAGTTTGACATTATAATCACACCTTCATTGCTGGATCTTAAGAATGGAAGAGAAGAGAATGGCTCAAACCAAATGAAGGTAAATGATTTATGGCTCTCTATAGAAATGAAAGTTCTTTAGTAATTTTTTTGTGTGGTGGTTTCCACTATCATTTTACTTCTCAAAGGGCCATTTTGGTTCTCAAAGCTTGTCCCATGACATTGCCTGTATGTAATGTAGGAATGTTCTCTGGAAGTTCTCCAGTCAACTGGGTATCTTGACTGCAGGGACGCATTTGAATCTCAGGAGAGATGCACCTCGAATGCATCATTGCTCTCGTAATGAAGGTGGCTGGTGTCCTGTGGGTCAAGGTTGAAGCAGTTGGCAGAAGAATAGTCCCTGCCTCAAACATGCTTCACCACTAGACAAATACAGGATTTCAATACTTAGGACAACTTGTCCATTAACGTTGTGATTTCAAACAGAGACGTGAGCGGAAATGTAGGTGGAGACACAGCAAGACAACAACTAGGCATTCATCAAAGTCATTTGTCAACAACATGAAATGTGCCACAAGCCTGTACAAATACGAAAGATAATACATGGGGTACATGACTAGAAAAGATCAATTTTCTAACATTACATTATCCATCTCTAATGTACTGTTTAATTTTCCTCCTAAAGGATTAAAGCAATGTCTTCTTAATGGTTAAGAGAGGTTACATTATGTTGATATGGCTTGAGGAGGTTAAAAGAGGTTATACAAAGGCAAAGCTTGAAGCAAATGCAGGGGAAAATGAAGTCAGGCTAAACTGATTGGTTGTCTGCACCATGTGGAAGCCCTGTGATTAGTGATATTGGGGGCGTGGTGGTGGGGTGTGTGCAGGTGTGCAGCCAGAGAGCTACAATTGCTGCTTTCTGTCTGGTGTTGACGTAGGTGTCAAAGCCAGTTGACAAGCTTGATATGTTGAGCAATTCTTGTGATAACTTAGTTCAAGCTTCTGCACTTAGGCAAACACATAAGTGAAAAACAGACTGTAAAGGTCCACCAGCTGGAAGACCCAAAGCCTCACCAGGTTTTGCTTCCTGCACCATATACGCTTCATCCCAGCACATGGTCAGGACGGCCTGGTGCAGGGTGGTCACATGCTTTCTCATTCACAGATCCACAAATGACAAATTCTCTGCTTTATACCATTAACTGAAGTTCACTGTGATCCTGAAAATAACTGTTGGGCTGACATCAAATAATGTCAGAGAAATAAAGGGGCTAAACAACTTCCCTTAAATTAAATCTTAACAGGGGTGACGTGATTTTGTAAATGCAAAAGGGAACTGTGACACACCTGCAGGGGTTTGAAGATAAAAATAATGTTTCTTCGGCTGTGGCCATAGAGTCAGCTACAAAAATCATTTCAAGAACATCGCGTTTTTTACACATCTTTCTAAAAACAATAGAGGATATATACTTAGGCAACTTTTTTTCCTTTAGAGTACAAATATCATTTTGCTTAATAAAAAAATAAAAGGTAATGTGCAACTGTTCCATGTCTGGTGCTTAAAAATTAAACTTTGTTATAAAGAAATAATGAGTTACTGGGGCTAAGAGTTCTTGAATCTTCAGTAAGTGTGAGGCCTTTGAAAATTCTCTTAATGCAATTACATTGATCATAATCCAGTTCATAGAGAAATAGGGGGCTTTTTAAACACCATACAAGCAGATAAAACACATGGTCTACTTCCCAAAAACTTTTCATTGAGAACAGTAATCAATCCAATCAATGTGTAGAAAAAAATTCATATGTGAAACAGTATAGCAAAGTAGGGATAATATGGCAGGATCCACATTCTTTAATGCCCTTCTTTCACACTCAGTATAGGCATACCTTGGAGATATTGTGGTTTCAGTTCCAGACCACTACAATGAAGCAAATGCCTCAATAATGAGAGTCAAATGAATTTTTTGGTTTCCCAGAGCATATAAAAGTTATGTTTACACAATAACGTAATCTATTACATATATACAGTGTGCAACTGCGTTATGTCTAAAAATACATGTACATACCTTAATTTAAGCATAAATTTAACCATAATTTAAGCAAAGAAGCAAAATGGCCCTTTGAGAAGTAAAATGATAGTGGAAATCACACAAAAAAATTACTGAAGAACTTTCATTTCTATAGAGAGCCATAAAATCATTTACCTTCACTTGGTTTGAGCCATTCCCTTCTCTTGCATTCTTAAGATCCAAAAATGAAGGTGTTATGCTAAAAATTGCCAACCATCTGAGCTGTCAGGGAGTCATAATCTTTTGCTGGTGGAGGGTCTTGCCTTGATGGTGGTCGCTGACTGATCTGGGTGGTGTTTGCTGAAGGCTGGGGCGGCTGGGGAAAGTTCTTAAAAGAAGTCAACAACGAAGTTTGCTTCATCAATTGACTCTTGCTTTCATGAACAATTTCTCTGTAGCATGTGATGCATTTGATAGCACTTTACCCACAGAAGGCCTTCTTTCAAATTAGAGTTGATCCTTTCAACCTCTGCTGCTGCTTTTATTATATAAAGTTTTATTATATAAGTTTACATGAGATTCTACATCCTTTGTTGTCTTTTCAACAATCACAGCATCTTCACCAGGAGCAGATTCCATCTCAAGAAATCACTTTCTTGCTCATGCATAAGAAACAACTCCTCATCTGTTAAAGTTTTATCATGAAATGCAGAAATTCAGTTGCATCTTCAGGCTCCATTTCTAATTCTAGTTCTCATGCTATTTCCACCACATCTGCAGTTACTTTCTCCACTGAAGTCTTGAACCCCTCAGAGTCATCTGTGAGAGTTGGAATCAACTTCTAAACACCTGTGAATGTTGATATTTTGACTACTTCCCATGAATCATGAATCATGGTTCTTAATGGCATCTAGAATGATGAGTTCTTTCCAGGAGGTTTTCAATGTACTTTGTTCAGATGCATCAGAGGAATCACTGTTTATGGCAGCTATAGCCTTACAAAAAGTATTTCTTAGATAATAAACTTGAAAGTCAAAGTGACTCCTTGATGCATGGGCTGCAGAATGGATGTTGTGTTAGCAGGCATGAAAACAATATGCACTACTTTGTATATACATCTCCATCAGAGCTGTTGGCGTGACCAGGGCATTGTCAAAAAACAGTATTTTGAAAGGATTTTTTTTTTCTGAGCAGTAGATCTCAACAGCAGGCTTATAATAGTCAGTAAACTATGGTGTAAAGAGATGTGCTCTCATGTAGGCTTTGTTGTTCCATTTCTAAAGCACAGCCAGAGTAGATTTAGCAAAATTATTGGGAACCCTAGGATTGTCAGAATGGCAAGTGAACATTGGCTTCAACTTAAAGTCATCAGCTACATTAGTGCCTAACAAGAGAGTCAGCCTTCCCTGTGAAGCTCTGAAGACAGGCATTGACTTCTCCTCTCTATCAAAGTCCTAAGTGGCATCTTCTTCTGACAGAAGCTGTTTCACCTCCATTGAGAATCTGTTGTTGAGTGTGTCACCTTCATAATTCTCTGAGCTAAATCTAGATAACTTGCTGCAACTTCCATACCAGCACTTGTTGCTTCACATTGCACTTTTACGTGATGGAGATGGCTTCTTTCCTTAAGCCTCATGAACCAGCCTCTGCTAGCATCAAACTGTTATGCAGCTTCGTCACCACTGTCAGTTTTCACAGAATGGGAGAGAGTCCAGGCCTTGCTCTGGATGAGGCTTTGGCTTCAGGAAATGCTGTGGCCGGTTTGGTCTATCCAGACCACTGAAACTTTCTCCTTATTAGCAATTAAGCTGTTTCGCCTTCACGTCATTTGTGTGTTCACTGGAGTAGCACTTTCAATTTCCTTCAAGAACTTCCCTTTGCATTCACAACTTGGCTAACTTTTTGGTGCAAGAGGCCAGGTTTTTGGATTGTCTCAGCTTTCAACATCCCTTCTCACTAAGCTTAATCATTTCCTTGCTTTGATTTAAAGTGAGAGATGTGCAGCTCTTCCTTGTACTTGAACACCTTAGACCACTGTAGAGTTATTAATTGGCCTAATTTCAGTATTGTGTCTCAAGGAACAGGAATGCCCGAGAAGAGGGTGAGAGGTGGCAACAATGGTTGGTGGAGCAGTCAGGACACACACATTTATTGTTAAATTTGCCATTTTATGCTTGGTTTATTTATATAAGTGACACCCCAAAAACAATCACAAAAGTAACAGCAAAGAGCACACTGATCACAGATCACCATACCAAATATAAAAATAATGAAAAAGTTTGAAATATTGTGAGAATAACCAAAATGTGACACAGAGACATGAAGTGGGCAAATGCTATTGGAAAAATGGCACCAATAGACTTGCTCGATGCAGGGTCGCCACAAACCTTCAATTTATAAAAAATTCAGGATCTGCAAAGCACAATAAAGCGAAGACCAATACATGATGTATGCCCATAACTGATTTTATGTAAGTAAAATTTTATCTCATTTGCTCACAAACCACTGAAGGAAACAGCTGTGTAATTCACTGCCACTTAAATTAGTAAATCTGAACACAGGATTTTTTTTCTTTCAGTTTCATATATTCAATAGGAAATCATAAGCAATGCAGATGGTCATACATAAAGCTCCAAGTTTAAAATAAGGAATACACTTAAATGAGACTAAAATAGGGAAAAGTAAAATTCACCTCTTTAAAGTTTTTAAAAACACTGTGCCAAGTTTTTAGTAGAATTCATTAAGGATCCAAAAGAAAAGAATTTCGGTGGGCTTGGTTGAGAGAAACACTGTACCAAGCTTTCTCCAAAACATGTTTTGACAACCACTGTTCTATTTGATTTTTAAGCTCGTATGTGTTACAAAGCAAATGAAATCCATATGTTTCTGATTCACTTATGCTCAACTCATCAAAATGTAGTTGTAGGAGTTTCTTGTCTGAGAAGCTTCTAAACCATACTTTATCCTTATGAAGCAGAACTCAAAGATAGAATTGGATTGTATTTAGCTATATAATCATTTTTAAACTGTCTATTTAATTTCACTGAACTCATGTAGCTTAATACATATTATTATGTTATCTCTTGGAAATAAGTAAGCAGTACAAAACGTTTAGCCAAATAAATCCTCGCTGAATCTTTGTTCCAGTACCTGTGTGCTTCCATTGTTTTGCAAATAAAACATTTGGAATTTGACTTGCAAGGAGAAATCTGTTCTCTCCTTAAGGAACACAGTGGATTCAATAACTTTTCTAGTTCTCCACGTAAACAATAGTGCTTGTCAGCCATGGAGTCAAGCAATTCTCATTCCTAGCTCTTGGCTGGACTTTATTCAGGGAATCTGATCAGAGCTTAATTATTGTTTATAATTAGTTAAGGTGTTAGCTCCATGAAGATGGTGACTGCCATTTCCACATCTGGTACCAAAGACTATTAGTTGAAGGGATGAATGTGGTTGGTCTTGTTGAGGTAACTGGCACCCTGCTCTTTGTTCCTCGTTCCTTAATAAAGTACGAACAGCCCCCCAGTCTATTTTGTTTCAAGTAGACATGCTTGAGAATATGTAGAGACATAATAGTAAATGTAATATTGGGTTTTGCAGAAGATTTAAAATATTTTAACTGCTCAGATCATTATATCATCAAGCATTCCCCAGGCAGTGTTTCCAAGCTGCTGTATTATAACCCAAATGGGATTCAAGAGAGTTGTCAAATAAAAAATCCACTGGACATCTTTACTGTGGCATCACTAACATTCCCTGCTATCCCCCGAGAGAAGGTCTTCTCCAAAGACAGTGCTTTTAGAGCTTGGGATTTCTCTGTCACTTCTTCACCCACCTCGTGGTGGCTAGAATTCTGCTGCAATACAACCAGTGGCCCCTGGTATGTGGCCCTCTTAGGCAAGGACTTTGCAAAATACATATTTACTAGTTTGGTCTGTTTTCCCCATTAAGCTTATTCCACAGATGACCCCACAATTATTTTCCAGTCCCTTCTAAAGGAGATTTTGTCATTGAATTCTCTCCTCTCATCAGGGCTTAGGGTGGCAGTGAGGTATACAGGAAACAAAGCATTTAAGGTCAGATAGACCTGGGAAGAAGGATGTGCAACTCTGGGTAAATGGTTCAACCTCTCTGATCTTCAGTTTGGTTATATCAAATGCAGGCATAATAGTCAGCTTGAGGGTTGTAATAAGAATTAAATGAGAAAATCTACATAGTGCCTAGCACATAATCGATTCTCAGAAAACTATTTTTTTCCACTCTGAAGAACATCAAATATACCTTTATGTTGTTCACAATTATTATTTCAGTGCGTTCTCATCAGGCACCGCCTATAGGCTAGGCAGGCTGTTAGGTAACTTGGACCCTGGAGTGAAGAAAAGGTACGAGGCGGTATCCTCACAGCATTTCAGGTGGAGTGGGAAGGAAACATTATACAATGACACAGACGAGTATGTATTTGCACATTACAATATGCTGTGAAGGAGAAGTAGAGAGCTATAAGCCCAACTCCTGCCAGACTCCCATCTCCTGGTCACCTGGCTCATTTTCAGTCACATATCAGGATCGTAACACCAAGTGGATTTGCAGCTGCAGTCATATTCCATGTTTTCAATCATATTTAGTATGTATGAAGTGGGAAGGGATCACTATTTGTGTTTACCACATATAAGAGCACATGCAAAAGAGTATGGAATCCAAGTTAAAGCATTAATAAAAGAGAGGTTAACATTATCATTAATGTCTATTTATTATAAATGGTCAAATTATTAATAGATTTATATCTAGAAGACTGTAAGATGAATCTCCTTGCCCTAGGGAAATGCTATAGGCAAGATTTTTATTGCCAATATTGAAGAAACAGTAGTCCTGTATTTTGTTGCCCAGGAAAGGCAGTGCTCCTTTATTTTTTCAGTTTTATTAAGATATTCTTTATATGAAAATTGCACATATTTAGTGTATGTATCTTGATGAATTTGTACATATGTCTACACTTGTGGTACCATCACCACAATGAAAGTAATAAATACACCCATCACTTCCAAAAGATTTCTGTTGTCTCCTTGCTTTCTTGTTTGTGCTAAGAGCACAGAGCATGACATCGACCCTCTTAATAAAATTTTAAGTATACAACCCAGGGTTGTTAACTATAGGCACTGTGTCGTACTGTAGATCTCTAGAATGCATTCATTGTTTATAACTGAAACTTTACACCCACTGAACAGCAATTTCCCATTTTCCCCTCCCTGCCATCCCCTCACAACCACCATTCTGTTCTCTGCTTCTGTTAGTCTGATTATTTAGAGCATCATATAAGTAGCATTATGCAGTTTTCATCCTCCTGTCATTGACTTATTTCACTTGACTTCCTATTTTCCATGTTGTTGAAAATGGTAGGATTTCCTTCTTTTCTAAGGCTGAATAATATTTCATCATGTGTATATGCCACATTTAAAAATATCTATTCATCTGCCCATAAACATCTGGGTTGTTTTCATATTTTGGCTATTGTAAATAATGCTGCAGTGAACATGGGGCTGTGGATATCTTTTTAAGGTAGTGGTTTCATCTTCTTAGGATATGTATCCAGAAGTGGGATTGTTGGATCATTTTTTATTTTCCGAGGAACCTTTATACCGTTTTCCATAGTAGCTGCACATTTCATATTTCTACCAACAGTACACAAGGATCCCTTTCCATTTTATGATCAGTGATTTAGAATTCAGAAACAATGTAATGAGTGATGAATAGGGACAGCTCACATGGCATAGGTTACCCATAGCCTAACTGGACATGGTTGTCAATAGTGGTAAACCAAGCTCTGGGCTGTGTGAAGCAGAAAGTGGAAGGCAGAGAGTATCTTCCCCTTGATATAGGGCCAACCCCAGGCCACATTCAAATAAAATTTAATAAATTGTAAATAAAACTACAGCAAGTATTTAAATAAAGTATAACATCCAAACCAGGAAACTGACATTGGTACAATTCATGGACTTTACTTACCAATTAAACATGCAGTTGTTTGTGTGTGTGTAGCTTTGTGCAATTTAATCACATGTGTAGCTTCATGTAGTCACTACAACAATTAAGACACTTTACTATCACCACAAGATACCCTTACTACCCATTTATAGCAACACCCCCCTCTCCTCCCCTACTCCTAAGCCCTGATGATTATTAATCTGTTCTCTCATGTCTATAGTTACATTACTCAGGAAGGTTACATAAATGGAATCTTATAATATTTATCCTTGTGAGATCCCTCTTCCCTTCATATTTACCCTGCAGTTCATCCAAGTTGCTGCATGTATCAAGAATTTGTACCCTATATTGCTGAATAGTACTTCATGGAATGCATGTACTGTAGTTTGTTTAGCCATTCAGTCAGTCAACATTTGGTTATTTGCCAGTTTTTGGCTATTATGAATAAAGTTGCTGTAAACATTTATGTGCAAGTTTCCTCATGCAAATAAGTTTTCATTTCTTGGGAATAAATGCTAACAAGTGCAATTGCTGGGTTGTGGGATAATTGCATACTTTTGTGAAATATTGTCAAACTGTTTTCCAAAGTGGCTGTGGCATTTAATATTTCCATCAGCAATGTGTGAGTGATCTAATTTCTCTGCATCCTTGCCAGGATTTTGTGTTATCACTTTTTAATATTTTAGCCTCTCTGGTAGTCATGTAGGATATCTCAATTATGGTCTTAATTTGCATTTCTCTAATAAGTAATGATATTGACTGTCTTTTCATGAGCTTATTTGCTGTCTGTATATCTTCTTTGGAGAAATGTTTATTCATATGTTTTGTCTATTTTCTAATTGGATTTTTTAAGTGTTCAGTTTTGAAAGTCCTTTTCATATTCTAGATACAGGTCCTTTGCTGCACATGTGATTTGCAAATATTTTTCTCACAGTTGTTAGTTTTTTTTTTTTCATCTTTTTAGCAGGGTCTTTCACAGAGGAAAGGTTTTTAATTTTGATGAGGTCCAACTTATCAATTTTCATTTTATGAATTATGTATTTTTTGTCTTGGTCTAGTCCTCATTACCAAAAACTATCTCTCATTTTTTTCTAGAAGTTTTATAGTTTTCTATCTGACATTTAATTCCATGATCCATATTGAGTTAAATTTTGTGTAAGTTGTAAGGTTTAGGTTATAGTCTTTTTTTTGCCTGTGAAGTCCACTGCTTCAGCTCCATTTATTGAAAATGTTATATCTTCTCCACTGAATTGCTTTTGCTACTTTGTCAAAAATAAATTGAATCCATATTTGTGTGGATCTATTTCTAAGTCTCTATTTTGTTCCATCAATTTATGTGTCTACCTGCCAGTACCACAGTCTTGGTTACTGTAGCTATGTAGGAAGCCTTAATCTTGGGAAAAGTGATTCTTCCCCATGTATTCTTCTTTCTCAGAATTGTTTTGGCTATTCTAGGGCTTTTACCTTCCTATATCAATTATAGAATAAGCTGTCTATTTCTGCAAGAAACCTTTCTGAGACTGACAGAAATTGGGTTAAACCTATAGATCAACGTAGAGAGATGACATCTTTATTATGCTGTCTTCCAGTCTATGAACCCAGTTATGTCTTTCCAAGTATTCAGGTCTTCTTTGATTTCTTTAAACAGCATTTTGTGATTTTCATTAATTATATCTAGTACATATTTTGTTAAATTAATGCCTAAGTATTTTATTTTCTTTGGAGCAATTGTAAATGGTATTGCATTTTTTAGTTTGGATTTCACATGTTCATTGCCAGATGGCAGAAACTGGATTAATTTGTGTGTGTTGATTTGCATCATGTGACCCTACTGGACCCATTTTTAAATTCTAGGAGTTTTTTGTAGATTCCTTAGTATTTTTAGGTAGATAATCTCATCTGCAATTAGAGACAGTTTCATTTCTTCCTTTTTATTCTGGGCGCCTTTTATTTCTCTTATTTGCCTTATTATCCTGGCTAAAACTTCTAGTACAATGCTGAATAACAACGGTAAGAATGTACATCCTTCCCTTGTTCCTGATCTTATAAGAAAAGCTATCAGTCTGTCACCATTAAGTATAATGTTAGCTGTAGGGTTTTTGCAGATGTTTTATATGATGCTGAGAAAGTTCCCTCTATTCTCATTGTACTGAGACTTTTTATAATGAGTCACTGTTGAATTTTCTCAAATGCTTTTTTTGTGTCAGTTGATATGATGATATGATTTCTGTTCTCCAGCTTGTTGACATGGTGGGTTACAGTCATTTTCAGACATTGAACCAGGTATGCCTGAATTTAATTCTGCTTAGTCATGATGTATTATTCTTTTTATACGTTGCTGGGTTACTACATTTTGTTGAGGATTTTTGCATCTAAATTCCTGAGTACTACTGGTCGGTAGTATTTTGTGTGTTGTCTTTGTCTGGTCAGGGTAATAATGGCCTTGAAAAGGAATTGGGAAGTATTCCTTCCTCTTTCTGAAAGAGATTGTATAAAACTGTGTTAATGATTTGAATATTTGGTAAAATTTTCCAGTGAAGACATCCATACCTGGATAGTTCTTTCTCAGGAACTTTAAAATTACAAATTCACTTCTTGATTACTTACAGGACTATTCAGGTTATCTCTTTCAACTGTCTCAATTTTGGTAGTTCCTGGAGTGCAGAAAAAGGGGGAAGGAGAAAGTATTTGGATAAAGGCAGTATTATCACAGCATTAGGCAAACTATAACTGAAGTTATTCCCAAGCTAAATACTTCCTAGCACATACCACTTGCCACTTTTCTCACTGATAGCACTTCCAAATGCACAGACTTTGTAAAGGATCCTTTTTTTTTTTTTTGAATAGCATATAAGACTAGTTAAGAGTGGGTAACCGAGGCAGTAGCAATTGGTCTATACATGTAGTTCAGAAGTCAGTCTCTCTTTATAATTGCACTGTGTGGTAATACAGGCTCACCACCAGTTTTGCAGCCATCCTCGCTCCAGTGTAAGCATTGGCATGTATGGACCCTGGACAGTGACAGAATGCCCAAGCTTCTGCTGTGGGCAAAGATGGAGCAACCCAAGATGCCTTAGGAACCAACAAACGCCTTACAAACCAACTCTAGGAAATATGCTCTTTATTTGCATTTTGAGACTATTGATTGCAAAAAGAAAGAAAAAAGTCTGCAGTTCATTTCTCAGAGAAGCTGACCTAAATGTTAATGAAACTGTTATCAGGAGGAGCAAGTCCCCCTTCCATTTCTTCCTTTTAGTAGTGTCAGAGCACTGAGGCCAAGGGTTTCTTAGCACCACGCCCTTGGAACTATGGTTCGAGGCTTTTCCAATGTCTTCAGGCTCTGTGGGACCCGTATTCTATAAACAGAGTTTAGTCACTCAAACCTCTGGCTTTTTAATCAGCTGCTTGGCAAGGTTGCTGTTGACTGCCCACAAAGAATTCCGTCCTCTCGAGAAACACCTGTTGATGTAGAATGGTCCTTTCCCATCGGCTCTTCATATTTATCACTTTTTAAGCAAATATTCACAATGGAGGCACCCCCCTTCAGAAATATATCTGAGCATCTACATTCATGAGGAATCAATTTTGTTAAGCCTGCTGGAAGAACACAAGCCCTGAGCATGTCCACCAAATCCCCGGGCCTGGTTACGAGTGGTCATTAGACCATCAAATAATCAAAGACCCCAGCTGGTCGCAAATACCAGCCAGGACATCCAAGTTCTCCTGACTCATAGGACAGCCATCTACCCATTCCCAACCCAGCTCTTGGCCAGGACACCTTTAACAATAGAATCTAACTTTCATAGATAACCATAATGGAGATTTTTTTTTAAGTTTTAGAAAAGTAAGACACTGTTGAGTACTGTAACTCCAAACTACACACATTGCAGGATTTTGACCCGATGGAGTTGCACATTACAGGGATTTGTTCACTGTATAAAACTTGCCAGATTTCCAAAACATGCATGTTACTCACATTTCTGCTATTTGGAAGATATTTAGGAAGTACGAATACTTAAACCAGAGATCCACTTCTAGCATTTTTATTCAGACCATCTTTCCTTTTCTGGGCAGATTGTTTTGGTATGGTTTTGTAAAGTGAAAGTAGAAACAGGGAGACATATGTCCTTGGGTTTTATGAATAAATTTTCTTATCAAATCAGCTTGCAACGGCAACCTAAACTGTTCGTAATGTGTGGGGGTGATGACATGGAAAAGTTTAATTTGCTCCATCCATATTCTTGGAGAGTATGCCAACCAGAAAGAGGCACTGTGGGTACAAACTCTGTAACTACAGCTGCTTTAGCCTAAAACTGCAAGGAAATGTTCCCACTTTCTCCTTCCATGAAAACATGCAGCTGGTTTCAGTATCATTCTTCCCTGCATTTTGAACTTCCAGAATTTTTTTCAAGCCTGTTCTTCTTCCTATTTTATTATTCTATTCTATTGTGAGAAGCAGTAAGACCTGGAGTGGGACGATGCCTCTGATTTCCCCAGGTGAGAGGATGTGCCAAGGACAAAGGCTGTACCAGTGCTCACATCCCTTAAATCAGTGCTTCCCAAACTTCTCTGAGGTCATGCCAATAACCAAGGCACTTGTTAAAAATACTAATTCCTAACCTGTGTCGTCGAAGCATCGGATTCCATAGGCTTAGGGTGGGACTCAGGAATCTTTCATTTTAATAAGTAACCAGGATGTTGTTATCATCAGGGCAGTTTGGGAAATGTTGAATTAAAGTAGGATTTCACACGTTGTATTCCAAGGACCACCTTTAAATCCTCAGGGCCCCTGAAGGAGGCCCTGTAGGTTGCACCATGCCCAGCCAAGTAGGCAGGACCCAGAGCTGAGATTCCACCAGCCCTGCCGGCTGGGAAGCGCCCACTGGCAGGAAGTGTGTGGGACCTGAGGAAGGAGAGCTTTTTAAATTGGTTCATGCAGAGGAGGCACTTCTTTCTAAATGGCTCCATATTGCACATGTGCTAGCAACTGGTCCTGATCAGAATAGCCTCAAAGGCTGGTCATATGTACAGATTCCTGGATTCTTTCCCCCAGTCTATTGAAAAAGAATCTCTGGATTTTGTATTTTAAACAAGCTCTGTCACTCTCTGCTGTGATGACTCTCATACATACCAAAGTAGGAGAACCACTGCAAACTTAGAATCAAACCCTTTAAATGGCAATCTCTTTAATAGATGTGGCTCTGTATTCTTTTCATCCCTAATCTTTGAGGACTAATGTCAGAAGTTGCAGGTGGCAGAGAACAGGAATTAGAAAGGGATTCAGGACTCTAGTGCTCTGTTAGTAAATCTGAAAAATCAAAGTTCTACCAATCCCTAATATGTTTGGATCTGGAGGCAACTTATAATAAACACTGCCCACCCAAACTGTGACTCTCACTCCTGGAGCTCAACCAGCACCCTGACCTATACTGCTGTGGTAACCCAGCAGCTGGGTATCTCTCCTTTTCCTCTAGTTTCCACACTTCATGGATTCCTTTGCTCAGGGGCCAGTTGTACTGCAACTCATTTCAAAGTTTGTCTCGGTTCTCTATATATACATTTTGCAAGGTCCTTGAACCCAGCCCCTCTGATATTTCATCTTACTCCCATTGCATTGCTTTCCAGTCATTGATTCTCTCTGCAGCCCGTTCTCCTCCCATGCTCACTTCTCATGCCTGATTGGCTGTTACCAACCACGGTGCTCAGCCCATGTAACCTTAGCACCAGGGATGCTCCCTCAGGGTGTGCTGGTCTCCTCCCTGTGGGACCCAGCTCCTTTGGATGCCCACAACTGATTAAGCTGCACAGGGGCTCTTCACATTCAGATATCTGGAAACAGTTGTTTTTGATTTGTTTGCTTTTTTGTTTAGTTCTATGACTTGGCTGTTATTGCACTAGTTTGCATGCTACACATGTCACAAGGTGGTCTCTGATTTAAAGCCTACTGAAACGAGACACAGGAGAAAGGGCAGTGCTGAGAATTACCACAAATCTTAAGCAACTTTCTCAGGAGTTAATTACGTTATAACTAGAAGTTTGCACCTTTTGACCACCTTCATCCAGTTCTCCCATCTATACCCCCCGACCTCTGGTCACCACAAACTTTATCTCTTTTTCCATGAGTTTTTTTTTGTTGTTGTTGTTTTAGATTCCACATAGAAGTGAGATCATACAGTATTTGTCTTTTTTCTAACTTAGCATAATGCCCTCAAGGTCCAGCTATAGTTAACGCTATGTGGTATGTTTGAAAGATGCTAAGAGAGTTGATCCTAAAACTCCTTGTACAAGGAAAAAAATTTATGATTATATGAGGTGATGGATGTTAACTGAACATATTGTGGTAATCATTTCATAATATATGTATGTCATTATGCTGTTCACCTTAAACTTCTATAGCGTATGTCAATTATATCTCAAAACTGGAAGAAAAAACACTTAAGCTTAAGCAACTTCATATTTGCCTGTAAACCTTACATAGTGATTTAAACACTGCTTCCCTCTTTCTTAAAATATTTTCTGATCTTAGAATTTCCTTTTGAGTCTACATCTGCGTTTTTCTCCTGTTCCCTGCCTTCCAAAGCAGTGAAAGCCTCTAAGTGTTGGTTAGTCTACCCACTTCGAGACATAGTGAGGGATGCCTTCCGGTTCTCAGACTCCTTCTCTGTGTTATGCCTACTACCGCAGCTGCTGTTGGTGGTGACCAGACTCCTCCCAAACTCCTCCCACTCCAGAGTGCTGAAGATTCTAGAATCTGTTCAACATATGGGGAAGGGAAGACACTTCACTGATGAAAGGACTGGTCTTTAATGTGGTTGTGCTCAGCCTCATATAACAAGAGTCATACTACATAGCAGGAGAGCCAAAGTAATCTTTAATATTTTAAAACAGCTTTCCAAGGGGTAAAAGAACCTTGAGTTTTGGGAAATCACTGGGTGGGGGACAAAAACCACAACTGCAATCAACTGATTTTTCCTAAAAGCTGTTATTTTGTCACAAAGATTGGATCGAGCTCTGTTACTAGTCTGTGATCATGAGAAAATGACTGTTACCGAAAGTGAAAGGATACACATGTTATTGATTAAATGTTATTAATGAGAAGTGCTGTTTTATTCAATAATACAACGTGAGGTTTTAGTCTTAGGAAGCAATTCTTTTCCTGCTAGAATTTGCCTGCAGACAACTGGGTTATGGATGGATGACTAATGATTTCCCACATAGCCGAACCAGGCTTGAGTCATCCCTGCCAACTCTACTCAATGTTGTCAAACATGTGACACAGATGTCCTATAAGGCTCTGCTAATTGATGCACTTTCAGTGGTCTTGGGTATGGAAATCAGTGAGTGCAGACAAACTCTTAAACTGACTGTCCTGTTGAAACAGAACCACCTGACACTAGACAAGTTTCTACACATACTTCAGTGACTGATTCACAATGGGAAAGACACACCAGCTCAGGTCGTAACTTCATTTAGGATCAGGAAAGCTTAGGCTGCATCCAGTTACAGCGTGTCATCATCATCGGAGGAAAGGGACAAACTTATACAAATTGCTAAACACTCTTCCATCTTCCAGCATTGTTTCCTTGTTGCTGGTCTTTTATTATATTTCAAGCTACCCAGAGAACACTTAAGTTGAAAAAGACACTCTCTTATACTGGAAAGGTAATATAAAAGCCCTTCTCTTACTCAGATAATTTGGAAAATAGTTGATTGCTCTTGCACTTCCATCAGCTTGGGCTGCAGGAGGGTGGGCTACAGCGGGCTGGAAGCTGATGTGAATTGTAGAGAGCCCAGCTCCTGGTGTCTCACTCAGCCCTCATGTTCTGTGTTGGAGAGAAAGTAAATCAGTGCTCTGATATTAAAAGCCATTTCCGGAAGAGCTGGATTCGTAGCAACATAATATTTGAAAACTAGGATTTACATTTTGAAAGCTTTAGAAAGGGATCTGGTGCCTTTCTTTGTTGGTTTAAGGAGAAGGCAAGGAGATAGACATGGTGGGGGCGTTGATTACGGGTTTTGCCCAGGTTAATGGGTGGTTTGGGATTTCACTCCACTTCTTTAAGTCCAAGGTACAAGATATATCACCCCAAATCTTAGTAGGTGGGGTGGGGAGAGGGATGAAATAATGGTGAGTCAGTGCTTAGTGTCAGGATTCAGATAACAATTCAAAGTTTATAATACTCAGGAATACCCGGAGTACACCAGACTGGCTTGGCTTGGTCACAGCAAATGGCTCTTTTGAGATTTTTCAGTTACTTCCCACTCTCCTCAGGACATACATATATATATATGTAACTATCTTACATCGGTGTGTCTCCACTTCCGTTTCCAGGTGGGATGGAATAAATAGGTATGATGGGACATAGAATATAATTATTAGGTGATGATTTCCATAGCTTCTATCACAGACCTTCAGTAGTCAAGATCTATCTGGTAGTTTGTTGAAAATGTAATTTTAATAAAGACCCCTATATATATCCAGATATGTTTGTACATATGTCATGTGTGTATGTACATACACACACACATGTATGCACACATTTGTTTATTTATGTATGTGTTCGGTTATGAAAAATAAGGAAGAGGGCAAAACATTCTGGTGTTCAGAGACATGGATATACAAATAAAATGCTACAACCATTTTGTGTTTTAGGGGAAGAAAATGTGGAGCACTATATATATGAAGAGACATGATTTTACCTTTAGTAAAATTCTATAGGGAATTATAAGACAAATTTTAAAAAGACTTTTTTCCATATATCTAAAGAATGAATACACTAACTGGCTTAATGGAGGAAAAAATAGATAACGTTTAGAATTTTTGTATTTTACTCCAGGGAGCAACTACTCAGTATTATAAAGAATTGCAAATATTATTTCCAGTTTACAGGAAAAGTTTGAAACTTATACCAGAAGTTTCAAAGCTAACTTCCGAGTTCTGAGCCTTTGCCAGTACACAGCATTTATTTTCGGCTCCATCTGTGCTTGCAGAGTTTGCTTACACCAAGCTTTATGTAGCCTTTGATTTTTATCCCGAAGTTTGGTCTAGCACTCCTGATGAATGAACTCCCCTTTTAGACAGGTTAATGGCCTTTCCATAGGGACTGAATGTTTGTGCCAGATTGGATTATTTTAAATAAACATATAAAACCCATAATGGCAATGGGGAGAAGACATGGGGTTCCAGTGCTGGGGCTTGGGTCAGAGTAGGAATGACTCATCAGTAAGGCAGTCAGAGTTCCCAGAGTCAGTAATTCCCATTTTACCACTGGACTGGGAGATAAGGATAGAGCCGACTTTTAAAAAATCAGTTTTTGAAATTTGACATCTTCTGTTTGATAATATCTTATAACTACATTTATATATCTTAAACACTATCCTTTCTAGTCCTTAAAATACTTCGGGGCATCTTACAAATGAAAAACTCTGCCGGGCTAAACATGAGCATAAAAGGTTACAAAAACTTAGTCATGAAGCCTAATCATGTCTAGTTAATAAAGGACAAAGGCATTTCTTACAAAAAAGGTAAAAATAATCAAACGCTAATTTTATTTTACTTTAAATTTGCTGAGTCCAGCGATTACGTTTTTCTAAGGCAAAGTCTCAATGACCCTATACTCCTTGTATTTAATGAAAAGTAGATTGTGGTTAGTTTTTTCCAACAAACATTTCTAAGAATTTTGAGAACAGGCAACCATGTTAAACTTGGGTTATTATCCAAAAGGTGTGGGGCTTAGAATTATTGTTCAAATAATGATTTCAATTTAGATAAGGAACAGATCTGAGAATGTGTGGCCAATCTACTGGAGTCTGGGAGAGCTGCTCTCAAGTCCTGGCCAATCATTCAATCCTTAGTTATTAGTTATCCTTGTATGTGGCAACTATGGTGCAGGCAATGAATACATAAAAATGGAGGGGTGATTGGGTCACTCATGCAGTGAGTGTGCCTGGATATGCAACAGATTGCTGGAATACGCCATGCTGAGTGATGGTGGAGGTGTAACAGGGTCTCTACAGATTCACAGGGCTCAGAAGATAGGGCTTGCCTCAGAGAGTTGGGAAAGGCCCTGTAGACAAGGCAACCTCTGAATTGGGTCTTGGAAGGTATACAGGCATGTTCCTGATGGAGAAGGAGCTTGCCATTCCAGGCCAGGGGAATTGCCTGTGCCACGATTTGGAGTCTTCAAGTCACCAGATCTTTTAGAACAGTTTCATGTTGCCTGAGGCTATTTAGCTAGATGGGCACCAGGGTTGGAGATGGGCTATGTGGCTGGATTCGCCCATCCTTTTCCTGCATTATCCTCAGCCTCCCAGTTTATAAAAGTTGACTAGATGATCTTAAATTTCAAGATTCTATGATCCTATGAAAGGAAAAAGTCTGTTCTCAGTTGGAAGAAGAGAACTCTTTGGGGTGAGCAAGGGTGTGGGATTGTTTCCATGAAAGTGAAGATTTGCAGCTGCCTTACACATGCCACAGTAATGGGAAAAAATGGGAACTTTGTTTCTTATTCTTAGTACACTTTGACATGTGCCTCTAGTGCTATTCGGAAAGAATATGACAAATTTTCCGCCGTTAATAAATACATTTCTTTTCATTTTCTTTTATTAAACTCCCTCTTCAAAAGGAAAGTTTTTGTCCTTGTCTCAGTCTTGGACAGAAAGTGCTTATTTTAAAATCCAGGCTATCTTCTGCTAAGAACCAATTTGTCATTTGCCGATAGGCACATGTGCAGGAAACTTAGGGCCCACCTTCTGGGTGGCACTGCCTCGTAACAAGTTTCTTTGTAGATATCAGAAACCAAACTGAACCTCAAGTTAATTGGGATGAGAGGAACAATGTGTAAGAATGATAATGAGAGAAAAGATATAAACAGAGAACATTCCCCACATAGCACATAATCTCAATTAAAAATGTAGAAGTCAAAGAAATAATAAGACAAAAAGACAAAAACATTTGGGATTTTTTTTAATGTATCATATTGAAAATTACTATGAGCCCTCATATTTATGGGAAATAAATTAATCTGCTGGTGACTTAAATAATTGAACTTTGACTCAAAAACACAGAAACTGGAGCTAGACTTTAAATTTAACCTCTAGGAAAAGATGATTACTTTTCCAAATGATATTTCCTTAGGGTATAATTTTATACGTTGAGAACATCAGAACAAAGCAATTATCTGATTTTTTTAAACTTGAATTTTAACTATTTTCTTTTACTTTGGTCTCCAAAGTCCTAAAGAATACTGGAGATATTCTGCTTCTTTGAAATGGATAATTAAAGATGACTGATTACTCTGACATAAGCAACTTCATCCCACCACCTTGGCATTCTGTCTTTCATGGAAAAACAGACTCTCAGATAGGAAATCTTTGCATTTCCCTATTCTCATGCCTTTTTATATAAAGTGGCCTCCCCCACACCTTCATCCACCCAAAGCTTGGCCACCCTTTAAGATCAAATTGAAACCATGTCCCCTGGAAAATATCCGTAGATCACCTATGATTGCTTCTGGTCGCTGCTGCAGGGACCACAGATACGCAGCGGCTCTTCCCACTGCCACCAGCACAACTATCCCATTGTATCTTTTTCTTTAACTGAGAAATAATTGACAAGTAACATTGTGTAAGTTTAAGGTGTGCAATGTGTTAATGATTACCCCGTAGACTTAGCTAATGCCACTACAGGTCACATAATTATCATTCCTTTTCCTGGTGAGAACAATTGAGATCTAGTCTCTTAGCAACTTTGAAGTTTATAATACAGTATTCTTGACTCTAACACATCGGATCTTTTATTGCAATTGGCAGAAACAGAGAAACCAGGCCCAGAGCATGCACCTGCGTCACTCTGGTTCCCTCTGGTCTTCCTGACTTTTGAGGGGGGGTGGAACACCCAGGGTCTTGGTCTTTTCATTCCCCAGGACAGGAGTTTGTGGGTGCCCTCCTACAAGTTAGAAGGAGAGCCAAGCAAACTTATACTTTGTCAGACAGGGCCCCTTGCTCTGTGTGTGGGCAGGTCAGGGCCCAGGTGGGGGCCAGGTGAGGAGGGCAGCCCAGGCAAAGACAACTTGGAGCAAAAGCTGCCCAGGCCCATTTCCATCGAAGTGCTGGGCCTACGAGTTCCCCATCCCAACAATCCAAGCTGCCAGTCCCAGGTTCTTGTGTATCAGCTTTCCTTCAGGCACATCCAGTCTACCACATACAAGCCTTCTGAGTCCTTAGGGGCAAGCTTTGCACATATAGCCCTCTGCACAATTTGATAGGTTTTGACAGATACGAAACCTTCGCCAAAGTCAGGAGAGCAAATCACCAAATGTTTCCTTCTGCAGTGTGTAATCCCTTCCTCTCTTCCTTTCCACTCCTTCTAACCAACCCCTTCTGCCAACCCCCAGACAATCACTGATCTGCTTTCTGTCGTTTTAAATTTGCATGTTCTAGAATTTTATATAAATAGAATTATATAGTGTGTACTCTTTTGTGTGCTGTGGGCGGAGAGTCTGGCTTCATTCAGCTTAAATATTTTGACATTCATAATACTTGAATGAATGAGTTAACAGCTCTTTTTTAAAAATCGCCTTTTAGAAAAATACTCCATTGTATGGATATACCATTATTTATATATCCATTCACCTGATAATGTACAATTGGGTTGTTTCCAGTTTTTGGCTATTACAAATCAGTGTGCTGTGAGCAGCTATGTACAAGTGTTTGTGTGGACAAAAGCTTTTGTTTCTTTTGGATAAATACCTAGGAGCAGAATGGCTGACTTAAACAGTAGGGACATGTTTAACTATTTGAGAAATGCTAAACTGTTTTCCAAAGTGTTTGTATCATTTTATACTTCCCCTAGCCGTGTATGAATAAACCAGCTGTTTATCTTTGTGATAATGAATTTTTTCAATTTTAGCCATTTTTATAGATATGAGATGGTATCTTATTGTGGCTTAATTTGCATTTCTCTATTGACTGATCATTTTGAGCATATTTTCATATGCTTATTTGCCATCATGGATCTTCTTTGGTGAAATGTATATTCTAATTTTTTATCCATTTTTTATTTTTTCCCCACCTTTATTGAAATATTAACATATAACATTGTGTAAGCTTACAGTGTGTAATGTGATCCTTTGATAACCTATATGTAGTGAAATGTTTACCACAATAAGGTCAGTTAGCACATCCTCTGCCTCACGTATTACCATTTTGTTTTTGTTATGGTGAGAACAGTAAAGCTCTACCCTCACAGCAACTTTCTAATGTTCAATACAGTATTATTAACTATAGACACCATGCTGTACCTTAGATCCCAGACCTTATAACTAAACCTTTGACCAACATCTCCCATTTCCTCCATCCCTCAGCCCCTGGCATCCACCATTCTACTCTTTGTTTCTATGAGTTTGATGTTAGATTCCACATATATATCCATCCATGTCCGGTTTGTAATCCCTTCCTCTCTTCCTTTCCACTCCTTCAAACCAACCCCTTCTGCCAACCCCCAGACAATATCTCATATCTTTAAAAAATTGTGTAGTTTGTTTGACCTTACTGATTTTTGAGAATATTTTACATACAAGTTCTGGATATAAGACTTTTTTCAAATATGTGACTTGTAAATATTTTGTTCCAGTCATTGGCTTGCCTTTTCATTCTCTTAAGATGTCTTTCAAAGAGCAGAAGTTTGATTTTGATAAAACCCAGTTTATTTTTTTTAATGAATTGTGTTTTTGGTATCATATGTAAGACAAATTTGCTTAGCCAAGGTCACAAAGACTTTCTCCTTTTCTCCTACATCTTATTCTAGAAGGTTTATAGCTTTAAGTTTTACATTTAGATTGATGATCCATTTTGAGTTGAATGGTGTGAAGCTGGATCACAGTTTTATTTTTGCGCATGGATATCCAGTTTCACTAGCACCATTTGTGGAAAAGACTATCCTTTCTTCACTAAATTGGCTTTTGTACTTTTGTTGAAAGTCAATTGACCATATATATGTGGGTGTATTTCTGTACTCTGTATTTTGTTTAGTTGTTCTATTTGTCTGTTCTTAAGCCAATACCACATTGTCTTGATTACTATAGTTTTATGCTTTTGAAGCTAGAAACTGTAAGTCTTCCAAACTGGTTCTTATTTTTCAAATCATTTTGGCTATTTTAGGTCTTTTGTATATGAATTATAAAATAAGTTTGTCAATTAAACAAAAACAACCTGTTGGGATTTTGACAGGGATTGCACTGAATCTACAAATAAATATGGGGAGCAACAATGTAATAATACTGAGTCCTCCAATTCATGAAAGCAGTATAACTTTCTATTCTTTTATTGCTTCTTTAGCATCTCTCAGCAATGTTTGTAGTTTGTGGTATATAACATTTATTTGGTTAAATTGTCCCTATTTCACATTTTTGATGTTATTATAAATCGTATTGTTTTAAATTTCCAATTATTGGTTACTAACACTTAGAAATATAATTGATTTTTGTATTGATGTTGTATCCTGTATCCTTGCTAAGCTCCCTTGTTAGTTCTAATAGCTTTTTGTAGATTCCGTAGGATTTTATGGTATAGAATAGTGTTGGTTGCAAATAAAGATAGGTTTACTCTTCCTTTTCAATCTGTACATTCTTGTTCCTGCCTTATTGCACTGGCTACACCCTCTAGTACGATGTTGAATAATAGTGGTGGGAACGGTCATCCTTAGCTTGCTTCTGATCTTAGGGAGAATGCTTTCAATATTCCCTCATCAAGTGATGTTAGCTGTAGTTTTTTGTAGCTGCCCTTTATCATATAGAGAAAGTTCCCTTCTTTTCCTAGTTTTCTAGAGTGTGTTGGTTTTTTAATCAGGAAAGGATGTTGGATTTATTGAATGATTTTTATGTATCTTTTGAGATGATAATATAGATTTTCTTTTTTTAGTCTAAACATATAGCAAATGACATTGATTTTTGATTGTCAAACCAAACTGCCTACTTGTAATAAACAGTGTTTTTAAAATAGAGACATTCATCAAACTGGATTTGAGTTTAGTGTACTTGGCTGCTTAGTTATGAAAAATTGGTTATTTTTCTATAATTGTTTTCAATGAATTGCAAAGACTGTTAATTTTTAGAGTGTAATAATTGTAAAATATATTAAACTTTTAATGATAATTGGCTTGCCAAAGTTAATTGCAATGTGTTCTTTTCTTCAGTCAGAAAAAATATTTGAAATGTCTTCTCATGACCTGTTAGGCATTTCCAAATACATAATTTTTTCAGTGTAGGGCGAAGTATTCTGTGTGGTTCCACCTGTTTACACCACTCTCTTTCCCCCCAGTCTGTTTTGTGAGAACACTGGCTGGGAACTAGTGTAAATCAACTCTCTTTTGGAGTCATTTTCCTCAAAGGAGGTTAGGTGACCCTGGTGGTCCACAGGGGGGCACATAAAAGGATTAAACAGTAATACCACCCTTTAGCTACTGCTCCCCAAGAGATATACAGGAAATGTTCATGATCAAATTTCAGTTGAAACTCAGTGCAGGAAATGACTATTCTCATCAAAGGGGAATTAAAGGATTCCCTCAGGCCTCAGAAGGCAGTGAGGCTGATTGTACTATTGAGAAAGTTGCCAGAGAAGGCTGATAATGAGCTCTCCAGTTGGAGCAACAGAGCCAATCAGCTATCCCCCATTTCATTAACCAATAAATCAGGCAAAGCAGACTGGGCAGAATCCAAGCCTTTGGGAGAAATGGAATGATCAGATCTCAATCCTCAAGGACATCATGCAAGCACATAAGCAAAGGCTGGGAGTTTTTGCAATACAGTGTCTGATAATGTTGGATTTGTGGATTCTGGGGTCTGAGTATTACCTGCACAATTTCTGATCAATGTCTCCTTCCATTTGCTTTCTGAGACTCTATATTGGTTTCTTATTTGTGTTATTCTGAGGTGAAGTGCACAAAGTAACTGGCACATACTGGTACATAGTTGTAAAACGAGAAAGAGGCTATTCATAACCCTAAGTGACTTCTAAGGACAGAATCTGTTCAGTGGAAAGGCACTTTGAGTTGTCAAAGACTTAGATAGATGGTACATGATGAGATTAGGAGCTGAGGTGTGTTGACTTGCTCTGCCTGTTACAGAAACAGAATCTGGAGTTCCCAAGGTAATCTTGATGGAAAAAGAGCAGAGAGAGGCATGTGAGTAGAAACCCTGGAGAGAAGAAAGGCTGGGCACTTTCACAGCAGGAACCACGGGTGTTTGACTGGAAATTTGACAGACCTTCCTCACATATTGCACAGGTATGCAAAATGGGAACTGTCTACATTTTTCTATAACTGAACTAAATCTTGAGTGCTCCTTTTTAAGGGTGGTAACAAAAGTAATCTTGATTTGAGGTTAACACAGATACTGAGGATTTGAAACTATAGAGTATGGCTACCTTTTCAGTCATTTTCTGTTCTGCCTCAACTCTTTTCTCCTAGGAGGTGACAGAGCTCCAGAATGAAGGGAAGTTAACTATCATCTGGGTCAGGGGACTGAGGATTCCTGGTCCTTAATCGTCCTGTGTCCATCTCACGCAGCCACTGAGCTGCAGCCTCTGGATGCACATCCCACTGCTTATGCAGAAATGACCACTGTCTTGCTGATGCCTTTCCTGATCATCTGTTCAGTGCAGGCCACTCTGGGTCCTGCTCACTGGGGCATAGAGCCCAGCATTCTCCATGTTCATTTGCCTGGGGACCATCCCTATCCCCACCTCAGGGCTACAGTAACTCTCTGCTGCTATTCCCAGACCAACCTGAGGGCCTATGAGGTTGCCCTAGGGTCAGATGTCTGGGCATCTCTCTCAGATTCTCCTGGTGCCAGGATGGATGCAGAGTTCCTCTAAGAGATTCGCAGTCTTCCCAGGCCACATTCTGAGAAGGAAGACCCAGTCCTTTCCTGCCTCGAGTCCCCTACACCCATCTTGAATTCAGTTGCCTTCCCCTCCTGGACTCAGCCTAGGAGTGGGGCCAGAGGCCAGAATGCTCACAAATTCACTCTCTTGATCTTCTCATCTCTTTGAAGTTCTTTCCTCCAGCCATGAAAGTCTTTTATCTTCTTCTTATGTGTCTGGAAATGGGCTCTTCATCTTTCTCCTTTCCATGTATTGTTTGAGGATAAACGTTATGTCTTCTTTGAGGTTTTGACTCTTGATAATTAAAGCTATGTTTTTGGAATTCAGAAAACATTTTTTTTCAGGTGTGCCTCACAACTCAGCTTTCTACTGCTTTGATTCTAGTTTATATCTGATTTCAAGTGTATATGCAAGATGTTAGAGCTGCTTAAGTAGTGAGAGGAAGGACGATGGTAAAAGGAAATTAAGGAAAGGGAACTTTGCTTAATATTTCAAATGTTATTCGCTACACTTATATGTGTTTTCATATTGGTAGTACTGTGTTGGGTGATGTGACATAAGCAATCCTAAAAACTCCTAAAAAATCCTTAGTATTGTTTATATATTTTCAAATATTTGGTTTGAGTTGCTTTAGGTACAAATTGAGAAAAAGGCTGAGTTGTAAGTCTAAGATGACATAGCATGGAAGAGACACAACAGGACCCTAGAGCCGGTGTTGACATTCCTTCTAATCAAAAAATCTGCAGAAATCTGGACTTGCATGGGGCATGAACTGTGGATTCAAGTTAATTTTATCTCAGAGAATGAGTATATTCCTACTGACATCTGGGTTAAAGAGGAAATGGTCAATAAATGTTAGCTAATTTTAGTAGTAGTAGAGGTAGAAATTGTGGTGGTGGGAATGTTCTTGAAGAAGCAGGCATCCCAGTGTCAACTGGCTGGGGAAAGAACATGAGACAAGACCAGCACAGTTGGTATCCCCTTAGCAACACTTGTTTAAAGTTCTAGGTGAGAGAAACTGAGTCCGGTATCATAACCCACCTTGTATCTCCTACAGATCATTATCTACAATATAAAATGATGTTCCAGAAGCCTGAGAATGATAATCAATCAATGCCTTGTTGCTAACCTTGCAAGCAGGTGACAACTCTGGGCATCTGTTTATTTATGTTGCTATGATTGAGTACTTCTGGGTCTGAAAGAGGATAGGTAAATTGTATTAGGGTTCTCCAGAGATAAATATGAGCTATTATAGGAGATACATAAATATAACTATATATATATTCCTATGATCCTATTATCCTATAAATATTCTATATATCTATCCTGTATCTATCCACTCTCTATATTTAGATCTAGATCTAGGTAGATTGATTTAGAGGAACTGGCTCATGTGATTGGGGGCTGGCCAGTCCAGGGTCTGCAGGGCAGGGTGCAGGCTGGGAATCCCAGCAGGAGTTGCTGCTGCGGTCCTGGGTCTGAAGGCACTCTGGACACAGAACTCCTTCCTCTTCAGGGACCTCAGTCTTTTCTTTAAGGCTTTCCACTAATTGGATGAGGTCCAACCACATTAGGGAGGGTAATCTGCTTTGATCAAAGTCTATCGATTTAAATGTTCATCATATCTAAAAAAATACCTTCACGGCAACATCTAGACTGGTGTTGGACCTGAAAACTAGGCACCTTAGCCTAGTCAAGTTAACAGACAAAATTCAATACCAAAACAAGGCATTGTGCTTTTCTTTTCTATTTATTGGAATATAGTTGATATACAATATTGTATCTCAGATGTGCAACATAGTGACTTGACAATTATATACATTACTAAACACTCTCCACAGTATGTGTAGTTACCCTGTACGTGTAGTTACCCCTGTTACCACATGAAGATATTACAGTCTTATTGGTTATATTCTCTGTGTTGTACTTCCTGTGACTAATTTATTTTATAATTTGAAGTTTGTATTTCTTTTATTGTCTTTAGAGTCAGAGACAGTGGAAAGCATGATTGACATAGTATTTGCTCTCTGTCTGGTTCCTCAGACAGGTTTGAGCACCCATGGGAAGATCAGAGAGCCCCAAACTAAAGGAGCTTTTAAGAAATTCTGTGGATTTGGTTCAAGCAGAGCTGCTCTGCAACTCAGAAAAATGTGATCTAGAGTTGGGAAGAGAGGCACCCCCCCCCAGGAAACCCGGTGTGGCTTTGACCCTTCCAAATGGTCAGCCTGGAAGTGGCAGGAAGCAGCTCCCTTGGCATGGGTGGTAACCCCCTCATTGAAGGCTCCTGTAGCAATGGCAGTGGTGAGGAACATAAGACAGAGGCTGGAATACTTACCTGGCAGGGGAGATACCATGATCACGAAGGTGGTTTTCCCAGGGCGAGGCTTATCCATTGCACTCCAGATGTGCTGACCCCTGCGATTTCCCCAAATGTGGGAAACTCGACTGCATAATTTGTGGTAGTGGGGGACTGCGTTCGCGCTTTCCCCTGTATAAAATTAAAAAAAAAAAAGACAGAGGCTGAAGAGGAACTCGAGGAGAACAAGTGTTCTGGGCAAATCGGAGCATGTCTCTAGGAATGCCTGGACAGGCCTAGGGGGAGCATTTCTGGAGACAGGAATTTCTGACTGAGCAAGTGGAGACCCTGAGCCACTGGAAGACATATCCACAGGCTAGAAAGACCTAGAGACTTCTGGGTTATACTTTCATTACTTTACAGACCACAAATGCAGTTAGTAATCAGTGTGATTTT
Source organism: Smutsia gigantea (assembly GCA_032199065.1). Lineage (NCBI taxonomy): Eukaryota > Metazoa > Chordata > Mammalia > Pholidota > Manidae > Smutsia > Smutsia gigantea. The sequence continues at coordinate 42,198 of JAVSCE010012176.1, forward strand.
TGTGGGTTTCAAAGCATTCATTACAGGTATTGTTATCTATATCTATCTACAAACTGAACTCACCTAATCATTAAAGTCAAGAGTCCAGGGTCAGGGTGAGCAAACTCAGCTCTGTTCAAGGTATACTGTATAGATACATAGACGAGTGTGTTAACTTTGCACAAAATTTGGTCATTGGTCAAACTGATGGAGCTGTCTGAAGGCCAGCTAGTTTAATTAACTTAAAACAGTACACTATCTAGTTTGATGAACAAGAGCACAAGATAAAGAGTAAAATAACCATGAATTCAACTTGCAGAAACACCTTGACACTTCTTGACTTGGGCTAGTTATTTCATGTGTAAGACTTAGTTTCTTCCTCTCCTTATGGGTCTGTTACGAGCTCATAGGAAGAACTCAATAAATAATAGTTGTTAATATTATTACTGTCTACTTTATCTACCAACATTTCCATTTTTTCTCCTTAAACTTTAGCTAGCACTTATGAAAATTAAGTGTTAAGTATCTATTGTGGTTCTTAACTAGGGTGGGCATTAGGAACTAGGGGGCATTTGTAAATGCTTTAGTGGGGGGAGGGACTTTCTTGGTTGTCACAGTGACTGGGGAGTTCCACTGGTGTTTAGTTCCCAGAGATCAAGGACAATAAATTTCCTACCTTTTGTGAGTCTGAATTAATTGTCCCACCCAAAATACTCCTTGTGTACATTAATGAGAAACACTGTGTTTTCATTCCAACCTATTTTGAGTTAGAAAAAAAGACATGAAATGGAGGAGGAGCTGAACCCAGGAGAAGGTCTGTGAGGAATTACGTGGGTCAGACTCAATTCTAATTTCTCTAAACTCATCTGTCTTTGATTCTTCACAGCCACCCAGTTATTAATTCCCACTTTACAAGTGAGGAAACAGAGGCACAGGAAGGGTAGGCTCATCCCAGGCTTATCTGCTGGTAAGCAGCAGAGCCCAAACTCAAGCCCAGGCTTTCTGGGTCCTGAGCCCCAAGTTCTTAAGCATTCATCAAGTAGCAATAATTAAATGACACAAAACACGCACTGCAGGTATCATTGGTTTTAAGGATTCCACTGATAAAGGGAATCTTTATTTTTTCTTTTTTAAGTTCAGAAAGATGAAAGAAAATGAAGTGATTTTCATGGGTAATGTCCCACTATGTTATAGGAGAAACAATCTGAGAAAAGTGTTAGCCTGTGTGGGCCAGTTATGTTTTCAGGAGATGACCTCTCTCAGTGCAGTGAACAGTGTGTGTGTATGTGTACGTGTATTTCTATATCTTCTATTTATAGAGATAAATTTATATTGAAGGATTACTGACTGTTCATGGTAGTCTAATGAAAAGTTTGAAAATTAAATTTTTTTTCAGAAAATGTTGCTTGAAGGATGAAATGCAGGGGTAAAGTTACCTTGACTTACAATTAAACTTTAAAACAAACTGTAAGCTCATATAGTCCATGGTGGTGACTCTGATATGCAGACTTTGAACTTTAAGTTATCAACTGATGAACACTCATGGTGATCCTACTAGCCAGTTAACGTATTACTTTAAACGATGCCGCTGTCTTGTTTTTTCCAGAATTGTTCATTAAAACACTTGAATATTTGTTGACTGTTTTATTGCATTTTGTCATTAGTTTAAATAATTGGTAATAGAAAAATGATACCAGTGATCTAACAACTGTAGCAGATGTAAATAATTAGTCATGATCTGGTGTTTAGCTTTAATCACAACTGGGTACTTTTGAACTTAAGTCTGTCAACTGTGTATTAAATTTGACGGAAGAAAAATTTAAATGTATAAAATGCTAGAAATAGATTGTTGAAGCTCATGCCTGATTGCTGAATTATGCTAATGGCGGCAATGGAAAAATCTTTAAAATTAAGGACTTGGAATTTGTACTGAAAACGCTCCAGAGAGCCGAAAGCTCAGGGCAGTTCTCAGAGCCACTGCCAGTGATATGGCCTGCAGCAGCTTCCTCTTTAGAAGTGGAGTCAGGTGCTCAATTTTCACTCCGTAAGTATTTCAGTACAGTCCATGAGCATCGTCACATTCTCCTGCTCAAGCCTAGGCAATTCTTTTCTCCTAGCAAGAGTCTCCTCCTAACACTAAAACAAATTGCTTTTGTTTCATGTCAGTGCCACTTTAAGTAACCTGAGAGAACCTAGAATTGAGACAAGAAATTACTTTAGAAAATAATCATTTGTCTCGATGTATTTGCCCTATTTTTTTTTCTTTTGGTGTTTAGTGCATGCACTGTGTATCCGGTAAAGAGAAAATAATATCCATTTGTACAAGTACTCTGGATTTTGCAATATTTTTAACTTTCTAATAATGGAGGCTGCTTTCTTGTTAAACTGTGAGTCTTTGCTCTGCTTTGATTTTCAGAGACCCTGAACTTAACACAGGTAGGTAGGTCACTAACTATAAGGTCATGGGGGGTCATTTTTGGGCCCATCCCTATCCCTCCCTCCTCTCCTTTGTTATTTAATTCAAAACTTTTAGAGTTTAAACAACATTTTCCAAAGTTGGACTGGTATACTGTCAGTTAAAAGAGAATAAGATTAGTTTTTCCTCAATTTTCAGAAAAAGTTAACAGAATTAACTCTATTAAAATTTTTTTCTCCTACAAATTTTCTTAAAATATTTTCTGCTTACTGTTTCCCAGATCACAATGAATGAATAATTGCTAATAAATGTTACCAAATTCAGGAGCAGCCTATGAAGCAAATCTTTTATTGACACATTATTGTGGTTGAGATATTATATTCTATATATGACTGCAAATACAGTCACAGATATACTTATATATATGTAACTCTATATCCTGGTAGGATAATGTTATGGAACCTAAAGAGCTTTATAACTTTCAGGTATTACTTAACCTAACAAGTTAATAAAGAAGAAAGAGTTGAGATATTGGTCTTCAAGAGAAGTCACGTCAGTTGGCATCCCTATCATTTAAGACTGCCCAGGCCATTACCTGCCTGGGACTTGTGGAAGTGCCCCCTTCTGCTTCTAAGGTAGAGGGAGAAGGTCTGTTCCTAAAATGCAAGATCAAACTGGTTCTTAGGTATTTTGATGTTGATATAATGTTAAAAGTGGGAGTTCTATACAGTGTGAATAGTAGCACAATTAATAGCATTGTTTGCATAACCTTCTGAGACACAGCCCAGAAACTTAGTCATCATTTGTGAAGTCTGTGCACTAACCACCCCGCGTACAACATGACTTTTGGGCTATAATTTATTCATAAATTGGTGATTATTCATGGAGACTCCCTAAAATGGTAGAATAATCAAGAACAAAACACTGAAAATAAACTTGATCTGTTCTACCTGAAAATGATGAAATTCCTATTTTGTGCTGTGTTCAAGCTCTTTAAATATGTCTTGGCAGTGGCAAGACAGTCAGTAGTGTCTGCCAACCCAAATGCAAGCATGGGGGGTGCTCAAAGAGTTAGATCCAGAACAAACCCTTGCTAGTTCCCCATTTTGAACAAATCCTGTTCACTGCTTTTGTTTACAAAAACATTCTATCTGCCAAAGAAGAAAAGGAGGAATTTTCTTGCAGAGCCAGAATTCAAAAATTACTCATTATCTCCACAAGAAACCCTAATATAACCCAAGAACAACCCTTACTTACATCTGTTTATTAAAAATCTCAAATTGTCCTGGCCCCAAGATCCATGTTCATAAGCATTTTGCCAATATTTAGCACCTGTATCTAAATAAAGAGGAGGAAGATTAAGGTACTGCTTTATTATATTATGTAAATTCTAGAACCCACATACCAAAGATGCATTTTAGGTTTTTACAAAGTTAAAGATCAAGTAAGCAACGTTTTATAGAACATTGGCTTTAAAGCACCATAGAACATTCCTCCAGATTGTACTTCACAGAAAACTCTTTGGATTTTTTTTTTCTGGTTGTAAAAACAGCACTGCCAAGATTCTGACCCTCAGGAGGGAGTGCCCTTCTCTATTCTTTTTCCAGCGATTGTTCTTTGTTTGGGATATTCATTTTTATTGTTTCCTCATGAAAAATAAGCCGGATTTTATCCTTGAAAAGGGTACTTCTTGGATTATTTTTGAATTGAAATTTTAGGCAGTATATATTTAGAAAGTCCCTTGACTGTTCAGTATCCAACTTACCTTTTGCTTCAAAAGAAAATTTATCCTCCACAAAAATGTTTGTTTCAATTTGTGACATTATAACATGATTATTGATTATGACTTGTTTTTAATTTGAAAATGGACTTTTATTTATTTTTGCAGGAAGTTATTTGTAGTCTTTTTTTTTTGCTTTTTAATAACTCATTTTTCTTTGTTCTCTACCTTGTGCAGGGTATAATTCTCCATTTCTACATTCCAATGGCCTTTTTAAATACATGTTCTTTGTAATTGTTAAAATACACACTGTATTTATAAATTATTTTTAAAAATTAACGAGAATTAAAACCACCCACAAGCCCACCACCCAGATATAATTCTTTATCTGTATATTTCTTTCTTTTATTTTCTCTCCCTTTATTTTCACACACAAATACACACATTTGCACCCACACATTTTGCAGCACAGCTCAGATTATACTGTCTATACAATTTTGCATCTAGCTTTTGGGCTTAAAATTTTGTCATGAGCATTTTTTATGTCATTAAGTATTCTTTTAAATAAACTTTAAAGCTCATATATTATTTTATATACTGCTACACAACATTTCATATAACACATTTTAAAAAATAATAAAAATAATTGTTTTTATATATGTTGTTTCTAATGTTTCGCTAATCAAAATGTGAAAGGGAGTACTGGCCAGATTGGAGCTGAGGCTCAGATGCTTCTAGATGGTTAGATGAGGCCGAATCCAGTTCCCCAGGGGCCCATTGGAATGTATTTATTTTCACAGGAACTGAAGAACTTTCCGAATTTACAAAAACTAGAATGCTTGTACAGGTATTTGCAAATGTCTGAAGAATGTGGCAGCATGTGATGCAGGCTGGATACTAACCTACCCCCAAAATGCACCTAACTCCATCCAAGGAATGAGAGAAATTCATCACATCTGAAAATGGGATAAAAATAAGAAGCACATCCTTGCATCAGGCCTTGATATCAGTCAGGAGGAGAGTGGTGCTTTGGCATCCACTGTGCTGACTGATCATAGAAACACATTCCATTTATGCACCTTGTAGGGAATGGTGATGTGCAGGCATTGAAAGAATGTGAACTCTTGACACGCTGGTGACCCAGGCATTCTGCTGCGGGACAAACTGTAGCTGAGCCTAACAGGAATGTCTTACCTTCTTCTTTTTTTTTTAAAAATTAAAGTATCATTGATGTACAACCTTATTATGGTTTCACATACACAGAACAGTGGTTCAGCATTCACCCATGTTATCAAGACCTTAACCCCTCCACTGTGTTCACTGTCTATCAGCATAGTAAGAAGTTGTAGAGTGAATGCATTAACTTTGATTCACAAGAATATCTGCAGTGGGCAGCTCTCTGGCACTGGGGTGCCGTTCTGGCTTTACAGTTTCACAGACATGGAGAAGAGCATGCTTTCAGCTCTGTAGGTGAAAATATCCACAGTGAAAGTGACAGTGTTGAGAATGGCAGTGACTAACTGCCACAAGGCAGAAGTCCCAATTCAGGATGGATGCTGGTTGCAACTCTTGTAGGCCCAGTGTGGATCACCATGATGGGGAAAGAAAAAACAAGAGACTTGTAATCTGGAAAACTGAACATCTTTGGAACAGGAAATCCTCGAAATTGAGGGTAAGTTTGATTTCTGAATCAGAGGGTGGAGGCAGTGTTATACCTTTCCTGATGTCAAGGGCAGCAGGTTTCCAGCAGGAATGGTGGCAGGTAAAGAGGAGTTGCATATCTGAGCCCTCACCATGTTTGTGGCAGCAGAATCCTGGCCCAGCTAGCAAGGTAGCCAGAAGCCACCAGAACTGGCTTGTGTACACATGTTGGTTCCCCTGGGAATGTTAGGGAGAAGGGGACCCTATCATGAAGATGGAGGCTTTGGGCCGGTAAGATGTTGGGTATTTGCCTTTATATTCACAAATTTATGAAGCCTGAAATATGTACTTTTCATAAATTATGTTGTTCTAAATATCCGTATCAAGTTAGGATCAGTACAAACCATTCTAGGTATTGGTATTGGTTAGCTTGAGCTGCCATAACAAAATGCCATAGAGCGAGTGGCTTAAACAACAGAAATTTATTTTTCAGTCTGGAGGCTGGGAAGTCTGAAATCAGCGTCTAGCAAGTTCTGTTTCTGACGAGAGCTCTCTTCCTTGATTGCAGATGATCACCTTCATGCTGGGTTCTCACATGACAGAGAGCGAGAGCGAGAGCTCTGTTGTCTCTTCCTCTTCTTACAAGGGCACCAGCTCTAGTGCACTAGGGCGCCACCTTACTACCTCCTCACAGGCCCTGTCTCCAAATATAGTCATATTGTGGGTAGGGGATTCAACATATTAATTTGGGGGGGACACAAGCATTCAATCCATAAAAGTACTGAAAAGTATTTTAAATAGACAGAATTTAATGCAAAGGCTTAGGTGTTTATAAATTAATGGAAGGGCAAGAAGACTACAAATCAAGGGGCTAGTTCCTGAACTATTGTGTGCAAGAATACAGGGCCATTGTGTCTACCTTAGGATAGGAGAGCCACTGTCATTGTGCTTCTGCTGAACTGCTGGGCAGCAGCCACATAGATGTGGGTCTGCTGAGTGTCGGCCATTGCAACCATAGCTAAGTGCATCTCCATGACTTTGCTTGCCAATGGAAGAGCACATGGTGGCCTCTTCTTTGACTCCACCTTTCCAGTCCTCCTCTAGTGCACCATTATTGAGGGAACTGATGTCAGATTACTAACTCTAATTGCAAAGAAGTCTGGGAAATATAAAAATGTAGTTTATACCATCCAGCCTCTCTAGTAATGAAAGACATGTTTTAGAGAGGTGGGGATAATTTCTGGGTGACACGTGGCCCTCTCTATCACGGCCCACTCTTTAACGACTCAACATTTCTGCACGATCCTTAAGGTGTAATCCTTAATCTACAAAAGCAATCACAACATGCTTCTTCCTAGTTTAGTTCCGACTACTCTTAATATAAGAAAAAAACATGCTCATCTCCTCCCCTTCAACTACCCATTCTGCCTCCTTTTACCCCCAGGCAGCATATGAAACAGGGTCTTTCCCAGTTAATTTCTGGATGATCTGAGCCCTTGTGCATCTTTCCTGAATGGGGTTGCTGCATCTTCTGGTGCTTTTTTTTTTTTACCTCTGGACAAGTGTTTCAGAGAACCCCTGAGTTGCCAATGTTCTCCTCAGGGTCTCCATTGTGTAGCAGCAACCATGTTCCCCTCTGGATAATGAGGGTCCATCTCCATGGCTGAAGAAGCATCTCTTTCCTTGCTTTCAGTTTACTGGCATGAGGAGCAACACAGCATTCTCAATTTCAAAGGTAGTAAAACCATTGCTGTGTCCCCTGTGGAAGCACATCCACCTTAGTTACTACAGCCTCTAAACCAAGAAGCCCAAAATTGCAGTTAGAAGGCAACAAATATTAAGCATTTGAACAGATTTAATCATAAGAGGTGCCATTCTCATTTCCACCCCTTGTTTCTTGCATCCATATATTCTATCTAGAGGAAAAGACTATATACAATACTGGAAACTCATTCAGAGCATAGACCCCATCTTGTGGGACAGCACACACACTTGGAAGGCATTTATCTCTTAGCAAGTGGCATAACAGAATCTTTAATAGGTCATTCCATGAGTCTATGAGGCCAGAAGCCTCTGAGTGATTGCTTATATGACAAGACCAGTGAATCCTGTGGACACTTGCCTATTTCTTTTCTAATTTTTGTTTAAAACTTTTTGTGCAAATGAAAGATGAGGTGGAATATTTGTGGGCTACTATGACAGTAAATAAGCATTAAGTAAGTCCAGTGATGAGGTGCTGACAGAGATATTAAGCAGGAAAGACAAATTAATATTTAAAATAAATGTTCATTGTCTTGGGGATAAATATCTTCCCTTCTGTGATGAAAAGGCTCAGTATAATCAACCTTTCACAGGGGCCAGTTGGCTCCCCAGAGATGGGATGTATAGGAGAGGGGGACGGGAGAGGCTCCGCCCTGGTCTCTGGTATGTGTACATTGGGCACCCAGCAGTGGTGGTAGTCAAATCAAGAGGTGGTGAGGGAAGGCTGAGTTCTGTATAACCTTTATTCCTACCACTGTCAATATTAAGCCCATTAAGTGAGCTCTGGAGTGGCTGGGAAAGTCTCAAGTGACAGGTAACCATAAAATAGATCATCTTGCACATATAATTATTGAGAATGTCACTGCGTCTCTAGACTTGGTGCCTCCGGCTGAGTATTTACACAGGGCACAAATATTTCCAAACTCTGGGCTTATCCTGAGAGAGAAACCCGTAAATATTTTCCTTAGTTCTCAATGCCAATCTCCATTTTTTTTTTCTTTCCAAGTTCCTGACATTTGGACAAACTGCTCTTCACATGCCTTAAACTGGCATAGATCTGTACATCTGGTCATCTGTTCTTCAAGGCCCGTGAAATTCCCAGAAAAAACTGCACAGAGTTATGCCCTCAGGGACAATTGCCCTCCCCTCCATCCTACACAAATTTTTATGTTAAATGCATTAGATACTGTATTCTTACAATAAAGGAAGCTAGAGAAAATAAAATGTTTTTTTCATATTGTCACAAATGTCCAAAAATTTTTCCAGTACGTTTACTGAAAGAAAATCTTCATATAAGGGGACCCAAGCAGGTCAAACTTGTGCAGTTCAAGGGTCAACAGTACTGTTTGATTTCACTTATATGGAGCTGTCAAATTCAGAAAGAGAGAGTAAAATTGTGGTTGCCTGGGGCTGAGGGGAGAGGAAATAGAGAATTAGTGTTTTATGAGCACAGAGTTTCAGTGCTGCAGGATGAAAAGAGTTCTGGAAATGGATATTGGGGGCATTGTACAACAATGTGAACGTATGCAATGCCACTGAATGGTACACCTACAAATGATTAAGATGGCAAATTCTATGTTATGTGTATTTTACCACAATTAAAAATTAAAGAAAACTTTAAAAATCAGCACAAAGGCACTGTGGGGCCATGCCGGTAACCAGTTGTGATCCTTCACTTGTGTCTTGCTAGAGGCTCCGTGCCACATTCCTATTTGCTGCAGATAACCTTCTGCATACTTGGATCCGCTGGGGTCAAAAGGCCACTGTGGTAGATCTGTGTCCACTATACTCCATGCCAGCTGGAGAGCCTTCTCTTGCTCTAGACTCCACGCAGAGCTGGGAGCCCTCACAGGAAGCTTAGGTATAGGTTAGAGCTAGAGGTGGTAGGGGTGCAAAGTGAAGCAAGTTGTCCTTCATGTCGGAGAAGCTATTTCAAGATGTCCCAGACTACTGCAGATCCCTAGAAACTTCACTGAGGTGTCAGGGCCCTGAATTTTCTCAACGTAGCTCCCACCCACTGATGCTCATATGCCTTACTTGGGCATCTATCTGTGCACCTGCTGGTTTCTGCTCATCAGCTAATTAGCATGATGCTGTCAGTGGGGTGACCAGCGTGGTATTCTTGGGATGGTGGACTGGTCAAGGTCCCCTGCAGACAAGTTGTGACAGAGATGCATAAAATTATACTTCCAGATGAAAATAAACTGCCTCTGATGATCTCTGTCACTTGGAATGAACAGGTGAGTTGTTTTGGAAGAATTGCATCTGGAGGGAATATTGAAGTGAGATTTGAAATGAACCTCAAAGGATTTGATAGATGGAAACAGCATGAGCAAAGACAAAGATAAGCTAATGCAGGAAAGTGTTTGGTTGACGAACTGACATATACAGAAAAATATGTATTGAGCACCTGCTAAGTGCCAGTGACTGACTTTGCTGAGTTTGTAAAAGACAGTGGTAGAATGTGGCTGGTCTAAAATGACAGAATAAAGAAATGATAATTCAGAAGGCAACTGTAAACCACTTAAAGTTTTTTAAGCTAGAGAGTGATAGAATTAGAGTTGCCTTTTAAGATTCATCTGGCAGCAGAGGCTAATATTCCAGCCAGAAAGAAGCAATGAGGGTCTGAACCTGAGTAATGACTGTGAAAAATGAAGGGACAATAATCGGGGGAGGAATCTACATAGTCTGGACATGGGCGCCAATAAGAGACATAAGCCACAAACAGCTCCACAATTTTGAGCTTGAGTGATTGAGATCAACGAAAGAAATAAGGCACTCAAGAAGGGGCTTTGGTTTTAGGTGGAAGATAATAATAATGATAGCTGATGTTTATTAGACTGAAGTACCTTGAGGGCAGGAACTGTGATTGCTTTGATACGCACTTTTATCCACACAAGGTTAGCCCTCAATAAACATCTGTCTCCAAACATAAATGCTCAATCTCACTGAATTGTCACATCCACCCTAAGAAGGTGGTGTAATCATCTCCCATTTTTTGCTATCAGTTCTATTTTTTATTTTGTGCATTATCAGGCATATACAAACATACAGGGAGTAATATGATAAACATCCATATGTAGAGATACCTACTCCTCAGTGTGAGAAACAAAGCAATGCATTTTATCTTTATGTCCATTTTACAGCGGAGAAGCCTGAGACTGAGAGGGGTTAAAAAACTGGCTCCAGGTCACACAGCCAACATAACGCCAGAGTCGTGATTTGAATATAGGCCTGTCTGTTTCCAGAGCCCACATTCTTCACCACTCCTAGTTTGTGACGTTGATGGGACGACTGAATGGAGGTACTCAGTGTATACTCAGCGTATGGATGGACATATAATAGGTGACGTAGAGAACTCAGGGCTAGAAATATTGATAGAAGAGTCAGCTGCGTCAGTGGGGGTTGCAGGGACGAGAGTGCAAAGGCAATAAACAATTGTGAGCAGTCTGAGGACACACACTTGGGCTTGCTTGAGCAATGTGCCTTCTTGGAGGGAGAACAAAATGTAAGAGGCTATTTTAAACCTTGCCTGTTCTCAGAGTAAGTGCTCTTTTTATGCTGCCCTGGACTTTCCCTTTTGGTTCCTCGAAAAAGGGCAGAGCTGCCTGCCATCCCCAGAGCTTGTTCTCTGTATCTGCCACAGGTCTGGGCCAAGAGGATATGGCTGTTACGCATCCTCGTGTTGATAAAAATCTTGAAGGTGAGGATGCTATTTTTTTCCAGGCAGAACTCCAAATTCTGCTTTGACTCTGTCATATCAGGTGTCTAATACATTTCTAGCTCAAACAGGGCTTGTTCCGATATGTGTGCCCTCCTCCACACATACCATGAACCACTGAAGTTTAATAGCGCTGAATAGGATTTTATTGAGTTTGTAATCCTTAGCCATACTACCCCCTGAGGAAACATTTCTTGGCTTCCCTGCCAAATCAGAAGTTTTAGTTGCCTCAGGAGAAATGTAAGAATTCTGGAAAAAGTCTTGCAAGTGTTTGATAAGTATCCAAATCTCTTCAGGCCACTGAAGATTGCAGGATTTAGGGGAAGTTCCTACTTAACATAAAGTTTTTACTTAAAAATTTCTGTAGCAGTATTATTTGCAACTAGAATATATGTGTGATAAAAATTTCTTAAGCGGATATCCAGAAGAAGTTTGGTCATATACAATAAAGTAGTTTAGGTTTGAGATATGGCATGTGTCCTTAGAACTATTTAATGACATTATCAGCTCCATTATCTTTCAAAAGATATGATCTCTAAAATGATCAGAAACACAGAAGGTAGAGACTGATTTTATTATTATTTTGACTCTCAGATTCCCCTTCTCTATAAGTCAAGATAGGCCAAGCTAGGTACAAACTTAACTTTCACATTCCAGTGGCTTCGTGCAAGAACAGCCAGAAAAATGTATTCATTCCACTCAAGAGAATCTGCTGTGACTCTTCAGAGTAGTTTCCTTCCAATAAATGACTTGGAGAGAGAGTCTGTTTCTCTCTTAATTCATTTCAGTCTAATGCTGAATAGTTTGAGGCCACCGTCACATCATGTATTTGGATGGAATTTACCATCTTTATTTTCTCTATAACCTCAAGATGCGATCAGCAAATATCTAGAAAGCTGAAGGGCCGCAGCAGAGCTTTGGCTCCGAAGTGACCCATGTCACTTCTCACAGCCCATTGGCCAGAACTGGTCACATGGCCCCACGCAGCAGTGAAGGAGCTGGAAAGTGTAGTCTCCTGAGTGCTGGTGAGGGACAGAACGTGTACGTGTATTATAACACTGTACTGTACTACACTGTGTTTGTATGCAGTCATAGCTTCCATTTTCACAGAGACGTAAAACATGAGACACAAAGATGAGATGAGGAGACCCGTGCTGTGCCCTGGCCAGAGAATAAGTAGTGTGATGAATATGTAGGGAACTGGGTCTTAACCCTATTGTCGGGTATTTTTCTTGATGGTGGGAATCATTTTGTTGAAACATATTTATTTTCCATACAGGAGTCACAAATATTAGAGAAAAAATAGACGTTTTCCAACTCGTTGGGCAAAGTCTGCTGTAGCGTAAATCTGGGTGGGTCCATCTGCAAAGTAGGTAGTATTAGAAGAAAACGTTTTTTTCCTCCCTCCTCACATCTTGGCTCCGGGCCAGATGGAGAGATTTCTGCTCTGTGAATACTCAGAGATGCAACATCCATCCCAATAACCCATGGCTCATTCCACACACACCAGATACCAAACTTGAAGAACTAAGCAGCTGATCCCAAGTTCTCTGTATTATTCTCTGTATACTTAATACGGAGAATGTAGGAAGTAGCCTTTTATTATTATTTTGACTCTCAGATTCCCCTTCTCTGTAAGTCAAGATAGGCCAAGCTAGGTACAAACTTAACTTTCACATTCCAGTGGCTTCGTGCAAGAACAGCCAGAAAAATGTACTCATTCCACTCAAGAGAATCTGCTGTGACTCTTCAGAGGCTGCTTTAGGCATTTCCAGGTTTCCCTTTGGCATCCTAGTTGGTCTGCTTTTCCTTCCTTGGTGTCGTCCATGTTACTCTGAAGGCACTTAGTATCCTTCTTCTCCGGGTCTCCCTTTTCCCTCCCGGCATCTGCCATGGTACCTTCGGCATGACTGTCAGCCAATTAACATCAATGTTTCTTAAGCCACTCTGCCCTATTAGGATCAGCGTACTCGGCCATTTCTACTCTGTCTTCCCTCACTTCTCTGCAGTCCATCTCTTGCTGCTTTGTTCAATCTCTTGTGGCCCACTGGGTGGTGGTTAAGAGAAGCAGTGAAACTTGGGGATATGAGGAGGTGTAAGTACCAGAAAGTGCAGAGTGTCTGTCAGGGGTCAGCACGGTTTGTGGTCTAAAAACTTGCATGGCAACTGGGGCCACTGGACAAGGGGAGAGGGTTCCTCAGAGAACTGTTAGATCAAACTAAAATGTTTACTCCTAGGGACATCTTTCCCTGGTGTTTTTTTATTTCTAGCTTGTTCTATGTTACCTTATCCTGATGATTTGAATATAATTCCAACTGCCTCATTTTAACCTAATGCTGATTTTATAGCTATGATTAATGGGAGATGGATTTTTGAATTAACCTCTAACATTTTTCTTAGCATTAAGCTATTTAAATTGTTCAGATTTACATCTTTTCACCCACCAGTCTGTGTTTTGAGTGCTTTTTAAAAATTATGCTAATATGTAAGGTCAGAAATACTTGCAAGCAAAAATTACTCACCAAGTAAACTCTTGATTGCCCCACCCCAGAGGAACAGAAGAGCCCTGAAAGCATATAATTCCAGGATCATTATCCTATTAAAAACCCCTCAAAATGGATATAGGATTCCTACTACCTATGGAATATGGAGATGGGAGCAAACGTTGAGATCATCTGGGCAGGTGATTCTCTCATTTTGTAGATGAGGAGACTGAGGCCAACATGTGAGCTGGACCAGAATGCTCCTGACTATTCCTGGTGCTCTTTAGTAACGAAGAAATTATACCCTGGGTCAGTTCTGTCACATGCAAACATCACTTTATTGTTCTTGCCCTGATTGCTTCCCAGAGCAGTAAGAGGATCAAATTTCAGGAGATGAGTCAAGGAGATTTGGACATTCAAAGATACACGTTACACTATTGACTAAATAAACATTTATTTGGAAGGTGTCAATGTGCCTACCATGTATTGGGCAAAAAGAAAAAAAGTTTCTACAGTTAAAGAATGTACACTTCAGTGAGAAAGAGACCTAAGAAGAGCTAGGAAAAATTAAATAGATTATTCTAATAACAATATTCAGATTTCCGAAATTTTAGCGATGGAGTGTTGTACATATAGGGTTGCAAAAAAAAAAAAAAGTAGAGGGCATTTCTTCTCTTTGGCTTTTCTCGATGGCTCAGTACTAACAATGGCAACGAACACTTTTAAACGGAAAGCATGATAGCTTATAATAGGTGCTTTGTGTCTGTGTCTTACAGTTTTGTTAGAGCTAAGTGAGGACGGCAAGTGAGCACCCAATACGGTGCCAAGGTAAAGCGTCCCTTCCACCAGTTTCAACGGCGAAGCAGCCGGTGGATGTGAGATGCTAGACTTCACGGAGCACCTCCTAAGGCGCGAACACTGTTGCTGTTACTTTCACTCTCATCCGAAATGCTAGGCGGGCTGCTCCTGGCTGAAATGTACAGCCAGAGCCCACCAGGCCGGACGGGTCCGGAGCGCCCGCCGTAGCCTTTTCTCCGCCGCCGCCTCGAGCCCCACCTACCCCGGGGCGCCCTGAAGGAAGCCGCCGGGCGATGGGGAGCGGCGCACACTTCCCACCTCTGCTCCGAGAGGCCACACCCCACACAAGGCCCCCATTGTGTCTCGGGGAACAGTAGCCCCACAGTGCCACGCGGCTGCCCCTCTGAGACGGGAGCGAGCGGCTCCGGGCGACGGCAGCCAGGAAGCAGAGCGGCGAGACGAGGGAGGCGGGCAGGTGGCCGAGCGCTCTAGGGTCGCGAAGGAACCGGCCCCCCACGCCGGCCTCGCGCGGGCGCCGGCGCACCTGGGGGCGGAGCCAGCCCCGGGCCCGCCCCTTCCCGCGAAGCCCCCTCCCGGCGCCCCTCCCGCCACGCCGCAGACGCGCGCAGGTGCGGGAGGCACGCCCGCGGACCTTGCGAACCGGGTGAGCCATGGAGCACATCCGCACGCCCAAGGTGGGTGGCCCGGGCGCCGCGCGTGGGGAGAGCGGGAGCAGGAGCTCGGATGCTGGGCGGGCGGGCGGCCTGGCTTCCCTGCGGTGCCCTCACGGCGACGACGGGTGGAGGAGGCAGCGCCGAGCATCTCCGGGTTCGCTGAGGCCGGCCTTTCTCCAGCTGCTGCACAGGCCTCGCCTGGGATGCTGCTGGATCCCACCTCTTGTCCTTAGATTGCGCGTGGACACAGGCGTGGACGGGAGGGAACCCCAGTTGTCTGTTGAGTAATGGGGTTGCAGACCTCCTGGTCTGGCCCTAAGCTGCTGCGTTTTCTTTTTTTTTTTTTTAATTCAGTATTTCTGTTCGCTGCTCTGATTAGTTGAAAGAGCAACATGCCTTCCTAGTGACAGGTGCAAGGGAACGAGTTTCGTGCAGGTGGATTGAATGCGTTGGGGAAGCTTGTTGAATCTGAGGCTTCAGACGCCCCCAGCTCGTCTTCCTTCGGGTTGTCGGCGGCAATGGGCATACACAGAGCAGACGATCAATATTCGCTGTAGGTTGAATGTTATTACCAATCCTTCCTTCTTCTTGCCTTTCCCACTCTGTTTCATTCACTGGGGAGAAGGGTGCCACTTACAGATTTGTCACTGTTGTGCTTGAAACAACACCAGCTTTTGTCACTCAACAAATGAGCCACTGGTCCCTGATCATTCTAGATAAACAACACTGAAAACATTGACCATTCTACCAAACTTTCCTACTCGTACTAGTGATATAATTTAGAGAGAGAAAAAGATGGAAGCATTCCCGTCTGATAAAAACCCCAAAGTAGTCAAAGAATATGTTTAAAAAGCCTATTGGCTATTTCTTGCTACTACCAGTAAGCTCCTTGCGTTTCCAGGATGGTCTCATGTTAAAAATCTAGGCCCTTAATGGAGTTTAGGCAAAGCTAGTCTGTGTGGCTGGAGTTTAGGTGGCACGGTGGATCTGACTCATCCCTCGGGATGTAAAAAAATCTCCTTCTCTTTAAGTTCAGTAAGAATAATTCGTTTCTAAATTCTGGAATGGTTCCTAATTACCTCTTTGTAAAAACAGCTTTACAGTTATGTCAGTGAAAAAACGTCTTTTAGCTTGCTCGAGAATGTCAGTTTTAACGGTGAATTTAAATTGTATTGATTTTGCACTATGGAATTAAATTGTTGCTTCGCCATCAGGAAATTGTAAACGTAGAAGAGAGTGCCATAAACCACAAGATTGGTGGATCAAAGCTTTCAGGGTTCAAGTGGTGCTAAATAATTTATTCCAGAATGACGAATTTAACTTACAGACTCTCTCTGCCCTTGCCAAGGGCATCTGTCTTTATCAGGATGAAGGGGGTCCTTTATAGAAGTGATATCTGATGTGAATATCAATAGCAAGAGTGATAGAGTGACATGGCACTATAGAATATGAATTTGGGGAGTAAAGGCTTTTTCTAATCTAATTCAAACTGACTGTACAAAGCCATGTGTGCACACCTGAGCAGCAAGCAATATTCTCACTTACTCTTAAAATTGGTTTCACAAACACCCTCTAAGCAGTGTTGTACTTCAAATTAGAAATCCCCTTCTATGAGGCAATGGAAAGGAATGAGAAAAACTGGATAATTATCTGAAATGTCATTGAATTGAGGGTCATTAACATTTGGATATCGCAGGTGGAAAAAATTAAAAACTATGGTGGTTGGATGGATCACATTCATTAATTCATTGATTTCCTTCCACAAGCATTTGAGAACCTTCCCTGTGTCAGGCTCTGTGTTAGATCCTGCGTGTACAAAGCAGCAGGGACTCCTAGTCTGGAAGGGCAGGCAGTTGTAAATCTGGATAGAGAGATATACAAGGGACAGGGGGCTGAGAGGGGAGAATGGGTAGAGGATCAGCTGTACCATAAAGGGTGAGGGAAGTCTTCAAACAGCTGAGTCTTAACAAGCAAGGAGTCAAGGAGGGAGGCCCAGGAACATTTGAGGCAGCTGTCATGCAGTTGTGTAATTATGGTGTATTGTAGTAAATCATTACAACCTCAAGCTGAAAACCTTAATAGGGATAAAGATAGAAGTGATGATATGACTCCTCAAGGCTAACATCTCTTTTCATTTTCTATTTTAAGTGCAAAATTAATTTTCACAGTACAAATGCAAAAGAGAACAAGACCATTTACAGAGCTTGTGCTGCAAAGTATATAACTATTGATGGCCATATTTACCTTTATTATTTGCTTCCAGTATATTCAGAGAATGCTGAATAGGTAGCTTGCCTTAGATTTCATGATTTCATGTCTTGGGTGGTTTATAAGGAGTATACACAAAATTTGTTTATCAGACCACAGTATTGTTTATTGAAGCAATATTTACTATGTGGATAGTGGGGTTTTAAGAGGAAAAGAAATGTGTGTATAACATATAGTTGGTTTCCTACTACAATGAAAGTCATTCATTTACTCCTTGTAAATTGTGTGATATCCATCACAGCCTCTATGTTCTGCTTCTGTCTCTGGAGTGCAGTTTAGGGAGACAGATGCACATGAATAATCTGGAATGCTTTGCATGTATTTTTTTCTGGGTGTGTGTGTTGTTAACCGAAACCTTTAATAAAGCATATGCTAAGCAGGGTGTTTCTCTCCCAAAATAGTTCCCCTAGAAAAAAAACGGTCCAAGGACCAGCTAGTTGGCAGCTGGGTCTAAGTGAGGACACCAAACATTACCTATTCTTGTCAGTAAATTTTGGGTTTTGACATCACAGTCCGGCTTTCTTTACCACTCTGAAAACTTGCTGGGAAGAAAATACCCTGCAAGAAGCTAAGGGATAATTTGGCTATTCCTTAGTTATATGAGATGGCTGCAGGGCTCCTGGAAGTAGCTTGAAGTGTTCTGTGGGATTTGGTTTGGTACTGGATTAATGCTTATGTGTCCAGGATCCATGAAAGTAATCTCTACTTCTCATGCTTTGGTGTTTCTGGAATACGTTTTGTTCCACAAGTGTAAATTTGAGTTGTAAAATAGAATATGTGATGACCTCCGAACTCCAGCAAAAAAAGACCTTGAAAATGTCTTCTCTTCTTTCCTCTGACCCTGTTGTCAGAGCCGTTACCCTGTCCCCGGGATTCCTCTGCTCTTCTATAATTAATCCCTTGTCCACACAGGGAGACTGGGTGCTGCCTTTTTTTTTAAATCAAATGTACAGCACAGTGATTTAATAGTCGCTCTCTGCTGACCCACCATCCCAGCCCACTGCCCTCTACCTTGGTAACCACTAGTCATTTCTCAGTGTCTATGAATCTAATGCTGTTTTGTTCCTTCTGTTTTGCTTTGTTTCTATATTCCACAAATAAGTGAAATCATATGGTATTTATCTTTCTCCACCTGGCTTATTTCACTGAGCATTAGATCCTCTAGATCCATCCATGTTGTTGCAAATGGCAGGATTTCTTTTCTTTTTATTGCTGAATAGTATTCCATTGTGTATATGTACCACCTCTTCTTTATCCATTCATCTATTGATGGACACTTAGGTTGCTTCCATATCGTGGCTATTGCAGACAGTGTGGTGATAAACATAGGGGTGCATATATCTTTCTGAATCATGGATTTTGTTTTCTTCAGGGAAATTCCTAGGAGTGGGACTGCTGGGTCAAATGGTATTTCTATTTTTAGTTTTTTGAGGAACCTCCATAATGCTTTCCACAGCAGTTGCATCAATTTGCAGTCCCACCAACAGTGTAGGAGAGTTCCTATTTCTCCACATCCTCGCCAGCATTTGTTTTTTTGTCATTTGGATAGTGGCCATTCTAGCTGGTGTGAAATGATATCTCACTGTGGTTTTAATTTGCATTTCCCTGATAATTAGTGATGTGGAGCATCTTTTCATGTGCCTGTTGGCCATCTGTATTTCTTCTTTGGAGAAGTGTCTGTTCAGATCCTCTGCCCATTTCTTGATTGGGTTATTTGTTTTTTGGGTATTGATGAATATGAGTTCTTTATGTATTTTGGATGTTAACCTCTTATTGGATATGTCATTTAAGAATATATTCTCCCATATTGCAGGAAGCCTTTTTGTTCTGCTGATGGTGTCCTTTGATGTACAGAAGCTTCTTAGTTTGATGTAGTTCCTCTTGTTCATCCCTCGTTTTGTTTCCCTTGCCTGAGGAGATGTGTTCGGGAAAAAGTTGCTCTTGTTTATATTCAAGAGATTTTTGCCTATGCTTTCTTCCAAGAGTCCTATGGCCTCATGACCTACATTCAGGTCTTTGATCCATTTTGAGTTTACTTTTGTGCATGGAGTTAGACAATAATCCATGCACTGTCCAGTTTTCCCAACACCAGTTGTTGAAGAGGCTGTCCTTTCCCCCTTGTATATTCACGGCTCTTTTATCATATATCAGTTGACCATATATGCATGGATCTGAATCTGGGCTCTTTATTCTGTTTCATTGATCAGTGGGTCTGTTCTTGTGCCAGTACCAAATTGTTTTGATTACTGTGGCTTTGTAGTAGTTTGAAGTTAGGGAACATAATCCCCCCAGGTTTGTTCTTCCTTCTCAGGATTGATTTGGCTATTCAGGGTCTTTTGTGTTTCCATATGAATTTTAGAACTGTTGAAGAATGCTGTTGGTATTTTGATAGAGATTGCATTGAATCTGTAATTTGCTTTGGGAAAGATGGCCATTTTGACAATATTAATTCTTCCTATTCATGAGCACGGGATAGATTTCCATGTTTTGGTGTCTTCTTTAATTTCTCTCATGAGTGTCTTGTAGTTTTCAGGGCAAAAGTCTTTCACCTCCTTGGTTAGGTTTATCCTAGGTTTTTTATTCTTTTTGATGTAATTGTAAATTGAGTTGTTTTCCTGATTTCTCTTTCTGCTAGTTCATTGTTAGTATATAGGAATGCAACAGATTTCTGCATATTAATTTTGTATCCTGCAACTTTGCTGAGTTCAGTTATTAGTTCTAGTAGTTTTTTGGTGGATTCTTTAGGGTTTTCTATGTATAATATCGTATCATCTGCAGAGTTTAACTTCTTTCTTACTAATTTGGATACCTTTTATTTCTTTGTGTTGTCTGACAACATAAGTTGAATAAGAATCTGTACTCCTTATAACAGGACACAATCAAAAACATTGTTTATATTACCAAGGCTTTGACTAGAATGTCATGGCTAGGCCCTCCAGTACTATTTTGGGTGCTGCTTTTATGACACAAATTGATCATGTTACTTCCTTGCTGAAATTCTTGGGTGACTTCCCTTTGTCCCCAGATATAAAATGAGAATCCCCACAGTGGCCCAGGGGCCCCACATGGACTGACACCTGTTTGCGCATTCTATGATTATTCACTGCCCTCTGATCACAGCTAGCCTTTGTGGATTTCTCAAACACGACAGACTTTCTTCTGCCTCAGGACATTTTCACTGCGTTTCCATTTGGGAAACTCTTATCCTCACCCCTCACCTGGCAAAATCTCTCATCTTCCCAGTTTCAGATTCAATATAATTTCCTTAGAGAGACTATTGCCCAATTCCCCATCTACAGGAGGTCTGATTGTTATAGTCTATCATAGAATCCAGTATTTCACCTTATGTCCCTTGTTACAAGTTTCATATTGACTTGAGTGATGATTTGTTTAGTGTCAAGCTCTCCTCCTAAACCAGGGCTCCATGGAGGGTCTGATCTTGTTCACTGCTCTATCCATAGCACCTAACATAGTTTCTGTCACCAAGGAAGCACACGTTAAATAAATTAATAACTGAATAATAGAAAGAATGAGTAATTCTTGATTTTAGCACTTCAGTTTTTAGTGTTTGCTTTAGTAATCCGGACCTCATGGGCATCTCACCCATGCGTAGATACAGTTTGTGAATCTTCTAATAGTATTAGTGTTAATTACTTGTGGATGGCAATATATTATACAAAATATATTGTGTGTGTGTGTGCAGTTACATATATATATAGCATATATATAATATGTGTTTTGTGATTATGTGTAGTTTTAATGAGATAGAATTAAAATAACATAAAATTCACCTTTTTATTCATTTTAAAGCATACAGTTCAGTATTTTTTAATATATTTACAGTGTTGGGCAACTATCACCACTGTCTAATCCAGGCCATGTTCATCACCCCCAAAAGAAACCTGGTACCTACTAGTAGTCAGTCCTCATTCTCCCGTCCAGCCCATGACAACCACTAACCTACTCTCTGTCTCCATTAGATTTGCCTATTCTGGGCGCTTCACGTAAGTGGAGTGATGTAGTATGTGGCCGTTTGTGAGTTGCTTCTTTCACTGAACAGAATTTTTTCTAGACTCATCCAATTTGCAGCCCTTACTGATACTTGACTCCTTTTTCCCGCAGAATAATCCATTCTGTGCACATACATTTTGTTTATCTGTTCATCAGCTGATGGGCATTTGGGCTGTTTGGTTATTAAGAATAGTTCTGTTGTGAACACTCATATGCTTGTATTTTTGTGTGAATATAAGTTTTTAGTTCTCTTGGGTATATCCCTACAAATGGAATTACTGCGTTATATAGTAACTCTGTTTACTTTTTGAGGAAATTGTAATTATATCTTATATATTATACAACTAAAACCTTCCTCTTTTTATGCATCCAACAACATAGAATGATTTATATAGTACACAGAACGTAGGTGCTCTGGCAGTAATTGTTAAAACTAGACAAGAAAGTTAAGAATGCCTGACCCAAATATGAGGACTAGTAATAGCAGGACCCCAACGGAAATGATGGGAGCCTCTTGTGGTCAGGAAGGCCAAGCCAGAGACTTGCCATCAAGTTTCACCTGCAATACCTGTAGATTTGGGTGAATTCCTCTCTTCTTGAGGTCCCCAAGATATTCTGAGGTTCCTGCACTTGCCAGGAAAGTGACCTTCCTTACTCACCTGGTGAGGCTGCTGGGAACCCTATAAGTAAGGTACCAGGCTAGTTCTTCCAGGGAGCTTTATTAGCTCCATAAAGTCAACTTTAGTTCCTTAAAGCTGTCTGACCACATCTGAGTCTATGCACGTCTCTCTCAAATATGACATTCTAGTCAAAGCCTTGGTAATATAAACAATGTTTTTGATTGTGTCCTGTTATAAGGAGAACAGATTCTTATTGAACTTATGTAAATAAATATACTGCCATAAAATATAAAAATACTCACTAAGAGTTTCCAGATTCTGGAGGGATCAGGTAGAGAAAGATAAATATTTCAGTTCTGCTTGTAAAGGTATAATTTACTAAACTGGTGTAAGTTAGCTTAAGAGAAAAAGTTTAAAAGCAAACATTTTTTAAAAGATCAGAAAATTTTGAAACAAAAATTCATAAAAATTAAAATCATTTCCCTCAATTTATTCAATCATATGTAATTCTTGTTCTGCTTGAATCCAGTTTTTCTACTAGTTTAAGAGTAAAACAGTAACTATATATGATAAAAGACTTAAAAGGCAATAGTGGAATACCTGATGAGAGTTTATTGTAGCAATTGACAAGAAAATTTGGTTATTTCTGTAGCATAACAGTTCAGTAATCCAAAGTTTAGCATCATTCATTTGACAATGCTTCCCAGGTAATCTTACATATCAAATTAGTCATATTAGTTAAATAGTTCTCCTTTATGTTCCAGGATCCTCTAGAAAATCTCAGAGTTAACTAGAAGTAAAAGGACTTTATTTAGAAATTTGATTTTGGGAAGCTGTCAAAATTATCAAAAGGTTTCAAGGCACTTGCCTAAAAAGGACTGTAGGTCACCATGAAACAACACCATTTAACCGAAGTGACAGTAAGAGATTTTTAAAGGCAAATACACAAGGTTACATAGTTGTTAGCAAAGCTTAGCTCTTTTAATATTAAGATTTTTTTTTCTTGAGTACTCAGAGACCTAATTCGGACAATATGAAGCACAAGAAATTATTCTGATAAAACAATTAGGAAAACCCTTCAAAATCTCTTATTAGGCTAGTAGTTCAAGAAAACTTTGTCTTTTAACAAACAGACAACAAAATTCTAATCTTGCTATATACATGATATCACACTCATTTACTGCAATCTCACATAGTATGACCATATTAAATTAATTTTCCACAAGCATTCTACAACTTTATTTTTACATTCAGAATTTTCCCTCATTAAACAACCAGCTGTACATCAGAACAAAATTACCTTCTTTTTCTTCAAAAGTGCATTTCCATTTCTCATACCTTCTCATATAAAAACACACATTTTACTTTTCTTGGATACAGGGATGTTTCCCTTATTATTTCAAGTAGTCTTAATTAGAAATTAAAACCCTTAGAAACCTTAGTTTTCACTGAAAACTAAGAAGTAAGCAATTCTAAACTGTTACACTAACATTCTTTAGATTTGCAAAGTTATGAATACATTTCATAATTTCTAGAAACATGTGCTTCTTCATAGTACAATCTTTCAATAAGCACAAAATATGTTTACTGATAGACCCAAATTTGTTTTTCTCTGTAATAAGGAAGCTAAAAGTGGATAAACCTATATTCAGTAATTAATGTTTCATTATCTTGTTTTATTTGGAAATGATCTAATTCATTAACTTGACTCATTACTTAGCAGAACTTTAAGGTTTCAGGTTACCAAAAAGATTTTCAGGCTGTTTTTTAGGTATACATACTGTAACACATAATTATTGTTGAAAAGTTTACCTATTAAGCTATTTGGTTCACTTGTAAACAACAGGTCACTTGTAAACAGGAGTGCAGATTACCCACAAAGGCTTCATTAAACATCAAAGTCAGCCATTCTCCCAAGCCTCTTTTTTTTTTTTGAAAGGTTTAACAGATAATATCCATTTAAATGACTTTAAGTAAACAGGCAGGATAAAACTTTTCATTTTAATGCTGATAACCATAAAGTCAAGTCTATTTTAATTAAGCTAGCATTAATGCTGAATATTTCCTATCAGAATTTCTGAGAGTTTTGGAATGCCCAGTTTTTACAAGTGCTTGTTGTTAAACTGCTTTTTAGCAGTATCATCCAGAGGTAACATATGTGGACACATGCACAAAGAAACTGATACAAAGATTTTCTAGTTACTAATATCCAATTGCAAAATGGTATTGTAATTAAGGGTCTCATTTTGGGGCTGTTTTTCTCTTCTTGGTGGTTTGTACTGAGGCCAAGCAGTATTTCAAAAGGAAATCAGCTTCTGTGTTTTTAACCTGTGTAATGTAAAAGTCTCTCAGTTTTTAAGAGTACACCCTAAGGTCTAGTAGTTTAGGGCACTATTTCGGGCCAGGCTGTGTTAGTTTCTTCTGTTAGGGAGTCTAGTTTAAAGACTTCCCAGTTTTTGAGGATGCACCCTAATGGGGAGTCAGAATGGAGGAGGTGTCACCCATGACCAAGCCAGGACCTGAAAGGAGAAAGGAGTTTCCTTCTACCACCAGAGGGAACCAGGTGTCCCTGATGTCCAGGGGATGAGGGGTTGTACAGGTGTCTCCAGAAACCCAAAGTACCTGTAGGTACAGGTCATGTGAGGCATCCCTCCACACCTAGACCTATACTGGGTGTGCACAGGAGGTCTTGTGGTCCACTTGAGCATACATAGGTGTCCCTGTGGCTCAACTACATCCCTGGCCAGGGCTCCAGAAAAAGGAGTGGGGAGAACTGGGAGAGGGGTCAGGCCCTGAAGTCCAGGGTAGACTCCTCTTGACTGAACATCCTGATAACCTCACTTTTAATGGCCCCAAGAGGAGAAGTGTCACAGTGGGATGACATTGAATTATATGGGTTATAAGATTGACTCAAAGGCCAAGGTCTATTTCTTGCCTGTCTCATAAGCCACCTCAAAAATGGCTTAAATTGTAGGTGACCCTGGCTGGCATAGACAGACTCAACAGACTGCCCGTCCCAAAGGGGAAGGTGATAGGTGTGAAACAAGGGCATAGAAGTTGAGAGTTCAGATGTGAACAAAGAGGCAAGGGAAATAGGAGTACAGACGGGGGGCTAGCCATGGAACTGAGAGTAAGAAGTGTTAGACTGAGTCACGGAGGAGGCACTAGGGAACACCATGAGTGGAGGAAATGGATCCTTGGAAGTAGAAACTAAAACCTATATAAGGAGAAGGTGGGGTGGGGTTGTTTTATAGGGTGGCAGCCATCCTAGTGGCTTTTACGTGGTTGACACGTGCCCACCAAGGAAGTGGCAAGAACAAAGATCCAAGAGAAAAAGACAAGGAGTGTCTTAAAGTAGCATAGAATTCCTCTTTATGTAGACCATTGGTGAGGATTGTGTTAAGAGCCCCTTCATGGTCACCAAAATCCAATCCAGTGAGATCTCAACCCATGGGAGCATTCTGAATTCTGATTGAGAGAATTTATGAGCAGGTCGAGCAGGTACAAGCAAAGATTAGTTTAATAAAGCAAAGTACACACTTGAGGGAGTGTGGGCATGCTGGAGAGGTGAGCAGCACCAGCTTCTGGTCTTACATTTAAGTGTTTAATCCATTTCAAGTTTATTTTTGTATATGGTATAAGAAAGTGGTTCAGTTTCATTCTCTTGCACATAGCTGTCCAGCTTTCCCAACACTATTTATTGAAGAGACCGTCTTTTCCCCACTGCATGTTCTTGCCTCCTTTGTCATAAGTTAATTGACCATATAAGCATGGATTTATTTCTGGGCTCTCTGTTCCTTGATCTGTTTCTGTTTTTGTCCAGTACCATATTTTGAAGACTGTAGCTCTGTGGTATAGTTTTGAAATAAAATTTTAGGATCATTTGTTCTAGTCCTGTGAAAAATGCATTTGGTATTTTGATAGAGATTACATTGATTTTGTAAATTGTTTTGTGTAGTATGGACTTTTTAACAGCAGTCTTCCAGTCCATGAACATAGTATATCTTTCCATTTATTTGTATTGTCTTCAATTTCTTTCATCAGTATCTTACAGTTTTCAGAGTATAGGTCTTTCACTTCCTTGGTTAAATTTATTCCTAGTTTTTTATTATTTTTGATGAAATTGTGAATGGGATTGTTTTCTTAATTTCTCTTTCTGCTAGTTTGTTATTGGTGTATACAGACAACATATTTCTGTATGTTAATTTTTTTCCTTGCAACTTTATTGAATTAATTTATTCTTAGAATTTTCTGGTGGACCTTTAGGGTTTTCTATATATAGTATCATGTCATCTGCAAATAGTGACAGTTATTTCTTTTTCTTGTCTGATTTCTGTGGCTAGAACTTCCAGCACTATTAAGTAAAAGTGGCAAGAGTAGGGCATCCTTTTCTTGTCCTGGATTGTAGAGGAGAATCTTTCAGCTTTTCACCATTGAGGTTGATGGTAGCTGTGACTTTGTTATATATAGCCTTTATTATGTTGAGGTATTTCCTCTATACCCACTTTGTTGAGAGTTTTTATCATAAATGGATGTTGAGCTTTGTCAAACATTTTTTGTGCATCTATTGACATGATCGTATGACTTGTATCCTTCATTTTGTCAATGTGGTGTATCACATTGATTGATTTGTATGTATTGAACTATCCTTGCATCCCTAGAATAAACCCCACTTAATTATGATCCTTGTAATGTTTTGTTGAATTTGGTTTGCTAATATATTGTTGAGAATTTTTGCATCTAACTTCTTCAGGGATATTGACCTATCATTTTCTTTTTTTGTGGTGTCATTGTCTGGTTTTGGCATCAAGGTAATGCTGGCTTCATAGAATGAGTTTCTTCATAGAAAAGGGTTCTTTTCAGTTTTTTGGAATAGTTTGAGAGGGCTAGATATGAACTCTTCCTTAAATGTTTAGGAGAATTCACCTGTGAAGTTGTCTGGTCCAGGAATTTTGTTTGTTGGGAGTTTTTGATTACTGATTGAATTTCACTACAAGTATTTGGTCATTCAGATTTTCTGTTTCTTCCTGATTCAATCTTGGAAGATTGTATGTTTCTGGGAATGTATCCATTTCTTTTATCTTTTCAAGGAACTAGCTTTTAGTTTCATTGGTCTTTCCCTTTTTCTTTTTTTTTTTAGTCTCTATGTCATTTATTTCTACTCTGATCTTTGCTATTCCCTTCCTTCTACTAACCTTGGGCTTTGTATGTTCTTTTTCTTTTAGGAGTAAGATTATATTGCTTATTGGGGATTTTTTCTTGTTTCTTGAGGTAGGCATGTATCACTATAAACTTCCCTCTTAGAAACTGCTTTTACTGCATCTCATAGATTTTTGGAATGCTGTGTTCCATTTTCACTTGTCTTAAGGTATTTTTTGATTTCCTCAACTGACCCATGGGTGGTTTAGTAGCCTGCTGTTTAGCCTTTGCATATTTGTGTTTGTTTTTTTTTTGTAATTGACTTCAGGTTCATACCATTGTGGTCAGAAAAGATGATTGATATGATTTCAATCTTTAAAAAATTTTTGAGACTTGTGACTATGTAAGTGACCTATCTTGGAAAATATTCCATGTGCTCTTGAAAAGAATGTGTATTCTGCTGTTTTTAGATGGAATGTTCTGTATACAGTAAATGCACCTGGCCTGTGATGTCCTTTAAGGCCACCATTTCGTTTCTTTGATTTTCTGTTTGGATGATATATCCATTGATGTAAGTGGGGTATTAAAGTCTCCTACTATTACTTCATTATTGTCAATATCTCCCTTTATATCTGTTAATATTTGCTCTTATGTATTTAGGTGCTCCTGTGTTGGGTACATAGATATTTACAAGTGTTACAGCCTCTTGGTGGGTTGTTCTCTTTACCATTATATAATGCCCTTCTCTGTCTCTTTTTACAGTCTTTGTTTCAAAGTCTGTTTTGTCTGATACAAGTTTTGCTACCCCACCTTTCTTTTCATTTGCATTTGCATAGAATACTTTTTTTCCATCTTTTCACTTTGAGTCTGTGTGTGTTTTTCTATCTGAAGTTAGTCTCTTGTAGGCAGCCTATAGATAGGTCTTGTTTTTTTAATCCATTCAACCACCCTATGTCTTTTGATTGAAGCATTTAGTCTATTTACATTTAAAATAATTATTGTAGGTATGTACCTATTAACATTTTGTTAATAATTTTGTTAGTTGTTTTCTGGTTGTTTTTATAGTTTTTCTCTATTCCTTTCTAGAATCATGTTTGAATTTACTGAGCCAAGTGCCCAGCTATGCTATGCATGCTTCATACTTCTGATGTGGAGAACTCACTGTGTCCTTTGGCAGCCCTTGATGACCATGGTCAGCTCTAACCATTAGGAAGTTTTCCTTATATTTAGTCAAAATCTATCTCACTTTAGTTTTTGGTAATTGTATCTAGCTTTGTCCCTTGAGATATTGCCCAATACCTCAACCCTCCTGCCAGGAAATGGCCCTTCAGGTGTTTCATATGATGTTTTCATGCCCCTAACCCTTCCATCTTACCTAAGTAGTTTAACACTGCCTATTCTGGCAACCAACCAGAAGCTTGGTTT
The DNA here is from genome assembly GCA_032199065.1 of Smutsia gigantea. Lineage (NCBI taxonomy): Eukaryota > Metazoa > Chordata > Mammalia > Pholidota > Manidae > Smutsia > Smutsia gigantea. Next base: position 70,854 of record JAVSCE010012176.1, read on the forward strand.
TAAGTCCTTTACCATCCTACTTACTTTACTCATTGAGTTAAAAGACATATGATTGCTTTAGGTTTTGTTGAATTTGGAAAGAGTAAAGTTTGGTAAATATTTTTGGTGGTGTATTCTATAGATCCATATCTCAGTGGCCTTCTGGTGAGCTTACTGTGGAAGAGAACCGTCAAGTTCTCCACACATTGTGCTGTGAAGTCAAGTTTCCTCTGCCTTTTCCATGAATAATAGTATCTTATACTTACCTTTGTTGAACATTATTATTTCACTGGATTTAGCTTATTGCATAACCTCTTACTCTTACTCTGTTTTTGGATCCTGATATACATCTGCTATTCCTCTCATTTTGGTAGCATCCACTTCATTAGAGCTTTCTGTCTATTACCTCATCCATGATTTCACCCAAAAAAGAAACTAGATTAGGTGGATATGACTTCTTAGTAAATGGAGACACTTGTCTCCCCCTCCTCCCAGGATCTCAATTCTGACAGCAGGTTAACTGATTCTCTCAGTTTAGTGCCAGGTCCCTTTTGGTAAACTTTTCCTCTGTCACCTCTCCAAACAGCTCATTAAAGTAAAATGAAGTAGTCTTCTATGGTGACTGAATGAATTCATGATGTTCCTGTGGATTGATGGTTTCCATTTTTAGGTTAATACAAAATTCCATTAAAGAAGCCACTTTAGAATCTTGCCTAGAATTAATGTCAAACTCACCAATGTGTAATTACAAAATTCCATATCCCTCATTTGAAAACAATGATGTCATGTGCAAGTTCTCTGGGTGATCGAGAGATTGATAGAGCCATGAGAAGACTGGCTTTCTCTGTGTCATTTACCACATTACACCATCAACACCAAGTGTTTATTCTACTTTCATCTTTAACAAATAATACTTTTTGGTTATAAAAGTATATTGCTTTTGATTCTAATTAGAATCAATATAGAAATTACTCTTAATATTTGAGTTGTTTCCACTTTTTGTTTATTATGACTAATGCTGCTGTAAATAATTACATGCAAATTTTTTGTGTGAATGTTTTACTTCTCTTGGGTTTGTACTCAGGATTGGAATTGTTGGGTTATATGGTAACTATATGTTTAATCTTCTGAGAAATTAACAGACCCTTCTAAAGAAGCTATACCAGTTTATAGACCCAACAGGAATGCATGAGCATTCTAATTTCTCCATATATTCACCAGCACTTGTTATTGTTTGTCTTTTTTTATTATAGCTATTCTAATGCATGTGAAGTAATATCTCATTGTGGTGTGATTTGCATTCCCCTGATGGTTAACGGTGTTGAGCATCCTTTTATGTACTTATGGGCTACTTGTATATCTTACTAGGAGAAATATCTATTCAAATCCTTTGCTTATTTTTTAATAGACTTCATTTCTTACAACAGTTTTAGGTTCACAGAAATATTGCATAACCTCTTACTCTGTTTTTGGATCCCGATATACATCTACTATTCCTCTCATTCTTTCCAGCAGAAGGTACAGAGATTTCCCCTGTGCCTCCTGTCCCCACACATACCCAGCCTCCATTATTGATATCCCCCACCAAAGTGGCACATTTGTTACAATTGATGAACCTCATTGACACATCACTAACTTCCAAAGTCCATAGTTTACCTTAGGGTTCACTGTTGGTGTCATACATTCTGTGGGTTTGGACAAATTTATGACATGTATTCATCATTATAGTATCATACAGAGCAGTTTCACTGCCTTAGGAATCTGTGTTCCCTCTTTCCCTGCTAACTCCTGGCAACCACTGTCTTTTTAGTGTCTCTGTAGTTTTGCCTTTTTCCAGATCATATAGTTGGAATCATACAGCCTTTTCAGATTGACTTCTTTCACTTACTAATATGCACTTGTTTCCTCCATATCTTTTCATGTCATGATAGTTCTTTTTAATGCTGAACAATATTCCCTTGTGTGACATACCACAGTTTATCCACTCACCTCCCAAAGGGCATTGTGGTTCCTGCCAGGTTTTGGCCATATCGAATAAAACTGCTACAAACATTCCCTGTACATGCTTTTGCATAGACATGAGTTTTTAGCTCCTTTGGGTAAATACCAAGGAGGGTGATTGCTGGACTGTATGGTAACAGTATGTTTAGTTTTATAAGAAAGTACCAAATTATCTTCCAAAGTGGCTGAACCATTTTGCATTCCCACAGCAGTGAATCAGAATTCCTGTCGCTCCACATCCTCTCAGCATTTGGTGTTGTAAGTGTTTTGGTTCTTGGCCATTCTAATGGGTGTTTAGGTGTATCTCCTTGTTTTAATTTGCATTTCCTTCATGACAGATGATGAAGAGCATCTTTTCATCTGTATTGAAATACTGTATTTGCCATCTATATATCTTCTTTGTGAGGTATCTATTAAGGTCTTTGGCATATTTTAATTGGGTTGTTTTTACCAAAAATGTATTTTGTAGATATTTTCTCCCAATCTGTGACTTGTCTTTTCATTTTCTAGGCAGTGTCTTTTGGAGAGAAGTTTTTAATTTTAATGAAGGCCAGTTATCAATTCTTTCATTTTATAAGTCATGCATTTGGTATTGTATTTAAAAAGCCATTTCCAAACCCAGGATTAAGATTTTCTCCTATATTCCAGCCTTTGTTAATTTTTAATTGGGTCATCTCTCTTTTTATTATTGAGTTATAATTCTTTATATATTACAATGCCAGATCTTCATCAGATATATGCCTGGCAAATACTGTCTTCCAATCTGTGGGTTGTTTTTTTTCACTTTCTTATTGTTCTTTGCAGCACAGAAGTTTTTAGTTTTGAGGAAGTCCATTTTAGCAGTTTTTGCTTTGGTTGCTTGGCTTTATGTGCCGTATTTAAGAAATGGTTGCCTAATCCAAGGTCACAAAGATTTACATTGTTCAAGTATTTGATCTATTTTGAGTTAATTTCTGTATATGATGGGATTTAGATGTCCAAACTCATTGTTTTGCATATCGAATTCCTGTAGTTCCAGCACTGCTTATTGAAAAGAGTTTTTTTATTCCACTTAGTTATCTCAGCACCCTGCAGAAAATCAGTTCACGACCACATTGATTTTGCACAGACCACAGAGGCATGGGTTTCTTACTGGACTCTCAGTTCTGTTCCTTTGCTATCCATGTCCATCTTTTACTAGCACCAGTCTTGATTACTGTGTATTGATCTTGAATGAGTCACTTGAGGTCTCTCAAAGCCTTGATTTTCTCATCTATACCAAGTCAGTAGATTAAACTGGAGAACACATTTAAAGCATGCAATAATATGGCAGTTAGTACATTTTGGCTGTTTTTATTACTTTTGTCAATCATTGTACAAGGAGGTCGTCACAGGTTTAAATGCTGAAAGTATTTCCATGAAATTTGAGAATAGACTTTCTTAATCCAAACATTTTGTTTGACTTAACTCATTCACTTCCCCACTGTGAGATGGGTTTAATTTTTTTCTCCTCTGAAAGCACAAAAAGTGCCATCCTGTAACCAAAGTCCCGTTCACACCCATAGTTGATGGCATATTTTTGTTTTATAAAAACATTAATTTTATCCAACGCATGGATTTTAGGAAAGGTGTCAAGTTTTGCTCAGGAAGCCTCGGTAGTGGCCTGTGTTCCTAGGGACAAAGCCTCAGGGGCATCACCTGGATTCCTGAGGCAGAGTCTTTTCGGAGTGGATATGCGGAGAATAAACTGAGAAACACACTTGTTTCCTTAGTAACATTTCTTAGGAACATGGTAACTTTTGTGTCAGCATTCAGGCTTTCAGAAGGAATATAATTAAGGCGTTGCACACCTTGTAACATTCGAATGCTTGTGAGAAATGATAAAGGTATGAAACTGGAGCCTCCTCTGTAGGTCCATACTTATGAGTAGATTTCAACATTTCCCATTGAATTTACATCATTAACTGATTCAGTTTGGTTATCACTTCTGTCATATCTCAGCAAGCAGAACAGTGTCTGGAATGCTTATTTTTAGAGAATAGATGTACATGTATTTTCTCATCTTCCCTCAAAGCTGAGTTTTATTGTTTTCCATTCTGAACAGGACAAGTTGTGAAGGATGCATGAAATTAAACCTCTTGACCAAACACCCAGGATTCTGTGACTTTGTGCCATGTGATGGTTCAGTTTTGTATTCTTATGTTGCACTCAGAGGGAGTCCAGGAAGCTCATTTTGTACCATTTTTCTTAGGCCAGGAACCGTCTATAAACTTTTTTTTTTTTTTTTTTTTTTTAGTGCCCTTTCCCCTGGTGGACAGCTAGTTGAAGCCTTTGGGAGTAAAAGTACTTCCCAGGACATAAACCCAACCCTTCCTCCCACAGCCACTTAAAATAGTTTAAAAATAACCCCCACTTAAAGTTTTGTGGCAAGCTATGACAACTTTCTAAAAATTGTGTTTACTTTTCTCCTCTTTTGCATTTATTAAAACTGCTTATCACAGATTCCCGGAGAAATAAATTTACTGCCAAGCAATGAAAGGAAGTTTCATTCCTTCGGGCATGTCATAAAGCACAAGACCTTAGAGTGTTCTGGGCACAGTTGACTTCCACCTTGAAGTAAACTGTTCAGCCAGTTTGAGTAGTGGTGGTTTAAGAAAGGGACCTGCTTTCTTGACCTCAGTAGATAGATTCAAAGACACTCTTCATGCATTTATTCATTCACTTGTGCATTCAGCAAATATTCCTCGAGTGCTTCCTGTATGTCAGGTACTGTTTTAAGCCCCGGAGATCTGACGGTGAACAAGACAGGCAGGATCCCTAGTTTCATGGAATTCCTAGGAAAGAAGTGAGCAAAAATATTGCAATTTTCTATTAAAAAATCATATAATCCCTGTAAATCAAGACCTTTCAAAACCTTTCATTTTTAGATGTATTTGCAAAATCCTGTTTCCCTTCCCCCATAAACCTTCCAGTTGCTTCCCATCCCATTCAGCATGAAAGCTAAAGCTGTAATGTCTTGGAAGGTCCTGCAGCCACCCTGGCTTCCCGTTGCCCCTCCTCTCTCAGTCTCTGGGCCAGACACCCTTGAACATGTCAAAGTTTCTCCTGCTCAGGGCCCTCCATTGTTGCCCCCTTTGCCTGCAGTGCTCTTTCTCCAGCCTTGCTCAAAGCTGGCACCCTCACTTACTTTGGTTCTCTATTGAAACATCCAGTCATTTTACTAGCAAGGACTTCCTGGACATGCTGGTGCCTCTCCACGGCCCATTCCCTCCCTAGCATCTTCTGGCATGCATACATGTATTATTTTTATTTTTCTTTATTGCCTCTTGCCTTGCCCAACTATTCCAAAACAAAATGCAAGCTCCTGTGAGCAGTGACTTTGCATCCCTGGTGCCCAGAGCACTCTGTACATTTCCTCTGTATGTATTACTGTGTACTGATCTTGCATGAGTCACTTGAGGTCTCTCAAAGCCGCAGTTCCCTCATCTATAACTAGTCAGGAGACTAAGGAAGAGAATACATTTAGAGAACTTGATAACATGGCATTTAGTAAATGAATGAATGGATCAAGAAATGGTTTAATGGGATGTGTCCAAGCTTCACTATCTTTCAACAGCCTTATTTCTTCTTTTTTTACCCAGTTATGGTAATATTTTATTAATTCACAAGTACTTAAACTTTTTTTTTTACTACAAAGTATAACTATAACTTCCAATGAGAATATTATACCAGGACTTGGTACCAAGCTCACAGATTTTAGCTTTTCAAGGAAAACCAAGTGTTAAACAACACTGTACCTGAAACTTTAATTCCACGGATTCTCACAAAATATATTACAAATGACAGTGTGAAAAAAAATCTTGCACGGTATCTCAAGGTTCAGCTCTACCATGTACCCATAAACTGGCAGGACATTGGTGTCTTGAATAGTCTCAATTTTTCAAATAAAGAATGTTACAAAAAACTATGTATTATTGTGCATAAAGAACTTAGGACCTAAAGGAAAGATTAACTTTTTTGAAACTTCACAGATTCTATACCAGCCTCTGTCCAGTGTGAAGACTGGTTGGATTTAAAAAAACAAAAAAACAAACAAACCTCAGATCTGTTTTAATGATGCAGCTTTTATTTTTGCCTGCTGGCTTGTGTTCACAGCAGCTTTTAAAGACCGCTTGTTCATCTACAGCTGCATACTGTATCCCAGCTATGGAAAAAAGTAGGAAGGCCTTAGTTTCATGTTCATTACATAGTTCGTTTTCTTTTTTCTTCTTCTCTTTCCTTTCTTTCTTTCTTTGCCTCTGTTTCTTGTTTCTTACACTTGAAACATCTTCCACATTCGAATATTCCTCACCTTCTTTTCTGAAAATTCAAATTAATAATAAAGCACTCCTAGTAAATCATACCTGATTCTATACAAGCCCTCACATACTTCCTTTGACCACAGTATCGTTAATTTTCCATCACTGGACAAATATTTGAGCACACGCGTGTGTCAGGCATCAGTATCCAGAGGTGACTAAAGCGTAGTGTCTGTCCTTAGGCAGCCTGCAGGTGTGGGTTGGTATGTTGCTCTGAAATCATTGTAATGGGCTATCAGGAGCCAATAAGGCAAGGACTGGGTTTCTTCTCTCTTCCCATAGTTCTGTTGTAAGTGTGGGCCTAGTGTTCATGATGCTGCAGGGGATATTGGAAATAAAATTGCCTTCCTGAGAACATATATTTCTGGAAATAATAAGAGTGGCACAATGAAAAGAACATGTGATGAGGTGGTGCAGGATGATTGGGAAATAAATAGTAATGGCCAGAGGTGTCACAGCAATTCAGAGGAGAGAGAATGATCTCTGTGGACTGGATGGTCCAGGAAAAGTGGTATTAAGGAGATAGGTCTTGGGTGTTAGGATGGAGGGGACATGCTGGGCTGGGTGAGTGGTGTCCTCACTGCTCCTGGTAGCCTCCAGGCTCACTGTGATGGGCAGTGGAGCCTCTCTTATTGGGACTCAGAAGAGGTGACCATGGTCTTGTGTCTGCAAGGCATTCTGCTTTATACTCAGTTCCCACAGTGGGAATGATGGGCTCCAGAGCACTGTCCTGTAAGACGAGAAGGAGAAAAATCTTGTGCCGATTATGGAGTCTGTCCTTGGGGGCCTGGAGTCCGGGGGGAGGCATGGGAATGTGTAAATGAGCTGGAGCCTGGCCTTGCCTGCTGGTTGGGCCACACCCCTGCATCCTCTGGCGCTGGCATTTGCCAAAGATGGTGGGAGGGAGTGTATTTGACTTGGGGTTCCCTGTGCCTGGGCTGTCTCCTCTCTCTGGACTAGCAGTAAGTCCCATTCGGCACAACGTGCCCTTGGAAAAATGTTTTCCCATAGTTCCCAAAGAGCTATATAAGTAGATGGTTTAGTCCTCTGCTGTTAGTGTCTTTGTCAAAAAAAAAAATCAAATTCAGAAGAAGTTTTAGAATTTTAGAAATAATTTTAGAGAAAAATCATCACCATATTAAAATAATCCTATGACTTTCTGTATTATTTCATAGCAAGGTCTTATTCACCCAATACTGTTTTTTTAAAATAAAAAATGATTGTTTGTAACTAGCTATTTGTAATAAGTTACTCCATGCAATTTATTATTCGAGTTACACGGGGCCCAGCATCTGGTCTTCATTATTGTCCTCTTAAGATGTTTCTTCCTCTTTTTCTCTTATTTATGCTTGTTGAAAATGGTATTTTTGGTTGAGGTTATTTTAAGGTGGTGTTGAAATAAATCCTGGGACTGTCCTCTTGTTCAACAGTGCATGTTCTTTTAAGCCTACACATCCAGGGTCATCCTAACAAAATAAATTATATGAGCCCTGTGCAAAACTCTGACGTGATTTATGAGAGTTGGCTGCTGGCATAATGTTTGTAGTTTCCCCTGAGCAAATATGGGCTCCCTTTCTTTTCTCTGCCTTTTCCAAGAATTCCTAGCACTCTTATATCTTAAGTAGCTATGGCTCTGTGTCACTATTTTAGCTTTATTATACCCCACAGGGAATTTAAAAAATTTATTTAAATGTCAGTCAAATCTGTTTTAACAATTGAATAGGTAGATGGAACTCAACAACCTGCCCATTTATAGGCATTCAGTGCTGTCTGAAATCATCAAGATATTTCCTTTACCTTGACCCAAGCTGGATAAAAATACCCTTATCTGTATAGGAAATTTGTCTGACTTTTTTTCTTCCTTTAAAAGCAAATTGTGCAAGGCTCATATTTCTCAGAGTATAACCTTACTTAATGGAGATTTGTAGGTGGCTTAAAAGTCTATAGAAATATGTGTATCAAGTACCCTATTTCCCATGTGGAGAAAAGACTTAAATATTCCAGCAAATTGGAGAAACATGTAGATTCCTCACTGTGGAAGCTGGCACACTAAAAATCCTTCTAACATGTATGCAGTTCCAGGATCTTTATTCATTTTCAGTGTTTTTTGTGCAAGCAGCATAACAAAATAACATGGACAAATCACCTGTCCTTTCCCCACTTACTTTTGAAAATTAGGTCAAGATTACTGAGATGAACTTTTCTACCAATATTTACCCTTGAGTCTGTCTAAACTCCTTGGATTGTAAATCTGTTTCATACTGGGTTTTAGTTTTCCAAATCTGAGCCCTCTTACTACAGTTAACCTGACTGAAACTGGCTCTGTCCAGAGGAAAGTTGGTACTGGAGGAGGTAAGGGTGAAGGTATGGCCTCTATCCGCTACCTAGCCTAACTGTTGGTAGAAGAAGAAATGGGAAGAAGGATTACCTTCCTGTGCATAGTTTCTGATAGATCAATGTATCTTTGGAGAGAATTCAGTGCATCTATTCTGGCGATGGTTTGGGTATTTAAAAAAGTAATCTGCAGAAAAGATAAGGTGGCTCCAGGGGCTAGAAGACCCGGATCAGCAGCGGTGGGAGCCGTTGAGGCCTTGAACCCGGAGGGGCGTGATGAAGGCTTGCGGTAGGACGGTGGAGGCAGGACTTCGGCCCTGGGGTGGCAGCCGTGAGTTGGTGGTGGTGCGCTAGGCGCACGCCCGTTGTGCACTTGCCTGCGCCCTTGGTGGGGCCGTGCCTGCTCTGCAATCGGGTGTGTGGTTTTTGTGTGGCTTGTACCTCAGATCTGGTCACTCATCAAGACATTGCTGTGCTACACTGACTGGTGTAAGGAGAAGCACATGACCCAGGGACCTGCAGAAAGGCTTTGCTTAGGCTGCAGGGAGAGCAGCTGGCTTTCCCCTGCTGGCCATGGAGGGGTAGATGGCGAGGCCAGGTTGGTAGTGAACAGAGAGCCCAGATCCAGCAGAGGGGAGGCCGCTCAGAGAGACAAGGGTCAGGAGCTGGGTGATTTGAACCCCTGGCCAGTCTGAAGCCAGCCCTGCCTCTGATCTCCATGGAGATAGGCTTCAATCACACCCCTCTGGGCGTAAGCCTATGAGGCTGATTTCTGTCTCTTGCTCCTGGAAGAGCCCTGACACAGAGAAGTGGGATCAGATAATCTGTGGGTTGTGTTACCAGTTAGGAGCCTTTTGATAAACTGTATGGGTGCCTGGCACAGAATGGACACTCGACAAGTTAGTAACATTAATTTATATTTTAATTAAATTAAAAGGGTGTAACCTGATGAATGGCAGCTAACTTTCATAAGGTCCTTTCATAGGCACCTTGCTTTGTGCCTGACTATATTATGTTTTAAAAAATAATTTAGCTTCATAGCAGGACTCATTTTAAAAATAGTTCATTTCTCAGGCAGCTTGGAAATAGGATTATTTTTATGCAGTCTGAGTGTATGTATCCCACTAGCAGTTGACCCTGTGTTATATCAAAGATATGGATTTAATGAAGGACAGAATGTCTAAGTCTTTACATGTCCTGTGTTTTCTTGGATGACACTTTGTGATTTTTTGCTCTTTTCCCAGTTCTTCAATATCTAACCTCTGAATAAAATGCTCCTGGCATAGGACGTTCACTGGTTTTATAGCTCTAAACAGATTGAATCTGCCTTTTGGTACAAGGATTGGTGTTTCTGATCATTCTGCCAAATGGCTGAGTTAGGAAAACACAGAAGCTTCTTTACTATCCCCCTTTTATTTGTTTAAGCAACTTTAGGGAAGAAAGGGCTTCTTTTATTTATTTATTTATTTAATTTTTGAAAACAAGGTTATTATGTAACATTTTACAATACGTTTTTTTTCTAGTTTCATTTAGATATAATTGACACATAACACTATATTAGCTTAAGGTATATAACAAAATATTTTGATATTTGTATATATTGTAAAATGATCACCACAGTACATTTGGTTAATAGCTGGCACTTCACACAGTTAACAGATTTTTTTGTGTGTGTGATGAGAACTTTTCAGATCTCTCAGCGACTTTCAAATATACAATATAATATTGAAAGTGCTTCTTTTTAAATTGGAAGGATCAAATGCTTTTTTCTGCTATTGTAAGAGATGATAATTCTAAACGGTCTGAAAATTCCTTATCGATTCACTTTTTCGTCTGTGTCAAGGCACTTGTGGCTATAACTGGGTGTTCCGTTTTTCTTGCATACTGTGTGGTTACCACACTTTACTAGGTGAAATGAAGTCATGGGCATGAAGTGATCATTCAGTGGAAACAAGAATTAAATTTCTGAAGCTTTTGTTATGGATTTGTTTGTTCGTAATTACTGTTTATTATTAACAGCTGATATGAGCACTTTTCTTCTTTTCCCCCTCACACATGTGATTACTCAAACGTGGGATCATTCGTTATTTAGGAGCTCTGGATTCAAACTTAAAACATCTTAACAACACAGGGATGCCTGCCATAAATAAAACCATTTGGAATTTCTGATAGGGTAGGTGTTTCTGTAATTCATGACTGGTTAGAAGACGTGAAACTTGATTCCTGAAATGGTTTTCCCAGTGCTGCAGGAGGTCACGTCTCCTTATGACGTGAGACGCACCAGTGCACATTTCAGGACCTGCCCAGGAAGCAGGCTCTCCAGGCTGACCTTGGCACTGGGGGTGGGGGGTGGGGGGTGGTCTGTTCCTCCAGGCAAGAGGGAGTAAACAGGCAGGGGGTTTAATGGCCAGCCACACTGCTGCTCTATACCAAGTTATCAATGCTTTAGCTTTAGCTGGAGCTTTTTACTTACTGACCTAATTGAAACTTTAGGGAAAATGGGAGGATGCGCTTTTGAAGTCATGATGCTTTCCTTAATTGACATTAGGCCTGGACTGCAGAAGTCATGGACTGTTTCTAGGGAAATGGGTATGGGAGTCAGTCAAACTGGTTGAAATCTGGCTTGGCTGCTTGCTGGCTGTGAGACCCAGGACAACTGAGGTACTATTCATGCACTGCTATCGTTTGTGAAGAACCTAGTCTGCCTTCCAGCTAGGATTAGGAGTAGTGTAATGGGCAATACTCAGTGCAGTACCAGACCCTCCCTGATGGCTCAGTAAATGGTAGTGAGTATTGCGGTCATCCCTCTACCTTCTTCTGCCCCCTCTGCTTAAGCAGGAAGTTGAAAAGAATCTGCCACAATTGTGCTTCCTTCTTTACCATCCGCTTTTCTGGAAAATTACTCCAGGCTGGACCCAGTTGTGACTCTCAGGGAGCTGCTGGGGGGTGAGGAGTGGGTGCCGACTAAAGCAGAACGGCTCACAGCCTGGCTGCCCCAGTGTGGCCTCCTTCCTGGGAACATCCATGCCCGGTTGGGGAACCCGCCCCCCCCCCCCCATTTCCTGGTCGTGGTGCCAGTTCCTGCACAGCATAACGGACCTCCGTGTGCTGTTGTGCTGTGTAAACTGCAGTATTAGCGCACATTTTCATGTCATACATCTGCACGTTTTGTGGATCATGTGATGTGTTCTGCTTATGACAGAAGAATATTTTAGGAAAAATGGACTCTGCTTTTACTTCTAGCTTTTCATTATTGTAATGCAGTTGGCTTTCTGCATAAGTCCTCCTGTCACTTCACCACTTTCTGACCAGTGGTGTGAGAATTTGATGGGTGGGCACTAAGAAGCCTTTTAGCCTGAGTGCCACAGAACCTGCGTATCACCACTGAAGATTGCAAAAAAAAACAAAAACGAAAACAAACAAAAACAAATAGCAGGCTAGATAGATATTTAAATATTATATTTTCAGAAATTAGGTTGGCATTCTGATATAAACATACACTTGACATAATGTTTTCTTTCATTTTACCTTAAAGAATTTTATTAGTGTTAAGGTTAAAAATAATATTTTTTAAAAGATGCAATGCAATGTCATTTGCTAAAGGCAGCCAAAAGACTCTTAAAACACTACAGTACGACACTTTGTTAACTTAAATAATACTTAATTGTCGGAGGTAGAAATAACTCAGGAAGCCTTACCAAATACTCCAAGAGTTCAGGGAGCCATTTCCTAATAAATACTCCAAAGGGAGGAAAGTGGGTAACTTAAGTTGGGAATGGGGCCTGGAGATGGAGAAGAGCCAGCTGGGTGGCCTGGGCAGCTTCTCTGCAGGCTAGCGGGCCGTGTGCTGGGGCCTGGCGTGTTCCTCTCTCCTGCGGGCCTCCAGCCCCTCCAGTCCCTAGGAAATCTGTTGCCCAGGCACATTACTTAGTGCCCAAATTTTTGGAGCATTTAATATAGACTCGTGTGTGTTTTCACAGTTGCTGTTTTCTAGCTTCTCTGTAATGTACCACTGAGTCAGAACTGCAGCCTGTTATAGTGGGGAAGGACATTAAATACTCTTTAGGTCCTTTAATGAAGTGAGCACCCAGAGATGGTAACTAAATGGCCTGTGCCCAACATCTCAGCCTCAGAACCAGAACCAGAGCCTAGGCCTCCTGCCCCTCAGACAAATGCTCAACTTTTCATGTGGGTAGGGTTAGAAAATGTCAGGATACCAAATTTAGCATGACAAACTATTTATCTAGCTGCTTTTCTTAGATTAGAACATAAACTTGTCTTAGATTTTGGCTACTGCAGACATTTTGGTTTCTCCCTGTTCAGCAACCTCTGGATCTCTTCCCCCAAATGATTGGCAGTGACCTTCAGCCTCGTTTTTATAGGATTGAGGACTTGGTCTTTGGCCCAAGTAAAGCTGCTGGCCAGGGCTGTTCATTTTTCTTCTGTCCTTTTCAATAAAAGGTAACCCTACCCTGCCCTTTGGACTCCTTGTCCTGAAGAGCAACTCTTTTTTTCCAGATAGTCTAAGATGGTTGTGGAACCTGACATGTTCACCATTCGCGTATTCAACCTACAGTGTTGAAAGTAAAGGTTTATATTCTATTAAGCTTGATATTAGAAGGTGCCACAATGGAGAATTGCTGGAGAGGCCCCATCTCTCGGTGATTTACAAGGTCCCTCTGACTCCCAGGCACCAAGGGAAGAACCAAGCCTGACTTGTATCCCACAGCCAGGGAGTCCTGTTTCCGACCTGCCAGGAGTGTGGAAGGGCCCCATGTCTTCACTGAAGCTTTTCAGTCTTGGCCTAGAGAAGCTGATGAAACGTTTTTCTTGCTCATTCTAACCCCAGCAGAACAGGGATGGGAATGAAAAGGCCATTAAACAGTGCTGGTCTTTTCCAGGAGTCTGTAAGATCCTTGAGGACAAAGACTCGATCTATCCGCCCTTCATTCTCAGAACCTGACTCGGTGCTGCACAGGCATTTTATTAATGGAACTGGATGTTTGATGTTCTGTCTGTTACTAGTTCTGAGAATCTGGAACGTCTCCTCATGCCCGTGTTTGGGCTCTTGATCCCATTCCCAGGCTTTCTGTGTATGGATTTACCTCAAAGAATATTCTTAGAGTGGTTTGTGAATATAGTATAATTTTGTCTTAAAGCATTCTATTTTTTTATTAAGGTATCATTGATATTCACTCTTATGAAGGTTTCACATGAAAAACTGTGGTTACTACATTCACCGATATTATCAAGTCCCCCCATACCCCCATTGCAGTCAGTGTCCATCAGTGTAGGAAGATGCCACAGAGTCGCTACTTGTCCTCTCTGTGCTACACTGTCTTCTCCGTACCCCCCCCATATTGTGCACTAATCATACCCCACAATCCCCTTCTCCCTCCCTCCCCACCAGCCCTCCCCCACCCCTCCCCTTTGGTAACCGCTAGTCCCTTCTTGGAGTCTGTGAGTCTGTTGCTGGTTTGTTCCTTCAGTTTTGTAAAGCATTCTATTTTTTAAAGTACTAATTTCATGTATAAAGTTGCCTAAAATAATTGTTAATGGATTTTCCTAAACATATAAATGTTGAGTATCAGGACTAACAGGACCATCAAGGCACACAGCCTCGGTGAATAATGAGTTTGGGCTTTGGAGTTAGACCGTCCTTAGTTCCAGGCTGAGCCTTGACACACACCATCTAGAGAAGCTACAGACTATGTAGAAAGTAAGAAGAGTATTACTGCAAACAAAACTCGTAAGGTGCAGCCAAAGGTTTACTCAGAGGAAAATGATTGGACTTCAAAACTTATTAAACAAGAATGAAAATTCATGAACTGTTAAACCTAAGGATTTAGGAATGGACAAAGAAATAAAAGCCACAGCATACACCAAGGAAAGCAGTCTGTCTGCATCTGGGGAAACTGGTGTGGTCTCTAAATGTAACTGAAATGGGGGTGATGTAAAGACTTAACTCAGGGACTGTGGCATTGGACTGAGGTCAGATTCACCAAATGACAGTGCAGTGTATGGCATAGAGTCAATACTATAAAAATACTTGTTATTATTACAGTAATTTTTACATAGCCCAAATGACGGCTGGGATTGGCTTGGCTCATGAGATATTGGTAAGGTTATTTTGAACACTCCCATTCTTTTCCCTTTGGAAGTTCAAGGCTCAGCCCAGATTTTCTGCCAACTCCCGTGGAGGTTTGTATTTTCAGTTATCTCAGGCTCTATCTACCTGCTCCCACTGAGATAGTTCAGGTTGTAGATGGTCTCACCGTCTATTTATGCACCTATGTTTCATGACACAGCTGTGCAGAATTAAAACCTGCCCCTTACGTAGTTACACAGCCTTTGCCCAGCCCATCAAGGCATTGTGGCATATAGACAACTCTCCTGAAGATTTGGGGCAATGGAAAGGTTCAATAAAACAAAAGATGGAGATTAGACTTTTTGTTCCCATCCCTGGGATTATATCCTCTGGTCCTTCTCTACCTAACCAAATAACACTTAAAATGAAGTATAAGTATTTTCTAAAATACACCAAAATAGTAACGGTACTTATATTTGGATTAGGGGACAAGGAGGGCTTTTCTTTCCTTCCTTCTATATTTCAGAATCTTTAAACATCACATAAATAAGTATATGTTTCATAACTTTTTAAAAGACTAGTTTTTAAAGCTGGGGAAGACAACTACTCAGGACCGGGGAGACTTCAGCATAAGCAGGCTAAACAAATCCTTGCCCAGTGATCCTCATCTCCTTTTTCTAATCCTTTAAAAAAATGTATGTCTCACAAATTCCTCTTCATGAGAATTATTTTGTTTCCTGTGTATATCACAACTCCAGATGCCCCCTCTATGGCAACACAAATAGACTTCATTTTTTAACATGTCATGATATGCCAGTTGCTTCTGGAAAGCTCTTCAGATGCTTTGGCCTTTTGCTGCGCTGGGATGGACTGAATTGTCAGGCTATTCCCCCCCTGGCTTCTGTCCAATTCCACCATCACTTCTACAGAAAGTGAATCTGCTGTCTATGCTCCTGTGAGTTCACTCCTTCAGCCATTGTGCTCCAGCTGCTGAGGCCGGTGCTCCCTGGATGGATTGCTCCTGCTGAGGTCACCAGCCTCTTCCATGTTGCTGAATCCAATGGGCATTTTATAGTTCTTGCCTTACTTGATCTTTCAGCAGCATTTAGCATAAACTCTCCCTCTCTCTCTTAGACCTCTGTACGCTCTCCCTCGACAGCATGCTTTCCTGATTTTCCTTGTAACTGGCCATTCCTTTCTAGTTTCCTTTTCTGACTCCCTGTCTCCTCTCAGACCTTGAAACACTGCATTTCCTCAGATCTCTTCCCATTCTACATATTCTCCCTAGGTAACCTCTCTCAGTCTCGTGGTTCCAAATATTGTTTATATGCCAATGACTACAAACTTAATTGCATTTCAGCAAATCAAAGATACCAGGGATTGTAAGACACACCAAGAATTTAGGTACCACAAAGAAAGACAGAAGCATTGCAGCAATGCAACAATGGCTTCTTACTATATTAATCATAAGATGCATTCCATTCTCAGAAATGTCAGACTGTGAGAACTGTACACCCAAGAATTAATGATCTACTGTAATATGTTTTACATAGATGAACTTCCATTTGCAGAGCATGAATACCTAGTGTGTCTTAAGCACAGTGCTGCTAGGAGCACACAAATGAATTTCAGTAAATATCTAGGGAAGCTGGTAATTTCTTAAGTCATCTCCAAGTATGAAGAGGTCTTATTACCATATAGCTTATTATATGTGTATATGAGATAGAATTAAGTTAGCTGAACAATGAAACAGAGTTATTGAACCAGTGGGTCTTCTGGATGCTGCCAAACCTCCTGAGATTTATTTCTTTGTATCTAGAGTTGATGACTCTAGAGTCACAGTCAAGAATGTTCTGGCTATCTTAGTATAAACCACATAGTGGCCCCTGAGCAGTATGCTCCCTGTTGTCACAGAATTTCTCAGGCAACTGAATTTTAATTTTTATTACTCATTTCTTTTCTTGGTACACGTCACTGGGAAATCATGCTGTTGGTGTTTCCCTCATTTTTTTTTTTAAATTTCTTCCTCCCTCTACTTCAGAATTTCTTTTGACAGCTGTGGGACCTGTAAGAACTACTGCCAAATGTTGAAATGTAATTTTCCTGAAACAGCATCCAAAGTTAACAAAAAGACATGGAAAAATCACATTAAGTATTCTAATCTACCACCATCTGTGAACCTTGTTCTGTTCCACTGAGGTTTTCTAAAAATAATCTAAGCTTCCTTCACTTCTATAGGGAGAATAATCCATACTAAATATTTTTGCTTCAAAATATTATCGTACATTCAATATGATTATCCCAATAATGTTTTGTGTCATGAGTCCTAAGTTCAGGTAAAATTATTTACAAAGCATTTTATATATCCCCTTGCTTTTCTCCTGCTACATCTCTCTTTCATGTTTCTTGTTGTTAGTTCAAAGTAGAATGTTTAATGATAAAGATTTAAATACAATAATCTATTCACATGGGGATTGAAAAATATTTTCCTTAAAAACTAGTGGGTCAAAGAAGAAATAAAAACTGAAGCTATAGACTATCTAGAAAGTAAGAAGAGTAATAGTACTGCAAACAAAACTCATAAGATGCAGCCAAAGATTTACTTGGAGAAGGATGATTGGACTTAAAAACTTCTTAAACAAAAAGAATAAAAATTAACAAGCTATTAAACCTAAGAATTTAGAAATGAACAAAGAAATAAAGGCACATGGTAGACCAAGGAAAGCAAGTTAAAATACTTATTAACAAACATGAGTAGAAATTAACAATCAGAAAAGAGAAAAATTATTAAATTGATAAATCCAAGACCTTTTACTTTGAAGAAAACTTCTGTTTATATTATCACAAAAAATGTAATTCACAATATCAGGAATGAGAGAAGGGATAAAGAGAGAGTTTTTCCACAGATAATAATTAAAAGATTGTAAGAACTTAAAACCAGTAATTATAAGATAATTTATAAAGAAAATAGATGTCAAAAGGAGATTTAATAACAGGAAATATTGAACAGATCAATAATCAGATAAGGAATTGAAATAATTATTTTTGTATAAAGAAGTACCTATAATTGTTACAAATAATTTGTATGTTGAAAGCTTCCTAATTGACATGATCATAACTGTGATGAATTCACCTTATAAAAGTCACACAAATAAGCTAGTACATGCCAGTCTCTTTTAGAAGTATGGATACAAAAAAAAACATAAAATAATTATAGCAGATTGGATTAAAGATGGCGGCGTGAGAGGTGAGACACAGGCTTCCTCCTAAAACCACATATAATATGAAAATATAATTAATACAACTAATCCTGAAAGAGCAACAGGAAAGAGGACTGCGCAAGACTGCATACACCTGGAGAAAAGAGCAGACCTCACAGAACAGGGTAACATACCAAAGCTGTGGCCCAGCGGGACCCAAGCCCTTCCCCCACCCCAGGTCACTGGCAGGAGGAAGAGAAACTGAGCAGGGAGGGAGTGGAGGCCTGGGACTGCTGAATACCTAACTCTGGAGTTCTGCTGTGGGATCACAAACCTACAATTCATGGTGCTTGCATGATACTCTCGTGATTACGGGGTCGGAAAGCTAACACAGGCAGAATTCCTGGAGAGACTGAGATTCCAGCTGCTTGTGGAAAGCAGGGATCCATATCTGGCTGCTCTGGGACAAAAGAAAGGTGGGCAATCTGAGAGACTTCTTAACAAGGAAGTCCTTAGCAAGAGTGGCAAGGATTGCAGAGCTTACTGCTCAGGAGAGAGAACAGGTAGACAAAATTGTCCAGGTGCACTCTGCCCAGCAGGTTGGGAGCTTTGCCATATAGACTCTCATATTTAAGGAGGAAAAAGAAATCTTCCTTCTTAGATGATCTTCAGGTGCTCCAGCTCCCTGGCTGCGTACACAGCTCCAAGGACCCCCTCAATGATATGCAGCCTACTGCGCCTTTCTCCTGGCTAGCTCCACCTGGCTCACAAACCGGAAAACCCTACCCTGGCGTAAGCCCAGCCAGAGGAAAGGTCTGTCTACAGCAACTACAAACGCAAAGCATACAGGCTTATACCTGTGTGCTCAGACCACTGGTTAAGGCAGTGGAGATAGGCATAGCAGCCAGGAACCAGGAAACAGCTCTTTCCTCCCCCCAGGCACAAATACCACTCTGCTGTGACCCCTGATATTGCTTCAGGGCTGGGCAGCTACAGGGAGTAGAGCTTCTGGGCACTAGAGGGCGCCATATACAAATATGAAACACCAAAGGAGCCTGGTTCAGAGTAAAATTATTAATCCAACTCCTGAGAAAGATTTAAATGACATTGACCTCATGACTCTTCATGAAAGGGAGTTCAAAATAAAAATCAATAACATGCTCATGGAGGTATGGAAATATATCAAGAACTTAGGAATGAATTAAGGTCGGAGATCCAATCATTGAAGAGCACAATGGATGATATTAAAAGCAGATTGGATATGGTGGAAGAGATGATAAATGAAATAGAAACTAGAGAAGAGGAATACAAAGAAGCCGAGGCACAGAGAGAAAAAAGGGTCTCTAAGAATGAAAGAATATCGAGAGTACTGTGTGACCAATCCAAACAGAACAATATTCACATTATAGGGGTACAAGAAGAAGAAGAGAGAGAAAAAGGGATAGAAAATGTCTTTGAGGAAGTCATTGCTGAAAGCTTCCCCAGTCTGGGGACGGAGATAGTCTCTCAGGTCATGGAGGTGCACAGATCTCCCAATACAAGGGACCCAAGGAAGACAACACCAAGACATATAGTAATTAGAATGGCAAAGATCAAGGATAAAGACAGACTGTTAAAAGCAGCCAGAGAGAGAAATAAGATCACATACAAAGGAAAGCCCACCAGGCTATCGTCAGACTTCTCAACAGAAACCTTACAGGCCAGAAGGGAGTGGCATGATGTATTTAATGCAATGAAGCAGAAGGGCATTGAACCAAGATTACTTTATCTGGGAATATTATCATTTAAATTTGAAGGAGGGATTAAACAATTTCCAGGTAAGCAAAACCTGAGAGAATTTACCTCCCACAAACCATCTCTACAGTGTATTTTGGAGGGACTGCTATAGATGGAAGTGTTCCTATGGTTTAATAGCTGTCACCAGAGGTAATAAAACCACAGTAAAGAAAGTAGAACAGCTAATTACTAAGCAAATGCAAAATTAAATTAACTATCCCTGAAGTCAATCAAGGGATAGACAAAGAGTGCAGAATATGATACCTAATGTATAAAAAATGGAGGAGGAAGACAAAGGAGGAAAAAAAAGAACCTTTAGATTGTGTTTGTAATAGCGTATTAAGTGAGTTAAGTTAGACTCTTAGATAGTAAGCAAGTTAACCTTGAACCTTTGGTAACCATGAATCTAGAGCCTGCAATGCCAATAAGTACATACCTATAGATAATCACCCTAAGTGTAAATGGACTGAATGCACCAATCAAAAGACATAGAGTCACTGAATGGATAAAAAAACAAGACCCATCTATATGCTGCCTTCAAGAGACTCACTTTAAACCCAAAGACATACACAGAGTAAAAGTGAAGGGATGGTAAAAGATATTTCATGCAACTAATAGAAAAAAACAGGAGTTGCAGTACTTGTATCAGACAAAACAGACTTCAAAACAAAGACTTCACAAGAGACAAAGATGTACATTACATAATGATAAAAGTGTCAATCCAATAAGAAGATATAACCTTTATAAATATCTATGCACCCAACACAGGAGTATCTGCATATGTGAAACAAATACTAACAGAATTAAAAGGAGAAAAAGAATGCAGTGCATTCATTCTAAGAGACTTCAACACTCCACTCACTCTGAAGGACAGATCAAGCAGACAGAAAATAGGTAAGGAGACAGAGGGACTGAACAACACAATAGAACACATGGACCTAACAGACATCTACAGAACTCTACACCCAAAAGCAGCAGAATACAGATTCTTCTCAAGTGCACATGGAACATTTTTAAGAATAGATCATAAACTAGGCCACAAAAAGAACCTCACTAAATTCAAAAAGATGAAAATTGTACCTACCGGCTTCTCAGATCACAAAGGTGTGAAACTAGAAATAAATTACACAGAGAAAATGAAAAATCCCACAAACACATGGAGGCTTCACAACATGCTCCTAAATAACCAATGGATCAATGACCAAATAAAAACAGAGATCAAGCAGTGAATGGAGACAAATGTCAACAATAATTCAACACCACAAAATCTGTGGGATGCAGCGAAGGCCGTGCAAAGGGAAAGTATATTGCAGTACAGGCCTACCTCAGGAAAGGACAACAGTCCCATATGAGCAGTCTGAAGTCACAATTAACAAAACTAGAAAAAGAAGAACAAATGAGGCCCAAAGTCAGAAGGAGGGACATAATAAAGATTAGAGTGGAAATAAATAAAATCGAGAAGAATAAAGCAATAGAAAGAATCCATGAAAGCAAGAGCTGGTTCTTTGAGAAAATACACAAAATAGATAAACCCCTAGCCAGACCTTTCAAGAAAATAAGAGAGTCTACTCACATAAACAGAATCAGAAATGAGAAAGGAAAAATTACTATGGATACTGCAGAAATACAAAGAATTATGAGAGAATACAATGAAAAATTATATGCTAATAAACTTGATAACCTAGAAGCAATGGACAACTTTCTAGAAAAATACAACCTTCCAAGGCTGACCCAGAAAGAAACAGAAAATCTGAACAGACCAATTACCAGGAATGAAATTGAACTGGTAATCAAAAATCTATCTAAGAACAAAACCACTGGTCCAGATGGCTTCACTGCTGAATTTTATCAAACATTTAGTGAAGACCTAATACCCATCCTCCTTAAAGTTTTCCAAGGAGAAGAAGAAGAGGGAATACTTCCAAACTCATTCTATGAGGCCAGCATCACTCTAATACCAAAACCAGGCAAAGACACTACAAAAAAAGAAAATTACAGATGAATATCCCTGGTGAACATAGATGCAAAAATACTCAAGAAAATATTAGCAAACTGAATTCAAAAATACATCAGAAGGGTCATCCATCTTGATCAAGTAGGATTTATTCCAGGGATGCAAGGATGGTACAACATTCAAAAATCCATCAACATCATCCACCACATGAACAAAAAGAAGAACAAAAACCACATGGTCATCTCCATAGATGCTGAAAAAGCATTTGACAAAATTCAACATCCATTCATGATAAAAATTCTCAACACAATGGGTATAGAGGGCAAGTACCTCTACATCATAAAAGCTATATATGACAAACCCACAGCCAACATTATACTTAACAGCGAGAAGCTGAAAGCTTTTCCTTTAAGATCGGGAACAAGACAGGGATGCCCACTCTCTCCACTGTTATTCAACATAGTACCGGAGGTCCTAGCCAAGGCAATCAGACAACACAAAAAAATAAAAGGCATCCATATTGGCAAGGGAGAAGTTAAACTGTCCCTGTTTGCAGATGATACGATATTGTACATAAACCTGAAAGAATCCACTCCAAAACTACTAGATCTAATATCTGAATTCAGCAAAGTTGCATGATACAAAATTAATACGCAGAAATCTGTGGCATTTCTATACATTAACGATGAACTAGCCGAAAGAGAAATCAGGAAAACAATTGCATTCACAGTTGCATCAAAAAGAATAAAATACCTAGGAATAAACCTAGTGTAGGAAGTGGAAGACCTATCCTCTGAAAACTACAAGACACTCTTAAGAGAAATTAAAGAAGATCCCAATAAATGGAAACATATCTCATGCTCATGGATAGGAAAAATTAATATTGTCAAAATGGCCATCTTGCCTAAAGCAATCTACAGATTCAATGCAATTCCTATCAAAATACCAACAGCATTCTTCAATGAACTAGAGAAAATCATTCTAAAAGTCATATGGAACTAAAAAAGACCCTGAATAGCCAAAGCAATCCTGAGAAGGAAGAATAAAGCTGGGGGGATTATGTTCCCCAACTTCAAGCTCTTCTACAAAGCCACAGTAATCAAGACAATTTGGTACTGGCACAAGAACAGACCCATAGACCAATGGAACATACTAGAGAGCCTTGATATAAACCCTACCATATATGGTCAATTAATATATTATTAAGGAGCTGTGGACATGCAATGGGGAAATGACAGCCTCTTCAACAGCTGTTGTTGGCAAAACTGGACAGCTACATGCACGACAATGAAACTGGATTATTGTTTAATCCCATACACAAAACTAAACTCGAAATGGATCAAGGACCTGAATGTAATCATGAAACCTTAAAGCTCTTAGGAGACAACATAGGCAAAAATCTCCTGAATATAAGCATGAGCAACTTCTTCCTGAATGCATCTCCTCAAGCAAGGGAAACAAAAGCCAAAATGAACTCATGGGACTACATCAAACTAAAAAGTTTCTGTATGGCAAAGGACACCATCAACAGAACAAAAAGGCATCCTACAGTATAGGAGAATATATTTGTAAATGACATATCTGACAAGGGGTTAATATCCAAAATGTATAAAAATCTTACATGCCTTAACACCCAAAAAGCAAATAACCTGATTAAAAAATGGGTAGAGGATATGAAGAGACACTTCTCCAAAGAAGAAATTCAGATGGCCAACAGACACATGAAAAGATGCTCCACATCACTAATCATCAGGAAAATGCAAATTAAAACCACAATGAGATATCACCTCACACCAGTAAGGATGGCCAGCATCCAAAAGACTCAGAACAATAAATGCTGGTGAGGATGCGGAGAAAGGGGAACCCTCCTACACTGCTGGTGGGAATGTAAGCTAGTTCAACCATTGTGGAAAGCAATATGGAGGTTCCTCAAAAAGCTAAAATAGAAATACCATTTGACCTGGGAATCCCACTCCTTGGAATTTACCCAAAGAATACAACTTCTCAGATTCAAAAAGACTTATGCACCCCTATGCTTATTGCAGCACTTTTTACAATAGCCAAGATATGGAAGCAACCTAGGTGTACATCAGTAGATGAATGGATAAAGAAGGTGTGGTACATATACACAATGGAATACTATTCAGCCATAAGAAAGAAACAAATCCTACCATTTGCAACAACATGGATGGGGCTAGAGGATATTACGCTCAGTGAAATAAGCCAGGTGGAGAAAGACAAGTGCCAAATGATCTCCCTCATTTGTGAAGTATGACAATGAAGCAG
Source organism: Smutsia gigantea (assembly GCA_032199065.1). Classification (NCBI taxonomy): domain Eukaryota; kingdom Metazoa; phylum Chordata; class Mammalia; order Pholidota; family Manidae; genus Smutsia; species Smutsia gigantea. The sequence goes on from JAVSCE010012176.1 coordinate 94,809, forward strand.
GACTGAAGTAACAAAATAGCAGCCGGCTCAGAGACTCCATGAAGGAACTGGTGGTTACCAAAGGGGAGGGGTGTGGGAGGGTGAGGGGAAGGGTGGGAGATGGGGATTGAGGGGTGTTGTGTTTGGTACACATGGTGTGGGGGATCACAGGGAAACAGTGTAGCATGGAGAAGGCAAGTGGTGAATCTGTGGCATCTTACTACACTGATGGACAGTGACACAGTGACTGCATTGGGGTATGGGTTGGGATTTGATAATATGGGTAAATGTAGTAACCATATTGTTTCTTCATGTGAAACCTTTATAAGAGTGTATATCAATAATACCTTAATAAAAAAATAATTATAGCAGACAAAATAGAAGGAATATTAAAACATCAATACACCAAATTCAAGTTGGTGGAATATATACCAAGAATAAGAAATCTATAATTATTATCGGTAAGGTAGGACTAAAGTAAAAGAGCAGATGTTCATCCAAATACATATGAAGAAGGCATAATGTTCATTCCTGATTTTCAGAAATCAAAACTCTTAGTAGACTAAGATTAGGTCACTTCCACAGTGTGATAAAAAGATATCAACATCAAACTTGATGGTGAAATATTGGAAGTGTTCCCATTAAAAACAGGAGTGCACATGAAAAGATGATTGACATCATTAACTATGACGGAAATGCAAATTCAAATCACAATGAGATACCATCTCACTACCTACTAGGGTGACTAATCAAAAAAGGGAGTTATAATAAGTGTTGACAAAGATGTGGAAAAATTGGAATCTTCATACATTGGTGGTGGGAATGTAAAATGATGCAACCACTTTGGAAAATAGTCTGGGAGTTTCTCAAAAGGTTTAAGAGTGACATATGCAATTCCTTTCCTAAATATCTATCTACCTACTTACCTACCTACCTATCTACTTATCTACCTATTTATCTATCTACTGAAGAGAAGTGAAAATGTATGTCTTCACAAAAACGTGTACAAGAGTGTTCATAGCAGAACTTTTTATAATAGCAAAAAATGGAAACAACCCAAATATCCATCAACTGACAATTAGATAAATAGTGGAAAGTTATTTGGCAATTAAAAGAAATACTGATGCCTTCTACAGATGTATTCACTTGGATTGAAAGCATTATGCTAAGTGAAAAACTATCACAAAGTACAACATATTGTATAGTTCTGTTTATATGAAATGTCCAGACAGGTCCATAGAGACAAAAAGTAGACTGATGGTTGCTCATTGCTGAGGTGGTTGGGGGAGAAATACACAATGAATGCTAATGGGCATCGGGGTTCTTTTTGGGGTGATGAAAATGTTTCACAGTTGATTGTAGTGACAGTTGCCCAGTGATGATATGCACCATGCAATAAATATACTAAAAAATCATTGAAAAGTGCACTTGAAGTGAGTGAATTAAATCTCAAAGCTGTTACTAAAAAAAGTAACATGAAAAAAACCCACGAGTGACTGCTGTCACTGCTGTTATTGTTATTCTGAAGGTTCTGGTTAATGTCATTAAACAAGGAGCAAAAAAGAGGTATGAGTATTAGAGAGGAAGAGACAAATTATTACAAAAAATATTCCTCTCTACTCAGAACACCCAAGAGACTTTTTTGAAAAAATTACTAAAACCAATAAAGGACCTTGTTAAGGAAGCAATTGAATCGTGAATATACATTGACATTCACATGGCCTCAGGAGTTATGCATCCACCCTGCATAAATTGTTTGAATAAAAAAATACTTTATGAGTGTATGAAAAAAAAAGATTGTTGTGCCTCCACCCCCAATACCCGGCCATATACTAATAATAAAATTGTATTTTTTAAAATAACAACAAAAGAAATTAAATATCTCATTGTTGATTTAACACATTAACTCTGGAAATAGAGAGGAAGTAGGCTAGGGCCCTCAAGTGCTCTTCCTGGAAGGCTGGTTTGGTCCTAAGTGCTGAGAAGGAGACGGAGGCGATGGAATATCTTGAGTGTCATTCACCCTGGGCATCCGGGCAAGCGGTCATTGGGTGTGATGTTCCCCAGATCGTCACTAGAGCAGCTGAGAATCCGTGGACTACATCAGGGCCACAGCTTCTGTGTTAGACTAAAGAAGGGAGCCGAAAGGATTCACTAGTCCCTAAGCTGCCTCTTGGAAGCAAGCAGCCATCCTGACTTGAAGGATGAGGGTTGAGCCCAGTGTGTGCGTGTAGGTGGTTGATCGTTAGGGATAGCAAGGAGTGTTGCTAAGCCCTGCCACCATTACTGGAATGTTTATCTCGTGGTTGTGGTGGCTCTGCCTTCTTAGAGTCATCAGTGATCCAATCTTCACTTGCCCTGTCTTGTTATTTCTACTGCATTTCATATTGGAGTCATCCCAACACACATATCCTTGAAATACTGTGCATATGAGAGATGTATGCTTCATAAAAATAGTTTCCAGAAATACCTAACAGTTCAAATTTTAGCTCAGAGGAAGAATTCCACTTATTAGAGATATTTATTATAAATGAATGTGAACGTCTTTAATTTGGTAGTTTTCCTAATAAACATGCAGGACATTTCTCTGATACTTTTTGCTTTTATATGTGTGTATGTATTTCCTACTTGTTTATATGGACACAAACAGCCTTGAGGCCATTTCTACAACTGAGAAACACATAGGAAAATACACGATTTTCTTTTTAATGGAATGTAATTCATACAGAGTTATAGTGTAAATTCAGAACTTTGATGCATACACTTCCTGCCCGAAGTTAGAAGTACATAACTATAGTGAAATAAAAATGCTGACCTATTTAAAATACAGAAAGGGTATTCTTAAAGAATAGGGTCTGTAAGTCTTTTGTGGAACATTTAAGGTTATGCTTTGGTAATTGGTGAATTTTTATCTTTTGATATATAGAATCATATCCTGAGATCTAATTAAGGGGGCAAGTTTTGATTTTTATGATTGGGAGAATTCTCAGAATTATATTTTGGATTAAGTACTAGGTTACCTACTTATTATTTATCTTTGTGACTAGCCTATTTGCTTTACTATAACTGTCAAACTGATTTTTCTAGGTTGAAAATGTTCGCTTGGTAGATCGAGTGTCTTCTAAAAAAGCAGCCCTAGGTACTTTGTATTTGACGGCTACTCACGTCATATTCGTGGAAAATGCACTGGATTCAAGAAAAGAAACATGGGTATGCCTTCCATATTTCTGGCTCTACGTGTTTTCCACTGTTTGAAGTAACACGTTTTGAGCCTCCATACATGTGTGGAGTTCTGTGGTGGGTGTGCGTTTGGTATTTGGGTGTTCAGAGGATTGTTTTTGGAATGTGAATTTTGCCTTTTTTTTGACACACAGTCAAATCTACTACTTAAATTCATTTAAACACTGATATTTGAACGTCATCAGACATAGACCTGGAAAGAGCCAGAGATACAAATATTCCATGTCATGGCTGTCAAGCAGAGATTCAGTAATGTCAGCATACGGCATCTACACAGTGCCGTATTCACAAATGCTTTATCCACAGGATCCTGTAACACAAGCCATTTAGTCATTTTATTATGTTGTCTCTGCTTTTCTGATAATTTAAAAAGGAAACATAGAAAAAGCTACGGAAGGGTCCCATCATCAATTATTTCTGTAACTTAATAATGAGATCACTAGATATTTCTTATTGTGTATAGCCATGCAACCATGACATTATGACTGGAATCAGAATCCCTGAACTGTAGATTTTTTTCCCTTTTCTGTATTCCAAAGACGTTATGTTTTCAGCAGAAGGTGGTGGGCACTACTTAGTGGAGAGGAATTTAAAGAATGATGTGCTGCCATTGAGGACAGAGCAGAGACCCTCCTGAAACACCAGAGAGATGTTTCAGGATGATTTCCTTTAAAATAAATCTTTTCTGCAGCCTGCCTGACCACCAACAGCTTAGTAAACAACAATCTTAAGTTGCTATTGAACTTGAGCATTCCATGTGGAATTAAGGAGCATGGTGGCACCTCCCAGCGGAGCCATCTCTGACTTTTGTCAATTGCAACGTTTATTTTACTAACTTCTCATGACCTTATTTAACTTTAGTTATTAAGTGCATTCAACATTTGACTATCAAAATGTTTCCTTACCTGGACTTGTGCAAAATTACTTGCTGAATAGTTTGCTCCAAATGATTATCCTGGTTATTGGAAAGCTTGGTGTTGAAAAATAAAATGCTAAGTTTAGACATTTGGCTCTTCCCCAGACATCTCTGTCCCTGTCATCTGCATGCAGGTGTTGAGACACCTGAAGGTTCTGGGGGGGATAGGGTGTTTCTTGTCTATCTGTGTGTGGTTAAGATCTGTGTTATTCCCTGTCATATGTATCATTTATTTGTTTTAGCTTATCCATGTTAACTTTTGGTTGTAGATTCTTCATAGTCAGATTTCCACCATTGAAAAACAGCCAACCACCGCTACCGGGTGCCCCCTGCTTATTCGCTGCAAGAACTTTCAGCTGTTACAGCTCATCATACCGCAGGAAAGAGATTGCCATGACGTGTACATCTCTTTGATACGCCTCGCAAGGCCAGGTAGGGCAGAGGTGCGCGGCTTTTAATATGGACTCACTCTTAAGAAATTGACGGATCGTGTTCAAGAAAACAAGAATTATAGTGCTTAAGAATTATAGTGTTTTAGGAATTATCTGCTATCTCAGTCTTCATATGAGGCTAGGAAATGGGAACGATACAATTTCTTTTAGGGTTTCTCCTGAGGTGTTCGCTCTGTGAGCCTCTTATTCTCAGGACTCACTTTATCTCGGGGAGTTGGAGTGTGTTTTCCTTTCAGGATGAAATAATCTTAAAGTTGTGCCTATCTGGGACTGTGATAAGCCACCTTGACTGAGGCCTCAGACAAGCTGATCACCTTGTTCTCTGTGGGAAACACAGATATCAAACAGTCTGAGTGCAGTTTTTGCCCACCGGGGTGTTTTAGGTTGAGTTTCTGTTGCTTTTTGATAATGTATGTTTCCCAGGGTTGGTATAAGTAGACCTTGTGAGCATCAGTGAGTACTTGCCATATAGGTATGTTGACTGTCCTAAATGAAACCTCCTTAAGTGTTGCAGGAAGAATGTTTGGTTGATTTGAAAAATATGTGCTCTCAGTTACCCTCTTGTGAGAGCCCTGATTTGGGGGTCTTGAGAGTTGTAGCCTCCTATGCATTTCTACCAAAGTGTTACTTGTCTCTCTGTGGGGCATGTATGTGTTCTTTTGCTTACAAGAAATAGCATCTAAGTTTCTTGGGAGAATAAGGTGAAAAGAGCTTATTTATATAAAGTAATATCCACAGTAGTGTCACCTCGGACGTTACTGGGAAGGGAAATAGGGTCTGTGCTTATAGCTACTTTGCTAAATGCTGTTGAATTCAGGACAAGAAGTTTGATTAAAACTCTTCAAGGCATTTGGTGAGTCCTCAGTTTATGATGTGACCATATCATCTGTAGACAGTGAAGAGTTGCCATTATATAATGAAGTTGATGCCAGGGAGCTATGAAAATCTGATAATTCTGACTTGATTTTGCTTCCCTTTCAGGGAAGCTGGTTGAGGCTTTTCATCTTAGTACGTTGAAAAGAACTGCAGAGTTCACCAGAAAAGCAGTTGAACTTTTTAGGGGGTGCACTATAATTGGAACAGAAGTTCTGGGAAGATGTACATTAGGTTGCATGCAGCCGAGAATGCGAGGGGAATTGTGTGCCAGCAATTTCCGTGTCACTGATTAATGGCTGTACTGGATAATAAATGTGCTCTGACTGGACTAATGAGATTTTGGAATAGCCCAGAGAACTCGGAAGGGGCTGAGCAGCTGGAGGAGGAGCTCACAGTGAGGGCTATGGCCTGTGATGACAGCGAGTGCCAAGACTTTCAATGCAGTGGTCCCCAGGGAGGAAAAATCACTGTGTTCCCTGCTCTTTAAAATGCAGTGTTTCTTAAAGGTGAAGTTTTGGGAGTTAGGTATTAGACATAGCCAGAGACCAAAAAGGGGAACCATAGTCATTAACCAAATTAAATCCATTACCTGAGAAGAGTTTTAAGAAGCCACCAGCACTCTGAAACACTGGAATTGGAAATGCCAGTTTATATAAAATGCAGTACTTTAATAAGTGTGGGAAGATAAAATAGAATACAAGAAGTTTCACGATTTCATGTTAAAGACAGTGCTAAGAATAAAACATATCACAGCCTATAACCATGGAAGCAGGGTTTGAAATCTGGGTGGAGGTGGACAGGGTGGAATGAGGTGTCCCCCAGCAGGGTCGGGGGGCTTGCTGGAACCATCTGAGCATCTTTTACAAAGCCCACCTTCACCCCACCAGAAGTGTTTCAGAATGTATGTGTGTGTGTGGAGTATACTTTGAATTCTAGTAGCACAGTATAGCTCTCTCTGGATATTCTGGTTAGTCACCAACATGAATCACGTCTTTTCAGCTCCTCTTATGGACACAGCTAACTGCAAGGTCCTGTAGAGGACAAATTTTTTTCTTTCTCAAAAGAAATGTTTGCAAGTCCACTTCGGTCAAGGCCTATGAACTAGATATTTTCAAAGCTCTCAAGATTCTGCCTTCACTGCCTTTGGATTTCTGGGAAAAGGGTAAATCAAAATACCACTAAAAATTTGGCGAGATTTTATTGGTTTGCCATTTGTGTGAATTCAGATTGGTAAGAATTTGGTCCGGGGCTATAAAAGATCCCAGTACAAAATAACATAGCCAAATTCAGGGAGCATTTTAATTCTTAGTAAAGAATAATTCACGTTGAAATAAAGATGTGATTCAAATGAGAAAATAAGTCAACCCTGTAGATCCAATGAACTAATAAGGATACATATGTTTCTGATTAAAAGGCCCCTATTTCTCATGGGGCTTCCATTTTCCCCATTTTTTTCTCATCCCTCTAATTTGCCTTATGCTGTTTATTTATTATTTTTTTACTGAAGTTTGGTTGATACAATATTATCTTGGTTTCAGGTATATAACAGTGATTCAGCAGTTACATTAAGTCCTCCTTCTAACTAGTGCAGTTATTCTGTCAACACAGAAAGATGTAACAGAACCATTGACTATGTTCTTCATGAGCCTCCTTTTTTTTTTATTTTGGTACCATTAATATAAAATCACATGAGCAACATTGTGGTTATGAGATTCCCCCCCATTATCAAGTCCCCCCCACATACCCCATTACAGTCACTGTCCATCAGCGTAGTAAGATGCTATAGAGTCACTACTTGTCTTCTCGGTAAATACTGCCTTTCCCATGCACCCCCACATTATGTGTGCTAATGGTAATGCCCCTTATTCCCCTTCTCCCTCCCTTCCCACCCACTGCACCCCCAGTCCCTTTCCCTTTGGTAACTGTTAGTCCGTTCTTGGTTTCTGTGAGTCTGCTGCTGTTTTGTTCCTTCAGTTTTTGCTTTGTTCTTATGCTCCACAGATGAGTGAAATCATTTGATACTTGTCTTTCTCTGCCTGGCTTATTTCACTGAGCATAATACCCTCTAGCTCCATCCATGTTGTTGCAAATTGTGCTGTTTATTTTTGTATCAATTATTGTTCCCTCTGTAGTGTTTGTGGGCCCTTTAACATTGAAACCACCTCGTGTTTATTTTTCCATTTTTTACTAAATCGTTTTTTTTTTTTTCAGTTCATCTTAGTCCCCAATTCTTCTGCATATTTCTTGTGATTTTAACAATCTCATGATTGATGGAATCTTATTTGCCTAAGTTAACTTTTTACAGTCCTTGTCTAAGTCATAGCTGCTTAAGCAATTTCTATAGTGGTAATTGCCTTTTTGTTGATGATACTAGTTTCTGAGTCCAGTGGTCCTTTTCTACCAGGAGCTTGCTTCCACAGTCCTGATGTTTAATTTGATCACTTGTCTGTTGAAAATGGACAGCAAAGTTCTCATTATTTTTATTCTAAATGTGCAAAATGCAATGTGGCTTTTCAACTACAGTTATTTTCGGATGCCTGAGTTAAGCAAGGCGTCTGCAACAATTTAGCTTTCAGTCGTTAGGATTCTGAGGAACTCTCCATATCTGTACCCTGACTGCTGGTAATTTCTCTCCCTTCCCCACATTCTGCTGATACCAGTTCACTTTTGTTTTTACTTTCAATTTTTAAAAAAATTTGCCTAAGGGAAACTGTCAATACACAGTGATAGTACTCCGGTTTTACATTGCTTGTTGCAAGTTTTCTTCTCATTTGTTAAAAAGTACTTTTGATTTTAATACTGAATTACCTTTCATTTCTTCCAGTTAGTCTGTAATGAGAGGGAATTCCACCATACAATATTGTGTTATTATAATGTTTAACTTGATGCCTGGGAAACAAGCTAGGTATTTTCCTCTCTTCCCTAATTGCTTTATTTTACCCACAGCTTTCCTATTTGGTGGAATGAATACAGTTTCCTTTTTTATGGGAGGGAAGAAGCAGAGATTGGGTGAGGAGATGGGGCCATTTGCAGACTTGGTGGCTCCAAGTTGAAAGATCCACTGAGTGGTGTTGTCTTCTCCAGGAAGTAGAAGGTGGGGCTGTCTGAGAGTGAAGCCTTTGGTGAGAGCAATAGGTCTTGAACCCATTGCAGTGACCCGTGCAACCCTGTGCTCAGGAGCATGCCATGAACAACAGAGCTAAAAATAAGACAAAGTAAGTCAAAGCATGCATCTCTCCTTAGTCCTGAAGCACTGACTTGAGTTTACTAGAAACATAGCCCAAGTGCTACTCATTCTTAACTTAGTGTAGTATTTTAAAACTTGTCATTTTTCTTTCTGAGCAGATAAAAAAGCCTTCAAATCTGTCTTTGTTTAGCAGTTGTATGCTCAAGGAAGGTAAATAAAGGAGATACTGGAATGATTTTCACATAATTTTTTCTGAAATTGTTTTCTAATCAGAGGTGCACACTCAGCTTCCTCCCACAGTCCAAAGGCATGCTCAGTGTTCACTTCCTATTGGAGCAGGTCCTGTGCCTTCCAAGTAATGGGGTCCCTGGGGGCGAGGCCTTCTAGCGCACCTCCCGCTGAAACCTGACGTCACTAACCGCAAAAGATGTTTTATGTTGGATATGATGGCTCAGACTTCGTGATGTGAAAAGCCAGTGGGATGTTTAACACGTCTGTTGTAAGAGGGTGAAAAATCAGGGATTCGACCTCTCGAAAGCAAACAGCTGTTTTTTCTCAGTTGAGATTCTGTAAAGACTAGTGATTCCTCTGGCCTTACTTTTTGCTTTTTTATGGAGGGGGCAGTTCTGCTATGCATTTTGCAGGAGATGTAGGTGAGAGGAACAGACCATCGAGAATGGGAAAACATTCAGTAAAATTAACATCTGTGTTTATGGTACTTTTTAATTTCTCAGAGTGGGCAGTCCTCAGCTGAAGGCGTCCATGGGCTGGCCTCTGGGTTAAGAAGCTTGCTTGTGGTGAACTAGACTGAGCTTTGGTTAATAAAAATGTGGGTTTCTCTGCCCCGATGCAGAATTTTACTTAAACTGGGCTGGAGGTGTGGTCGATCCCCCTTTTCCTTAAAAATAACCGAGAGAAAAAATTTCATGATTGCAGCGGGACCCTGTTCTAATGTCTCCCAATTCAAGAGTGATCTCAGCGTCTGTTATAAATTATTCTTGCTTTAATTTGTGCAGCTTTCTCGCATCCTGCCCATGACCGCAAGCAGGGGCTCATGCACGGAAAGCCACTGGCAGTCCTAGGCTGGTCGCTGCTGCTTTCTTTAAACTCACTTGTAACTTTTTAACCTAGGGAACTTAGCTTCCGTTATTCCCCCTTATTCATCAGCTCTTCTTTCATGAGGGAGCTGAGGTTTTCTCAAGAGATTATGTCGGCATCTTAAACAAATTGCATTTGCGGTCAACATTATGATATCAGAAGCCTGAGTCACGAAAAAGGTCCTTAGAGATGGAAAAGATGTGTCAGTGTTGAGCCCATGTTCCCAGACTGGATCTCAGTTTGATATGCTGTCTGCTCAGTCAGCTAGGATTGCGAGCAACGGTTTCTGCTGAAAGCGCCTACTCTGTGCGTGTTCCCGTCTGTATGTGTTTTCTCACTTGCTGATTGAATAGTCGGTATTCTGTTTTGGGGCTTAGAAATAAGACATCAAAGAGACTGACAGAGCATAGTTTATCTCACTGATATGCTACAGTCTTCTTCCTTTTGACAAGGAGTTTACCTCTGATGAAAAAGTCTGATCCTTAAAATATGGCCCTTATTTATCTTTTTCCTTGAAAGGTGAGTCAATAGTAATGACAAATCTGAAACTAAGTTTTGATCTCAGGCTGCTCGGCTATTGCTGCAGCTGGTCAGGTCCTTTAGAGGGAGGGCCTCCAGACACACATGTTTAGGAGCATTAAATCATCCACGCTGAATGCCACCTACAGATTGAGGGATAAATGGGGGGACCTAGGAAAACTGTGAGGCAAAACAAATCTACTAGAGAAAAACAGGAAGATCAAGGGATGAACAGGAAGGAGTAGATACCAAAGTGGTCCATGTGGGGAGAAGAGAGCAGGCTCTGCCTTGGAGGAGCAGTGGGTGTGGTGAGGAACATGCACTGTGCAGCCCGGCTGCCTAATCTGAATCCTTACCAGCTGCCTGGCCCGGGAAACGTCCCTCATCCGCCCTTTACCTCAGATTTCTCATCTGCAAAATGAGGCCCATCATGGTGCCTAGAAGATGGGTGAATACATTTCATTAGACTCTAGAATGAAATAAGGGTTCAGTATCAGCCATGATTTATTATCAACTGAAGTGCATAGGTCCGCACTGTCCAACATGTAGCCACAAGCCGCATATGGGTGGGTACCAAGCTCTTAGAATGTGGCTGGAATGAACAAAGAGGCACATGTCAAGTGTGAAATATACACAGGATTTCAAAGACAGTACAAAACAATATAAGAAATATAAATAAGTCATATTATGTACATGTTGAAAAGATACTGTTTTGGATATATTGGGTTCAAGAAGATATATTAGTAAAACTAATTTCATTGTTTGTTTTTTAGTTTTTTAATGTGGCTACAAGTCTGTTTTAAATGGCATCTATGGCTTGCATTATATTTTCTGGTGGACAGTGTTGGCCTAGAAACTTCCCTTAACATGGCGAGATTGGAGCAAGAAAACCAAACCCAGGTCTTACTGGGGAGGGCTTTTGGGCCTGGCTTCCTAAGTGTGGAAGGCAACGCATAAAGATGAAGATACCTTGGTAGAATTGAAAGATTTGCATCATATATCCTTACACTTGTCCCTCATGACGAGGGTTCCATGACCTATAAATGGACTTTTTTTAGTGAATTCTATTAACTATTATATGAGCCGCACAATTATGACACTCTTGTAGTTCTTACAAGTTCATGTGTTTTCAGTGCAAACATTAAATGTATTCCACAGCTTTTTCAACTACTTTGTTATTTCCTTCTTAATACTGTGAGCATCAAAATGTGGCGATGGCTTGGGCCTGTGTACCTCTGAGGAGCCATCCCACATCTAAGCTCAACATATGCAAACAGATTGAACTCTTGATGTCTGATGAATGCATACATTCTTAATTTTTATGCTTCATATGTTATGTGATCTAGAAAATATATTCACCTTCAAAAGCAACTAAAAAAAGCAAAAAACCATGACATGGAGAACGCCTTGTTTCTAAAAGGAAAGAAACTCTCCCTAAGTTGAGCCCTCTTGTCCCATGTCATTGCTGGGAGGTGGGTGGCCCTGCCCATAGGGACGGGGTGCTCCTCGGGGTGCCCTGGGGTTAGGGAGTGGGGCTGGCCACTAGGTGTACTCCAGCCCAGACAGAGTGCTCCTCGGAGATGGGGTCTGGCTTTGACTTAGCTGGATGTGGCTCCCTTTTCTTGCAGTGAAATATGAGGAGTTGTACTGCTTTTCATTCAACCCCAAGCTGGATAAAGAAGAACGAGAACAAGGCTGGATGCTGATAGAGCTCAGTGAAGAATACCAGCGAATGGGCCTCCCAAACACTCACTGGCAGCTCAGCGATGTGAACAGAGACTATAGGGTGAGTGGGGTGTTACTTGGCTCAAATAAAGTCATGTCACATGGCTGAGCATGACCTCTGCTGGATCTCCTTTGGTGTTTATAGTTCTGTGTAGGCGCAAATGTGTGGGTGTCCATGTCTCTATTTCCTACCCGCTCCTAAAATCAGAAAATTTGAACAACGGCATTTCAGAGACTGTCCCCTCCACCCTCTTTCCCTAACAGTTGAAGTAATGGAAACCCAGAGAGGCCAGTGGCAGACCTCATGGCCAGGCAGTTGGTGGGAGAGCCAGCCAGGACCTCGTTCCCCATCAGGTCTTTTTATAGTCCAGTGAGTGATGAGTGGGGAAGTCAAGACTCCGATGGCAACTTGGCACCAGCAATGCTCTGTACACACTGAACTCTTGATTGGTACACAAGGCCACCAAGAGGCTTCCCTAGCGACAGGAGGAGAAATGCGTCTACACTTACAGAAAGGACTGTGGAGGGGGACGGAAGCAGGGTGGCAGAATTAGTTCCATATTCTCCTTAATGATGGACTGATGAACCAAGGTTGATTTCCCCATTAATTTTCTAAATAGTTTAAATAAAGTAATGTAAGAACATTGCACAAAATGTACAAACGAGAGGAAGAAGAGAAAACACCCCCCATCCATTGCTCTCACATTCTTCTGTTAGGTTTCAAAGTTGTCCTTTAGTTTTTTTTCTCATCTGCATTGTTTAATAACTTTCTTCTAATTTAAGTATGGGTTTCATTGTTTAAAATAGGAAAATATAGAGGAAAAGGAACCATTCAAATATATAACAACGAAATCATACTATGTATATATGCCTGAGTTCTGCTTTTCTTCACATAGCATATTGTATTTTCCTATTTTATATCACTTTAAAACATTATATAATATTACATGGTATTGGCATATCATATTCTATCTACCTAATCTCCAATTTTTGAGCATTTAGATTATTGCTATTTTTTTTACTATTTTAAATAGCATAATGACAACATTCTGGAAACTGTACTTGCCCACATTAAAGTTCTTTTTATAAAGACAGACTCCTAACAGTAGAATTTCTAGTTCAGAAGGTTTACATAAATTTTTAAACATATTGTCAAAAAGAACTATGGAAAGGTTGTACCCGTTTATATAAATTCTCAGCAGTTGTGTATGAGAATGCTTGATTCTTTGTACCTTTTCCAGTAAAGAGTTTATTTCTTAAAAAATATTTTGACAGCTTCATAGTAGGACAAGTGAATTTTCAATTTAATCTGTGTGCTTTGATTGCTTGATTTGGTAGCTTTGTATGTACTGATTGACCATTTATATATTTTATCTCCTGTTGACTATTTCTAGTCACATATTTTGAATCCTGATTATTTTCTTCACGTTACCATAATGATCATAATGATTATCTATATTGCTATACGATTTTCCGGTCAGTCAGTTAAATGACTATGTAACATTGCACCAAATAAATGTACTATGATATACTTCAGTATTTTTCAGTTATTAGACATTTAGATTACTCACAATTCTGGGAGCAATATCTTTGTGCATATGGTTTTGCCCATATTTTAAGTTATTTTCTAAGAATAAATTCCTAACATCTATCAAAAGGCATAAAGGACTTAAATCTTTTTTTTTTAGATTCCAAGCAGAAAGGCCATTAATAGTTTTGTTTTGGATGTCTGCTTGGAGTGTTGTTCTTTTATCAGTTTCAAATATCCCTTTTTCCTGCTTTTGACTTTGAATTCTATATTTTAGGATTATATTTCTACCATTTCTTTCTTGTCCGAATTTGTCTGGTAGAACTCTATTTATCCCATTATTTCCAAACTTACTATATGAATATTTTGTCCTTTTTTCAAGTATGTAATATCATCTTTAGGTTATGGGGGTAGCATGTTTGATCTTTATAAAACTAGGTATGGCTAGATTTAGATTTTTACTCAATCTAAAAATCTTTTAGCAGTAACTGGTGTCTGTGATATTGTCCTAGATACTATACTTTGCACGTCTTATTAGTCATGTTTTCCCTCTTCATATCCATAGCTAGATAGTTTTTCCTGTGTTCACCTGCAGTAATTTTGGAAGTACACATCCTGTTTTTTTCTTCCATTGACTATCATTCACTTTTCAAAATGCTATTTATTTATTATGCCACACTTACAGCACACATAAAACTGTGAAGAATAATAAACTAAACTAAAAGGGACCCACGTACCCTGTAGGAACAAACATGGCCAGTGCTACTGGGCCTCCTCATGTTCCCTCCAGGTCACCTCCTGCTCCCGTGTCACTGACTACAGTTTGGTGGTGTCATTCCCTTGCTTTTCTTCATAACATTGTACATTATAAATAGTAATATGTAGTATTATTTTGTATGGTTTTTATACTTCTATATGTGATGTCAAGCTGAATGTAGTTTCCTGAAAGTTGGTTTTTCATTCAACATTGTGAGATTCGTTTGTTTAATAAGCACATATATAGTAGTTTTAAAACTGCCTCCAGCCACTGTTCTAAAAAGATGAGAAATGTTAGCAGTCCTATGTGGTAGGTGGTGTTTTTATTCCTACTTTACAAATGGTGAAACTCAGGCATAAACCAATTAAGACATTCATTAATACTTATAACTTACTAGATACATATAACTCTCTTTCCTCCATTCTTCACTACTGTATAATATTCCATTTTAGAAATAGCCCATAGTTTAAAAAATGATTTATTCTTTTTCTTTGCTCTCTACTTTTTTGCTTTACTGTCACAAAAAAAATGCTGTTAACTGACTTACATATGACTCATAGTATATTGTGGGTTTCTACTTAAGGGTAGAATTTCTGAGTTAGAGGGTATGTAGTTTTAGACTTACTACTAGATCTTACCAGATTCTTTTTCAAAGTGTTTGCATGGACTTAGGGACCTACTGCCAAGATACGAGTTCTTATTACTTCAGATTCACCAACAGATATTATTGACAATGTTTGGTGGTATACCTACTCATCGATCCAGCAGTCTTACTTCTGGAAATCTTTTCTGAAGAGTTAATAACATTCACACACAGTGATGTAAAGGCTACTTGTTGAAGCATTATTTGTCATAGCATATACTAGAAGAAACCCAAATTTCTTTAGTAGAGGATCAGTTAAATAATTTTTGGTCTGTCTGTATAATTAAGTTAGTGTATAGCTATTTAAAAATGTGGAAGATTTCCATGTACTGATGAGGAAAGATTGCTTAAGTATAGTGTTAGGTTTGAAAAAGCAAGGTGCAATACAATGAATATAGTGTGATACCTTTTACCTAAAAAAAAAAAAAAACCTTTCCATAAGGTTATATGTCTGTTTTCTTATTGATTTGTAGAAGTTCTTTATATATTCTAGATAATAATCTGTTATCATTTATAGTTGGAAATATCTCCTCTCAGGAGATATATACTTTTCTGAGAGTATTTTTTGATCCTCAGAAGTTTTGAGTTGTTAATGCTTCCTATTTTGTTTCATGGTTTAGCATATTGTTTATAAAAAGAAAACCTGGTCTGTTTGGTAGCTGTTGTCTAAATTTGACTCTGTATAATTTCCATAATTATATTCTTATTATGGTCATTATAGCTTTATAATAAGTCCTGCTATCCTACAGGTCAGGTCTTTCCACATCATTCTTCTGAATTATCAAATTTATAGATTATTTGGGATAGAGTGGACATTTTCATGATAGTGAATTTTCTTTGTAATTGCACTTAAATCTTACAAGCATAATCTTACACTATGAGTGGACGTTTGGGCCTTTTTGTCTCAACCATTATAAAGTGTCTAGCTAATGTAATCAGAATAGTTTGTTGTCCTGCTAAAGCTAACCTTTGCAGTGCCTTTTAAGCCTTAAAATGAAAAGAAGGACAATCCAACTTTAGGGAAGAAAATTGGGTGTCCTTTTTATATTAAAAAAAAATATGACACACCCTTGGGTGAGGAAGAAAATGAGGTCAAGCCACATCTTGAGGAATAACATTGCCTTGGAAACACAGGTTCTTCCTATTTTTGGTGAACTTTTCTTCTAGAATTAGCACCACAAACATGACTCATATGTAGTACTGAAATCCCACATTTGCAGGAGAGACTGCAAAACACGAATTACTGAGCATTTTTCTTCAGAAGTAGCACAGAGCAAACCCAAACTAACCATTAGCACACTGTGTTGCAACAGAAAAGGTGGAAACCTAGGGAATTTTCTGATTTGACAAATATCATTAAAATAGGGAGAAAGATGATGTATTCTTATTTATTGCCAATTGAGAAATATAGTAAATGTTGGTTCTCTTAACAAATTTCTGACCAATAGCCCACGGGGAAGGTTATATTCTCATTTGTTCCTTTTGCTTTTAACCTCACAGTTGAGAAAAACATTTACTTTTCCTCCCTTCTTGTACAAGAGTTATTCCTTCTCACTGGTGGTGCCTCCTGACAGCAAGGAAGCTGTTACCCATGGGGGACACAGCACCATACATACGTACTGTAGCCTAGGCTTCAGACCAGGGCTACCATATTCTGTTTGTGTGGTTTGGGGCAGGGTCACCTTTATTATCATCACCATCTCTATCATCATCTTTATTATCCTTATTTATAAGATAGCCTAACTCTCCCAGCTAAGATTTCTTTTTGGACTTACTCCTGAAAATGTCTTTCTTTAAATAAAATGATTGGCATTCATTACTAGGTTAAAATTTTAATCTGTTTCTCTTAAAGTTTAAAGTGTCATCCAAACCAGTAATTTATAACCTTGTTTATTTCAGTCCTTCACAGCTATAATTCATGTGTTATGTATTATTTTATTTATCTATAAATCACTTTCGGCTCATCCTTCTCCCCATTACATCCTAAATTCCTTGAAATAAATTTTAGGCCCTAAATGTTTAAGAAGGAAGTTGTCTCTGTAGGTGTATCTCAGTTCCTGACAACTGGTTCTCCAATGTGCTCCGTTAAGGTGGTCCTCAGTAAATGCAGAGTTCTGATGTAGATGCCTCAGATGAATACCACCCGGCAATGGTAAAATACATTTACTCAAAGGTGATAACCAGGTCAAGAAAGATCAGTTTTCTTGGAAACCTGACGTCCTTGAGGCCAGGAACACTTTTGTTATTCATTTCTGCTCTACCACCTAATGTAATGCCTGGCACATAATAAGTATTCAGTAAAAACTCACTGGTAGACAACACTGTTGTCCTATAATCATCAAACTTCAAAAAGACTTAATGAGTCCATAAAAAAAGAATAATTATGTAACATGAGAGAGGCGCCAATTATCTCTACAATAGTCCTCCTGCAGTATATACATGTATCAAAATGGCATGTTATACACCTTAAATTGTGTGATGTTATATGTCAAATGTATTTCAATAATAAAAAAAAAGTGTTGAATGAGTGAGAGAATTACCAAAAAGATTCTTCTTGGCAAGGCCAAACTCAGACATGCAGGCAATCCACTCAGGCTAATTTAATTAGTGAAAGGCAAAGAAACCTATTTCCTTATTCATAAAAAAAATGCACAAATGATTTTTAACTTAATCCACTTTCATTGGGCTAAGGCAGTGAATGTAAAGGACATTCAAAAGAAAAGCATTTCCCACTTTGAACTTCTCTCATCTTCTCTATTTTCTTATGTGATTTTCCAAGATTTTGGGAGACACACTGAGTGGTTTCAGAATTTGGTGGCCTAAATGGCACTTTGGAGAGATCTCACTCATTACTTTCTTTTTCTTACTTCATTTAATCATAAATAACTTTGCAAGTCCTGCTGGTGTTACAAGGAAGAAAGTAATCCCCAGCTTACTGTAAACCTACTGATTTCCTTTGAAAAAGTGTTATTTCAAGAAAAATAAGTCTGGAGCAATGACTGCATGTCTCTGAACCTAGACCAGCAGGTGCGGTGTGTGTAGTCATGTCTTAGCTGACTGGCCTGAGGGTCAGACACCAGATTTGCATGGGTAAGGAAGTGTAGTATCTTGTGGCAGTGATTCCAGTAAAAGCTTTCTGGGCCCAAGTAGGTTGGGCCATGTGTTGTTAGCATGGGATTTTCCTCCAGAGTGTCAGTGCCCAGCCCACGTTGAAGTCTTTGGTAATCTTTCCAAAAATGTCAGATCACACCACGGGCTGGGGAGCATCATTTTTGTGGTCCATTTGTCTCTTACTCAATGTTGTTCACCAGTCTGGTAACAAAGACAGTGGAGGCAGGCGAGAGAGGACGTCATCACAGAACAATTTACACGAGCTTGGGAGGCTTGGATCCCCTGGTAGTGGGTTTGCATTCCCCTAAGTCCCGTCTTTAATGAGGGGTAAAGGTGGGTGGAGACGGACAGAGGACAGGCAGACATTGCATTTGCTCTGTTGCTGTACACACTTGAGGTCTCCTCTTGAAATGCCCAAGAAGAGGCTTGACTAGCAGGAGATAGACAGTTGCTTTAGCGAAGGCCAGAGCTGCCGTCCAAGTGAACCTCACATTGCAAACGATTAATTGGCTGATGTCAGAGCAAATATGTGTGAAGCAACAAATCAAGCACGATTACTGTTTCCAGCACGAGCATTTCTGGGCAGGCCTAATGGCTTAGCGCTTTGTCGTAGCTGTTACCCGATTTGATCCTTATATCAACCCCGTGGGATCCTATTTCTGTTTTCTGTCAGTTGTAGAGATCAGAAAGCTAAAGCGCTCAGGTTGTAGGCCTCCTGAAGGAGGCAGCATCGGGCTGGCCCTGGGTGGAGAGGTCTGGGGAGGTGGAGGGCAGGAGTGCCCAGGGCCGCCCGGCCTGGCGAGTGCAGACGCAGGAGTGCGCGTGGCCTGCACCTGGCTGAGGAGTTCCATTGCTGGTGCCTATGGTTTAGGAAACTGTCCCCCAGTGTCAGGGCATTTTTAGGCCATCTGCTAATGCCTTGTGAACTGCCCCAAGAAATTCTGCCCACTGTGCTTGCTCGGTTGCACACTGAAGTCTCCTTGACCAGGGTACAGAGGAGGCTGTTTGGAGGAAACCACAGCCACTTCACAGATACGGTGCTGCTGAATCTCTGAAATCATCTTTCATTTGAAACAGGCAGCTAAGTTTTCTCAGCTTCCAGGATACAGAGTTTCAGTTTGTCCCATTTTGCTGAAAGAAATACTCATGTGTCACTGTCTTGCCTCATGACAAGTCCTTAGAAGGGCCAGTGCACAAGGACACATCTGGCTTTCCTTTGTGATGATTTCAGAGATTCAGCAGCACCGTATCTGTGAAGTGGCTGTGGCTTCCTCCAAACAGCCTCCTCTGTACCCTGGTCAAGGAGACTTCAGTGTGCAACCGAGCAAGCACAGTGGGCAGAATTTCTTGGGGCAGTTCACAAGGCATTACCAGATGGCCTAAAAATGCCCTTGTATTTCCTCCGACAGGTTTGTGATTCTTACCCCACTGAGCTGTATGTTCCCAAATCGGCCACGGCACACATCATAGTGGGGAGTTCCAAATTCCGGAGCAGACGGCGATTTCCTGCCCTTTCTTACTACTACAAAGATAACCACGTAAGTCTCAAGGCATGCTTTTGTTTCATGCTTGCTTTGCTTGTTTTATCATAAACCGGCATTCTCTAGTGGCCTTCTGCTGTGTGTGTCTGAGATCTCCTTGGGGTCTGTGGATGTTGCTGTGTGTGTGGTACGATACTATGCAACCCTGCCTAACGCTTTCCTGTATATTGGACCGCAAGTAATGGGGTGCAGTCAGCAAGTCCCTGTACTAGATCATCCAAGTGACTGCTTTCCTGTTCTAAGGGCTCATCTTGGGAGGGTCAGTGCTATTTTAGAAAAGCTGCCAAAATCAGTGGCACCTCTTCTTTCTTCTTTTTTCAATGGCACCCTCTTTTTTTTTTGAGTATCTCAGTATAAGAAGTCTTTGTTTATGGAAAGTGGGTTTTATTTTTTTTCATGTTATATGTAAAAACTAGAATTAGGTTTATCTGCAACTAACAGAGACCCTAGGAAACCAGTGGCTTGAACAGGACAGAACTTTATTTTCTCTCACGTACAACTCCAGGCCTGGTGTCCTGGCTCCGCACCACTCAGCCCTCAGGGACCCCAGCCCTCTGCACCTTTCTGCTGTGCCGTCGCCGGGGCTTGGCCCCCGTTGAGTGATGGGAGAGCTGACTTTAGTACCAGCCACCATCTCCCTGCAGCAGCAGGCAGCGGGGGCCGATGGTGCGCTGAAGGCTTTGTGAGGAAGGCGCCCGAAACAGCCACGTGACTCTTGTGCGCACAGCCCATTGGTCAGACTGCACAGAGCCCGTGAGAAAATACAGTCTTACAGGTAACCCTAAGACTAACAACAACGAAAAATGGTGGTTCCATTGCTGTGGAGGACAAGAAAACAAATGTGGGGAGACAAGGATGGGCTTTGTCACTCGCTTCAGAAATTACTTGACTTTTGCTGGGTGAAAAAGTTTGGTTTTCAAGCCAGGTAATATCGTCTTGGATTCAAAGCTAAATGAGATTATAAAAAAGTACACCAGGTGCACGTGTGAGCATGTACACATGGGCACGGGCCTAAAGGCAGGAGTAGGGTAGGGTCTGTGTCAGATTTAAACTTGTGTTTCATAACAATGTTTCAGTTTTTCATCAAGGTTAATTATGTCAATGCTTCGACTAGGGATTTTTATGAAGGGAGGTGAGAGTGCAGTGTTTCATGCAGTCACTGCTCAGCAAAACCCATACATAAACCAGGCCGTCTGACATACAAAGTAAACAGGTATAAGTGATACACATTTGCTGATCTTTCTTTCTTCCCTTTTGTGATGTTAGGCATTACAGAGTTAAGTGTATATATTCCCACCCCAATAGAGCTTATGCCTTTGATAAGAATATCACATTTTTTTAGTTAAAATGCTCTTCCCTACATATCCCCTTGTTACCAAAAGGACACTTAAGATTTTTGATGGTGAGATGACTTGGCTAATGTTGGGCTGGAGGAATTGGTGATTATTTTAGGAGAAGCTTGACATGCACATCATTTCATGCATTGGAAGTCCTGTTGAGGTGCCTTTGATATACATGCCCCCACTGATGGTCCATAATTCCCTCTGGACCAGTTTTTATCATATGTGGTGGTGTGATTCCTTCCCGGTCACCTATTGGTGAGGTTGGGAATCCTATCCTAGTGCTACTGGGATGGATGAACACTGGACAATGAGAGGAGAGCAGTTTACTAGGTACCTATACCCACTCTCGGGGGCCGAGGCCACTGCCTGCCCTGCAGGGTCACAGGGGTTGCCCTGAGGAATGGGGAGAAGCAGCAGGCGCTGAGGGAGGCAGGCTTCATAGTATAAAGAGGATGAGGTGACCCCCGGTTCCCAAGGGAGGATGTGGCTGGCTTGAGTAATTCCATGGGCTGGCGGGGAACCCAGTCCCTTTCTTGGGGGTGAGCTGAAACTTCAGCTGGCCCACCGGGAGAATTGTGTGACTCAGGGATGCTATCCGTGGGAGCACAGTGTGGAGGGAACTTGCTATTAGGCCGTTTGAGACCCTCCCAATTTTACAAGATGTCAGGGGCAGCACAAAATACTAGTTTTAGGCCTTAAGTCAAGCATGGTTTATATAGAACCATCCATACTCCCTTTGGCTATCAAACTGTTAACAGCTTTGCAGACCACAGACTTGTATAATGTCACTTTTGTGTTCAGAAGCCTGTGTGTGTTTGTAATATGCCCACCACATAGTATTTAAAAATGTTGGATATTTTAACGATCAGTAGAATTGTGAGAGGCTCTCATGACAGTTTACCATTGAGGAGTTTTATCGCTGCCCTCAGGTGACTGAGGTCAGTACGAAATGCTGCCAGGTAACGGGCCATTCTTTCAACCGACTCTCTGGGGTGTGTACAGGGTGGACAAACACACTTAGAGGCCACTTGCTCTACTCAAAATTGATAACTGTCTGTTAGCAGTCACCGAGTCGATGAATTCCATTTGGAGCATAACTAGAGATTATTAACTACAAAATATTAAGATGTAGTCTATTTAACATATCTGGTTTAATTGATGGGACACATTTCATGGTATGACCTGGTTCTGACTTACCACTTCCCTTAAAGCTAGCTCTCAGCCTGGAGGCCACTGGTACGGTTGTCACTAACTGGCTTCCTCTCATAATTGGAGTCTCACCAGCCCAGCATGTATAGGTGTGGTGTGAACATTCTCAGACGGCTGCTCACTATATAAATATGTGCCCTTTCCCATCTAATACTTCTGACAGAATCTGAGGACTTGCCTGTTGGGAGCTGTATTAAGGAGGATTTCTTTAACCCACAGCATCAGATAAAGCCAGCTCCGGATTGTTGTCTTTCCCATCAGAGCTCCCTCGGGGCAGCCCCGGCCCTCTGAAGGCCAGAAGACGTAGTGCCCGGATGCAGTGCTGTGAGGGCCATCTGTGGCCACTTGCTCTCAGCCAGTGTGCCTCTGCTCCCCAACCCTGCTTTAGCCGCTGCCCTGGCTCTGTCTCCTGCCCCCGCACCAGCCCCCCAAACCCGTGTCCTCTTGCACTGTGCAGGCTCTGCGTGCTTTCTCCTCCATGCTGCACTGCGCTTTGCTGCCAGCAACTCAAGAACTAAACAGCCCGGTAGCAACTCTGCCGCCCCTTTGTGTCCCACGCTCCTGAATTCGGAACCCAGCAGCCCCCTGGGGTTCCTTGGACCACCTCTGGAACTGCCCCTCTGCTGTAGAATGGGACTGGGACCCCAGGAAAGTTGCTCAGTCCTGTGTCTGGCTAGTCTG
Source organism: Smutsia gigantea (assembly GCA_032199065.1). NCBI lineage: Eukaryota > Metazoa > Chordata > Mammalia > Pholidota > Manidae > Smutsia > Smutsia gigantea. The sequence continues at coordinate 117,614 of JAVSCE010012176.1, forward strand.
TATTCTTGGTCCTCCAGCAGGTCCTCAGCTGGAGGGTGTGGTTAGAAACATCCCCGTCTTCCCCAGTGAGGGGCACCAGAGCTCCCCTTTATCTGGAGAAACCCAAACCCTAGCTAAGGGGTCCTGGGTTGAGCTTCAAGGACAGTTCGGCTGGGCTTGGACTCAGAGCTGGGTGCCCCTCCCTGGATAGAGCCCTGCGGCCCAGGCCCCGGAGCAGTCTATGCCTCGACCGTTTTCAGTAGAGGTTTCCCCTGCTCTGCCTGCCCAGAGCCCAAGAGTTCTCTTCCTTACTGACCCCTGCCGCCTCCATCCTCTGACACAGTGGATGCGCGGTCTCAGTGTAGATTCTTTGAGTCATTCCTATATTTTATTGGTGACTTGAGTTTAAATGTTAAAATCTAAATCCATCAAAAGTGCTTTGTCATGTAAGTATGTTTTATAGCTGTGAGGTTGTATCTATATTTACCTGCTGATAACTTAGAGAAATGTTTATGCTATTGTATATATTGTTTAACAATACGATATACTCTGTTGATATTGCACAGGAGGGAAATTGCAGAATAGAACACACATTGGTTCCAAAGAAAGCCCTTGCCGCCTCATGCTCAGACCAGGCTAGGTATGTGCCAGCTGCCGTAGGTGCCAGAGCTAGCAGCAGCCTGGGCTCTCAGCACAGTGAAAACTCCCCCACTCAGAATTGTTTTAGGGTATTTGTGATGTTTCTACATGGGCTAGTAAAAATGATGGAAAGTACTGAAAAACATTGTTTTTATTAGTCTTGCCATTAGTGGTATCTTATAAATTTTAGAAGCATAGTTATTTATATTTCTATTTATTGTATTTCTACTTTATATTTCTATCTTCAGCAGGAAGATGAACCAATACCAGTGAAAAGGAAAGTGGGTTAGTTAAATGGCTTCAGATTTCATAATTTGGAGCCTGTCTAACCATCCTCCCACATTCCTAATGTCGTACACAGAGAAACTTCTTGCACTGCTCACCTGTGTAGTGGTTTTTCTAGCCCAAATTAAAGAGAAACCGACCTCGATTTCTGGAAGGCATTATCATGGTATTTCTACGAGCGGGCATGGGTGTAAGCAACCCGGCTCTCGGGGCGGACATGGCCGGGGGTGCCCGCTTGGCCAGTGCTGCCGTGCTGCCCTGATCTCTCCCCACAGGCCTCCATCTGCCGGAGCAGCCAGCCCCTGTCCGGCTTCAGTGCCCGGTGCCTGGAGGACGAGCAGATGCTCCAGGCCATCCGGAAAGCCAATCCAGGAAGCGACTTTATTTACGTCGTTGACACTCGGCCTAAAGTAAGTGATACTGTTCTGATGCACGTCTCTGCAGCTGGAATCCTGGAACCGGAGATGAGGCAGAACCACACGGGCCCCGGCCACCGCCCAGGGGGCTCCCTCCGCCCAGGGGCTGCTCCTCTCTGCGCCCTCGGTGCTTGGCTGCCCACTCGGCTGCTCCCGGGCGTGTTAGGCTCCTGACTACGTCAGATGATTTGATGTTTCCCCTCCTTGTGCTGCGCGGGGTCACATCGCGCATACAACCCATCAGGGTGGTTTAATTTTGGAGATCATTCTCCTAAATACACCAAATTATTTCTGGTTTATTTCTAAAATTATCTTTTCTGCTCTGACAGTATGAAATTTGCTGTGGAGCACGCACACAGTTCCATGTTTTTGCGAGGTGTTCAACTTTAATTTCACATTTAACGGTGGTGATCTTTATCTGTGACTTGGAAAGATTTACAAAAAATAATGTAAAGTACAAAAAAGGACACAAAATAATATGTAAACTACTGTGTTTATGTAAAAATACAAAACAAAAAACTGTAGGTATGTAGAAATTCCTGTTAAAATAGAAAAGGACCAGGAAATATAAACACTAGCCTATTACAATTCCATGGAGAGGGGAGGATTTGAGGAGGTAGAGAACTTGTTACTTGTCGCTTGTTTGAAAACATAATTTCATGATTATGCATGTATTTACATGTTAACTTTATAACCTAATGAAACAACCAATAGGAAATGTATCTGGTCATCAAGGGGTAAGCCAAGTCCATCGTGCACTTACCTACCACTCTGCTTTGCAGTTCTGAACGCTGGGTAGCGTTAGGGCCAGCACCATTCCCAGTTTACAAATCTTTAGACCCATTTCTTTGTCAACCAGTCAACAGAATTTTCAGAAGGATATGCCAGGGAATACCTGGAAACATCACCTGAAAGTGCCTGGGAAATATAAGACACAATGAGATGCCAGAGCAAAGTGGCCTTTATTCGATATATTTGTGATTCTTGCCCATAATGAAAATAGCCCTGGACTCATATGCCTGATAAGAGAGGGAGGTACATGTAGCTCTGTCTCTCCATATGGGTGTGGAAAGGTGTCCAAGATAGTGAGATATGGAAGATGTGTATAATATAATCCCATTTATGTAATTATAACTCTATTATAAAAATTATATGTTCTTTGCATTTAAAACATTGTGAGGGTTCGTATACCAAACTGTTAACAGTGGTTTTTCCTGTGGGGTGTGAGGAGGATTTTAAGAAACTCTTACTTTATAAATTACAGTTAGAACATATTTTACATCAGAAAGAGGTTAAGAGAGGATGAGGATCTTAAATGTTAGAGTTATCAGATGACTCCCAATTCCACTCTTAACTCAAGAGACAGGAAAACGTCCACACAGAAACTTGCCCGTTCATATGTGTTTTCATTAATAATAGCTCAAATAATGCACTGACCTTGAGAATAGGTAATTACTGCTGGTCTACACTCACAGGCGACGCGAGACACTGGGGGCCTGCGCGCTGGCCGCAGCTGGGCACTTGGCCCTGGCGATTTTCACTGCTTCTCTGAGCCTGTGACTCATCGTGGGGGTCATTATTTTGATGTTTCCCCAGCCTCAGATCAGTGCCCTTTTCATCTCTTGACCTTGGAACTGGAGCGCAGGGGCAGCCGGGGCTGGGGCGGGGACCGGGGGCTGCTCTCACACCTGATGAGCGCGGGTCGGTGGCGGAGATCAGCCATCCAAGATTTTTGCCAGGAAACCTTTGACTTTGTGGCTCTCTTTTGTGCATTTCTCTCTGGTTCCTCGTGCCTTACCCCATCTTGCCTCTGACCTGGGCTGCTTCCCTCCTCCTCACTGTGCCGTTGTGTGAGGAAAGAGGGGCCGTTCAGGGTTGCCTAGTAGTCAGAGATGCCTTAAAGAATGCCTGCTTCTTAGCCACATATACTGAACACAAGGGAAGAAAAGGAAGGAAAGACAGGCTTTACTGCCTTGGGATGCCCCCTCCTATCCTGTTTTCCCAGTTTTAAATAAAGGCAACCCGATTCGCCTACTAATTTAATGGCCAGTGATCCGAGTGTGTACTAACTATGCTATGTAAACATTCTGGGAAACGTGGCAGCTGTTGACCCAGGCATATTCCAGATTTAAAATAAATTAATCCAAAGAATTTGTTTTGAAGGGTATATTTAGCAGTGAGTGTGTTTACTCTCGATGATAAAAAGTTTGATGTTGATCCATTACAGAAAACTGGTGTCTCATGTAAGCCATGCCCTCTTCCCATGTTTCCCGGGGCACACACACTTCACATGAGTTTTAAACTGTTTACTTAGAGCTTTCATTCTTTTAAAGATCATGTCTGTTGATTTTTGTTCCAGAGCGTGTTAGGCTTCCTTGGTAGCCAGGAGACTGAGTCCATGTTTGCTGTAGGTGGTGGGCAGTGGGAATGGGGCACTGCAGGTCGGCTCACAGGTTTAATTAAAAAGAGAAAGGGTCAGGAGGCTGCCCCGATCATTCTTGTCCTAGCAAGGCTGGCCCCGGATGCTGCCTGTGCAGATGAAAGCCTTCTGAATTGCTTCTTGACATTAACATCTTGGGAGGCAAAGGCCGTGAGGTCCTCAGCAGATATTGGATATCCATTCAAAAAAAAAAAACAACACACATCTATACTCTTGAAGGCATATATATTTGCTAGGACTTAGTGCTTTAAAAAGGTATGAAATAGTATTAATACAATAGGTGTTGAATTGTAAACTAAGACAGAACTCATTTGCTCTCAACCTTGTTCATGATTTTATCACTTTGTTCTGGGACTTTACTGAGTTTATAAAAATGCCAGGTATCTTTCTCATTTAATCCTTAAAATAATCCTGTGATTTAGGAGATGGTCTTCTTTTGTAGATAAGGTCTTAGGTATAGAGAGGTTAAATAATCCGCCCAAGGATGCCCAGCTCAGGGCAGGGCCCAGATTCAAATCCAGACTATCTGAGGTCAAAGCTGATGCTCCTTGCATTTGACCCTGGTGCTGTTCACGAAAATCTCTGGGGGAGCCCAGCGTCCACTGTAAACTCAGGAGGATTGTGGCCCCTGAGCACACACCCAGTGACGCTGGAGACCCCGAGCTGAAGAACCAGCCGTGAGCTCCCCCAAGTCAGACCACGCTGGCGGAGCAGGAAGGGCTCCGAGCTGAGCTCCGAGGCCAGCCCTGCGGGGGCAGGTAAGACAAGCAGCTGCCTCAGCCAGTGCCGGCCTTTGTCCCAGCGCCTTCTCCCAAACAGCTGTCAGGTTATGGCTTCTAATTTCACCTTGTAAGCAGTTTTTTAGTTGCGTAACAGGGTGTCACACTGGATGTTTTGTTTCTCTGCTTTTGGTAACGAGGGTGTTCCTACTCACTGAATCCTGAGGGGGGTTGGAGAGAATCAGGTAAAGGTACTGGGGTGCAATATCTTTATTCCTGCAAAGAGGAGGAGGATCTCACTTCTTAGGGGATGTGTGGCGTCCCTGCTGATGGCCACCTGGGCAGCGCACAGGGCGAGGGAGCAGGAGGGAGACGGCGGGTGGCAGGAGCGGGCCTGACTCCCTCCCTTTGGCACAGCAAGGATGCAGGACTTCTCTGGGGGCCGAGTGGACGCTGAGGGAGGAAGCCGTACATGAGCCACCTCGCTAGTGTTCCTGAGAAGTCTTGCCCACTGGAGGTTCCCAGCCGCACGTGATGGTGGGTGTTCGCGGGGAGGGGAGCTGAGGGCATCGAAAATAGGCACAGCCAGGGGGACTCTGCAGTTGGTGAGGAGGGAGCCCGTGCTGCCCTGAGAGTCAGCATCGGGGACTCAGGCTGAGAGGGCTGCAGTGGGCGGCAGTGTCGCCCAGAAGAGCAGTGACAGCGCCGGAGAGGGGATCGCAGGCCCGCCAAGCTTCCTGGAGAGCTCTGTGCCTCGCCTGTCCCCAGAACTCTTCTAGAGCCTAGAAGAAGGAGGAAGCAGAGGGAGCAGACCCCTTGTAGAACAAGGAGGGAAAGAGCCCATTTTGCATCCTGGCTGGGATTGGGATTTCAGTGGAGCTGGATGGTGAAGTCCCATCTGAGCTATTCCACTAAGCTGTCCTGGAAGGGAAGGGAGGGACGATTTTGACGGACACTCTGCAGACAGGGGGTAGGAAATAATATCATCTCATATCGTCAGGTTTTCCCCGCAAGCTAAGGTTCTTCACTTCGCCAGGGGAGATGGAGGGAGAGGGAGCATCCTCCGCCCCGCTGCGCCTTCCCCCAAGATCAGTTTTTGCCCTCCTTTCCCAACCGCGTTGGTCAGTCCTGTCATTATTCCGGTACAGAATGTACTCTGCTGAAATTTTACACTCCAAGACTAAGGTAGTTTTAGTTTCTGAGTGACCAGGCTGACCTTTAACTTGATAGCAAGATAACCCTTGAACTCCCAGCTGAGCCGGGCCGTGGGGCACCTCAGTGAAGCCTCCAGCCGTCGCTCCTGCAGCCGGGTGGGCCCAGCCTCCGTGCCCGCCCCACCTCCTCTCTGCCTCTCCACTTCAGCTGGACGCCCCCCCTCGCTCCCTGCTCCCCATGCTTCCCATCCACCTTCCTCTGGAAGCGTGCCGCTGGCCCCCTGGACCACCGGGGCTGCTCTCCCAGTCTCAGCGCCCACCCGGGGCTGGTGGGTGCTGTCGCTCCTAGTGGGTGCCACGTGCTCTCCCTTCCACTCAGTGGAAGACGGCAGCCACAGGGACGTAGGCCTCTTTTTATTTCTGTCAATGCCTGGCACACCGCAGGTGCTCGCTAAGTGTTGAGAAATGAGTGGATTCTTTTGGTTGTGTTCGTGAGCTTTTCTGTATCTGATGTTGCTGAGATTATCACATAGAATGATCTTGGGTTAGAAAAACAGGGAATTTTTTCCAGTCCCACCTTTCACTTGTCTGTTGCGTTCCTTAACGCAAAAACTGAAACTGGAATGCAGTTACCTCCATTGTTTTATCTATTCGAGAACTTTTTGGAGCTGAAATGAACAGCTTTTCCTTTGGTTGTGAAATGTTCTCACCCAAAGGGACAGGAGACCAATTTGGACTTATTATAACAGTGTTTTGTTTATATAAGGGACACTCTATCTGCATATGTAAATAGGTCCAGGATAGCTTCTTGAATTTTTTAAATTATAAAACTATTTCCTGAGTTGAGGGTTTGGCTTATGTGCAGACCTTGAAAGTACACTTGGGATGATAGATTAAATACTGCCACCTTCTGTTCATAACGAGAAGTACCACTGGCTTTCAAGAAGCCATCTTGCGTTGCTCCTTTGCTTTTAAAGAAGAATGCAAATAAATTCTCCTGGGTCATAGGTTATTAGCTATTTAAAATGTGAACATAGAATCCTACAGATAGATTAAAATAATAGTGTATTTGGGGTTTTATTCATTACACTGTTTAAAAAGAGTATCTTCACAGTACGTGGTGAGTATCTTAACCTGAATTATTCAAGATACAGAATAAACACAAGGTCCATTTGGCATCAGGATGCTCACAAGTATCCTACTAATTGTTTTATTTTATAAAGCTTGTTGTAAAGAATAAGCCAACAGCTTTGGGAAATAATTATACAAAGCAGCGATATTTTAGAATAGTAAGTTTCAAAAGAACAAGATCTGTAGGCAATTTTAGGAAAATTTTCCCTTTAAAATATTAAACAAATTTAAAGCATGAATGTTCAGTGCCTTAAAAATAACATTATTTTTGTATTTTTTCTTAAGGCCACACCCTTATCTCTGCTAGCATTCCTGGGAGAAAGGTGCCAATCTTGTAAAGGGGAAGCAGTGTCCCGAGGGGCTGGCGTGCCCCAGCTGCCGTCACACGGGCTGGGCCGTGGAGCAGGGCTGTGGGAGTGTGAGGGGCCTTGGCCTGAGCCCCTTACCGTGCTGGCATGTCCTCTTCGTTCTGCTGGAACTGCTCTCATGTTGGCATAATCCTCTCTACATTTTTATTCCGCTTAGTCAAACACACAGATAGAAAATGGGATAATTGTATGAGTACTACTCTGTAGTTCACTCTTTTCACTTAACATATCAAATGACCATTCCTATTTGATGACATGTTTGATGGCAACTTAACACTGGAAGATACAGTTTAACTTACGGGGCTTTACATCACCAGCACATCTGCTGATATGGCTCCAACCTGCAGGATGTCATGTTTGGTTAAATCGGGGCCACTTGGCTCTGTCACAGAGTCCATATTCCATGGGCCAATTCCAAGTCTGTGTGTCTTTTGCCTCTCTCTCTATGTATGTCTATACAGAGATAAAGCTACAGTTCTGCAAGTTATGTTAGGAAATTTTTCCCTTTAAAATATTTAAAAACTTTAAATAATGAATAGAAGTTGTCTTAAAAATAACACTATTTTAATTTTTTTTTTCTTAAGGCCACACCCTTTATTCTCATAGAAGTTTGCATTTAATAAATTTCTTCCAAGTCCCTTATCATTTAGCCAATTTGCACTAGGAAACCTCCACTTCAGGCACTCAAAGCTGTGGTAATGCAAGTGATGAAAAAGCTCTCTTCATAGGTCTCTAGATTTAAATACGGGGGCTGGAGGGAATCTCTGGAGACATAGCATCTACATGCCCCCTGTTCAGTTTAATCAAGAATTCCTGCTCAAGGTTTAACTGGGGGATTCTTGTAGGCAAAGTAGAATGACTCACCATTCCTATTTGATGACGTATTTGATGGCAACTTAACACTGGAAGATACAGTGTAACTTACGGGGCTTTACATCGCTAGCGCATCTGCTGATATTCCAGGATGTCATGTTCGGTTAAATCGGGGCCACTTGGCTCTGTCACAGATTCCACATTCCATTTGGCATCTCAGACAGGGACCTGCAAGAGGCATCTCTGGAAGGTTTATCCGCAACTGCTTCCAAGCTAACAAAATGTTCCCCATCAACAAATTCACGTTGTTGACTGTGAGCTCAGCAGGCGTGCCTGCGAAGCTCATACTCAGTACAGGGTTCCAGTGATTTAAAACACACTGTGTGTTTCTGCACATCATTTGGAGTGTTTTTACGGACATCTCTGAAATGTTTCGGTTCTTTCCTGTCCTGGGTATGATTGGGGGCTGTTCTGTTTCACCGATCCCCACAGCTTAATGCGATGGCAAACCGTGCCGCAGGAAAAGGCTATGAGAATGAAGACAATTACTCCAACATCAAGTTCCAGTTTATCGGGATAGAGAACATCCATGTCATGAGGACCAGTCTGCAGAAAATGCTGGAAGGTAAGCCATTTCTTGATGCACAGTATTTAAAACATGCAGCTAAATGTTTTAATGCCAAATGGAGTAAGAGCGTCTTTTGATTTAAAATTGTGTTTTTACAGTGTGGCTGTTACACAGCGTGTTCACAGTGGTAGGTGGGAAGAGTTGGGAAGAAGATCATATTGCATTGACCCTTTAAGCACGTGATGACCTTTTCTCATGTTTTTTGTACACATCATGGTGGGGCAGTCTGCCATGTGGGTAGTGTCAGGTACTCCCCAGGGGGAGACTGAGATAAAAGTGCATGGGTATTTTTTCTTTTTGCCTCATTATATTAGTTTGACCTACCACATTCAAGGCCATTTGGAGATAAAGCAACTCCTACACTTAAAACAATAACCAGCCGCTCTTGTACAGAGATGAGGTTACTAAACTGAATCCGAGTGGCAGAATGACCCCCAAAAGGGAGGTGTTGGGGTCCCAATCCTCCTGTCTAATCAGCAGCCTGTGCACCACACCAGTGTGCAAACCATCCTGCACACAGCAGCCCTGCCGGACACACGCGGACACACACATACACACACACACGGAGAGGACATAGCAGAGATGGATTACGTGATAGAGAACTGTTCTCGTGGCCAAACCTGCCATAAGCTGCTGAGCAGAAACCCTGCATTTCAAACACAACCAGCTTCATTTTCTGCTTATGCTCCACGCAAGTGTAAAGGCCCAGGGAGGAAGGTGCTGTCACTGTCTGCCTCCTCTGGCTCCCATGGGGACCGAGGGAAGAAGAGCGTGTGAACCCCGCGGCTTTGTGCCTCCGAGCCTGAGGGGCCATAAAGGCCTGGTACTCCTGCGGACGGCCCTGGAAGGAGGGGGTGAGGGCTGGGGAAGTGGGCTGTCTGAACAGGAACTCTGGGGTCTGGAAAACTGCAGAAGCATGTTTTCTAGGGTTACATCCTTGCTGTCAGATACTCTATTCGCTTCATCAGACCCACCGGTTGGAGCAAGAACATAATGTGGGGCCAAGTGGGGCCAGGGTGACTGAAGGCCTCCGAGTGGCCTCATTTCCCTTCTCTTTCCTGGATTCCCTGGATCATCTCAGTCACTGTGAAACTTGCAACACATCTGTTACCTTCCTTGGGACTCTGTTACCTGCTGTAAAATGAGAAGGTTAGACTAGTAATTTCTGGGGGCCCTTCTAGCCGCGACTGTCTGAATCTACAGGTCAGTGCCCCTGGTTGCAAACACTTTCATCGAGCATTTGAATGGTTAGAAGAAATCTTTTCCTGCATCTGAAAAATATCCCGGCCCAGAGTTATCACTGTCTTATTTCCACATGAAACTGGCCGTGTGTCAGGTCCCAGTGAGCATAGCGCGGGCATGAGTGTTTGAGCTCCTTAAACTTCTGGAGATTCTCAAGAGCAGTTTGACCATCCTGCTGTCAGCTATGCTTTTAACCTGTTGAAAAATTGGATGAGCTCAGTACTGTGATTAAAAAGATAGTTTAAGTTTACTATGTAGTGTTTGTCATTACCAGAGTGATTAAAAAACATTTAGGCTGATATGCCTTATATTTTATTTAGTAACTTCATAAGCTGACTTCCGAGAACAGGTATTCTCTCCTGTGCAGCAAGTAGCTCATGAGAGTGCTTATGACGTATCACTTGGCTTTAGTCTTTAAATTAGCATTTATTCAGTTTCTTAGGAACCTTTCCTCCTGCCCTGGGATCTGTGGTCTGACTCACTGCTTAGCAGGACAAGCAGACTGCCCGCGTCCCGGAGGGCAGGCTGTTCCACAAGGGATCGCGGTTCTCGTACCTCGGTTTTTCAGCTCTCTGTCGGTGCACTCGCCGGGACAACCTGCTGGATGCCGTTCTTAGAACTCGACCAATGTTTGACTATCTGTTTTCCCAAGTAAATTATAAGCTACCTGTGGAGGCTCGGCTGATACGTGATGCAATCAGCTCCACCTTCAGAGGCCCCTTCTTCAGATGGCTGTCTCTGCCATCAAAGGTTGGAAGGTTTGCCCTGCTGGTCAGTTGGCAGGGAGAGGAATGGTGCATTTCATTCATGATGATTTTTGTCTTCAATTTCTTCTTATTGCTGTTACTGTATGTCAGAATAGCTTCTGAATAACAAAAAAGAAAAGTTGTTTGCATTCTGGCTCCTACTAGCCCTGTGAGCAAGACCTGAAAGGTATTTCATCAGAACTGGAATCTAGGACCAAGTTCACAACCTGTGTATGTCCTTTCACAGAGCTGATTTTTTTTAAACTTGGGTTTATATGTTCTGCACCAAACTGTTCTGTGGTACTCTTACCTGCCAAGGAGATAATAATGATGCCAGGAACATAGCAATTTTGCAATTTATTAGGTGCTTTCTATAGCATAGCATCTTCCCTTTTGATCATATAGATAGTGGTTTTTCCCTCAAATAATAAAAGGAGGACCTATATTTTCTTTTTTCTTTTTGAAATAGTTGATAGAAGAGCCTGGAATTAAGTTCCTTCCCAGGATGAGGAAATTGTTACCATTAGATGTGGAGATAAAAATCTAAATCTAGGGCATCGCTGGTGTTGGGGAGGAAGTCAGCAATAGGAGGTGGAGAGGCTCACACGGGCTCTTTCACATCCAGGCTTGTCGTGGTCATGGCATATGGTATTGCCTCTTTGTAAATATCTGTTTTCAAGGGAGGAAGGAATTTATGGGAAAGATGTTATGGCAAAGACTTCTTTCTTTTCCAGGCAGCATGCTCCACCTTTTGGATATTGCCTGAAAATTGCAGTTCCTCTCCACTGCTAGTTTCATGCCTGGATTTTACATGAAGTTATGTTAATATTTATGGTCATTGTGTAGTTCTCTATTGCTGACCACTTATTCATTCATTTATTCATTTAACTGAAAATAGAGCAACTACTATGTGCCAGGCTTCATCAGTATTTCCATTAAATGGTTGCATTTTATTTTCACGGCAATCATGTGCAGTGCATGATAATAGCTGCACTTTGCAGATGAAGAAACAGAGTCCCAGCAAAGTTAGACAACTCCATCTAAGACAGTTTGTTAAAGAGGAAGTAGTAAGTTGAAACAAAGGAACATACAGAAAAACATATAAACTTGCTCTGGCAATTAAAGAGCTGTCAGTTAAAACCTCAAGGTATCATTTTTCACTTTAGTTTAAAAAAAAAATAACCCAATAGTGAAAAGAATGTGGTAAAACTAGTACTTAAAAAATTTTATAGTATTATTTAAATTGGCTTAGACATAATATATTTTTTAGCAGATTTCCTCCCCTTAGGGGCTAATCCAAAATATGGCTGAAAAAATAAAGACATAGACTTGCCTATTTTGATACTAGTGTTTTATTTGTAATAAATAGAATTTTGGAAGCCACCAGAATGTCCAACAATAGACTGATTAAATGATTTTGCTCCACCTCTTGATAGAATTTTTGTATCCATTAAAAACAGTAAATGTGAAGACTGTATGTAGTAACTAACATGGGAGATTGTTTCTAGCCTAAGTGAAAATTTCAGGTTGTATAATTGTATACATACTCCGGTTCATTGTATGGTAAACATATTTATGGAGAAAGACTAGGAGAGAATGCCCAGAATGATAACTGGATTATCATGGAAGGACGATGGCAGTTTTTTTTTTCTTTTTCCTTCATTTACAAAATATTCTCTGTGGTTGGTATTTTATGTTAAAAAAACATAACTATTATCTTACAGTTTCTGTGGCTCAGGAGGCGAGGCATGTCCCGTGTAGAAATGGTAACCCAAGGACCCTGTGCTCAGGGTCTTTCCAGGCTGCAGTCTAGGTGTTGGCTGCTTGGACGGGGAAGAAGCTGCTTCCAGACTCACTCAGGTTGTTGGCAGAGTTTGACTGAGGGCCTGAGGTTGGGTGGCTGTCGTCTGGGGTCCACCCGTAAGTCCTGGAGGCTGCTCACGTGCTCTGCCGTGGGGCCCTGAGCTGTGCACAGCGTGGCACATGTGACTCTCTCCATGCAATATACCAGACAGCGCCTGGCATGTTACATTGTAAAGTACTTCAAAAATAATTTCTAATTAAAAAGCTTTTAAAAACCCATCCTTCCCAGCGCTGCATAACAAAGCCGGATCTGAGCCTTGTCCCTCCATCGTGTCACAGTGATCCCTGCGGGTCTGTGGTTCCCGCGTGGGTCAGGCTCACAGATAACCACCACGGGGTAAAGATGATAGAACATTTATGGAGTGATAACTATGTACTGGACACTGTGTAAATTTTTTAATAAGTGTTTACTGAAGTAATCATGCTATAGCTGTTCTTAATATCCCCATTCTACAGATGAGGAAATTGAGGCCCAGGGGCTAAGGAACGGGCAGACTCAAATAGTAAGTGGCAGAACCAAGATTTTCACCTAATTAGTGTGAATCTAGACACTGCACTCTTAACCACCTGGTGTTACGGCCACTCTAGGTGGTGAGCTGGGTAGAAAATGCTCAGGCTTAAGTGTCTGAAGATCTGGCTTTGGGTTCTTGCCACAGTTGGCTGAGAACACTTGAACAAACCTCATTTCCTGTAACAATGTAAGCAGCGTGTGGTCTCTGAGTCAGAGACTTATTAAAAAGGTTCCTTACAAACTTAAAGTGCTTTCCAATGTAAAGTGCATTTTGCTTCGTCCTGGGAAGCAGTACTGTACTTTAAGCGCTGAATAATACAGTGAGTGAATGGCCTGTAGATTAATTCAGTCAGCCAGGCAAGTATTTGACAGGTCCTATTCCTCCTCATGGGTGACTTTTCTTAGTTTCGTTATTCAGGAGACATGGAGTAAGACAGTGCGGCTTCAGGGGCCTGGAAGTGCTTGCCTGGCGATTGTGATATGGCCTCTGTCCATTCAGCACGAGCTGATGAAAAATCGTTTCGTAAACCACACGTCAGACCCTGTGGGTGTTTTCTCAGCGAGCTGTTTTACAGAGACACCAACCTTGGCCTGATGGCAGAGCAGATGAGCGGTGGCCCCGAGCCCAGGGACAAAGGCCCAGTGTCAGTTCAGCAGTGTGCGCAGTGCTGCAGGGAAGGGCTGGTGGGAAGGGGCCGAGCAGATTCACCTAAAAGGCCCCTCCTGTAATGAGTTTTGTCATATCCCCTGCAGTTGTGGGTACTGATTGGGGGAAGGTTTTGTGTAAAATCAGGTGGCTCCAGAGGTCCTCTCTGATCTGTGCCTGTGTGAAGGTTCTGTGGCCTGACTGTCCAGAACGTCTGTCAGGTGTGGGAAGGACGGCTGGAAGCAGGAACTTTGTGTTGGCCGTGGGGGCCCCTCTGCATGCTTTTAAGGTTGCCTGACTCCCTGCTCTGCCTCCCTGCCAAATTGTCTTGGGCGCATTAACATCTAGAAGGGAATGGTCCCTAACACACCCAAATCCAGGGTTTCCATGAAATATTTCTGCTCAGAGTTAAGGTTGTGGCTATCAGTTCAAATGTCCTTTTTCTTTGACACCTTCTTCCTCATCTCATGTCTTTATGAGGTGGCGGCTAATTCAGCCTTGAAGAAATGGCAGGGTTCAACCCATTATAGATATTTCATATTTAAGTTTTTCTTTTAAAGTACTTCTTATTACATTGCCTGCCAGTTAATGGTATGAAATTCTACCAGGTAGGAACTAATAAAAGGCTACAAGGCTTAATCTCTTTTCAGTGCTTCGTATTCTGGCTTTTGTTAACTATTATTGATTTCCTCAGATTACTAACCTATTAGATGAGCCGGCCAATAATAAGATCTGGCTAAAAATCAGGTCACTTTCCCTCGAAGTTCAGCAACAGGGCATGAGTTTCCACAGAAAACACACTTTGCCATTAACGTGGAACTGGATAGCTGCACACAGCGGTCACTGTTGAAAGGCTTTTTAAGGAGTGTTCTGCTAGACAGCGGGTCCATCCTGTCAGGCTTCCCTCATTGTCAGTTCATGGTCAGTTGCAGGAAAGAATGGATGAGGAGAGTGCACCTTGCTCTCGGTGGTGTTGTGAGAGGACGTGGGATTTGGCTGATAGGGCGAGGATGGTGTCGGCCCATTTAGGCGCTAACATCCGAAGCACAGCACGGAGGAAAGAGTGAGGCTCTTCTGGCACATGAGCTGAGGGCTGGATTCCAGTTCAGTTATTTACTGGCTGTGTAACCATGGATGACTTAGTTAAACCTCTCAAGCCACACTTTCCAATCTGAAAATTGGGGGTAAAGTGTATCCTCTATGGCAGATAAGGTATATAGGGTACCAGGTGCGACGCCTGCTTATAATAAGTACTTAATAACCCGGAGTTACCGCACTTACCTCCAACATCCATTTGTACCTCAAACAGGGAGAGTTTTTGACATACTAGGCTTCATTCGATATACTAGAAAATGCTTCATTTGTTAATATAAAGTGAGCAGTTTTGATGTAGGGCAAAGAAAAGGCAGCAAGAAAAGATGATGCTTGCTTATGAGCGACCCCACAGTCAGAGGGCTGCTTTAGCTGGACTGACCCCAAAGACTTTGGGTGACAGTCCAGGGAGAAGACGTGAGGAAACTGAAAGTGGTTTAATGAGAGAATAGTGGCTATTTTAACCCTAATTCTGCTTTATCTTGATGTTCATTCACTGAGACACATCGAAGATTAAGGACTTGCACCCTCAGAATTACTGTTTTATATTTAGTGAGCCACGGCGGCTGGTGTTGGGGTGACCGGGACGTTTAGGAAAGGAGTGCTCCAGAGTGTCTCCCGTGACTAAAGACAGACGTGGCTGATGCAGCGACAGGGTGAGCTGTTTCCCCTCAGGCTGTGGCTGGGATTTGGCAATTCAGCACTGGCTTGCTGGCGACAACACGGTCTGAGATGGGACGAGCGTGCGTAGTGGCGGTTTCTCTGCCTCTGTGACAAGCGCGGCATTGCTCCCCAGCTGCCTTCTCCACCGCCTCGCCCTTTGCCCCCGTCTTGACCTCAGCGACCCGCCGGGCCTTCTCGCCAGTGCGCACCACTAAGGCGTTACAGCCGCCACAGCTTCCCGGCTTCTCCTTTTCTCCCCGTCTCGACTTCTCCACTTCCATTCGCTTTAGGTTTCCTGCGTAGACCTTCTCACTCCTTAAGCCCTCCCTTCAGTTCCTTGTTCATCCTGGTGCAGTTTGCTTACTGCTTTGGTTATTCTTTATTTGTAGAGAGTAATCTGAAATTGGACCCACGGGAACCGGATTCCTGTCACAGTGTACTTGCCGCGGTGCCGGCGTCTGGACCCACTCCTCCTCCGTATGTTGAGACACGCACACTAACTACACGGAAGGTGTGTCTGTTGACTCACTGAGAGAGAGCCACCAAGCCCGGAGCCCTACACAGGGCAGGTGAAACATGAACGGGCACATACATTTTTAAATTTCTTTGCTGCAGTTGTGTCTTTAGACACAAAATTCACATGCAAAGCTAAGTAGACACTAGAGGGCATTCTTTTGTGAACCCGTTGTTTGATTTTCTTTAGGCCAATGGTAATTAGTATTCACACACAGGTTGATTAGTAGCTGCCACACTCATGCACATGTGTGTTTGTACTACTTTCTATAGTACCAACTCAGGCAGTGCTAATATAGGTGGTACAGAATTTATGTATTTTACCTTACCATTTCACATTAGCATCAAATTCTTTACAAATAACACTATATAATTGATTGTATGGAGATCCTAGAAAATGGCATCATGAACAAAGCTGGAATTGTTTTAAAGAATCATCTGTAAATGCTGTTGGTGTCTTGTGGAGGAGCAAACATACAGATCTCTCCAGTTAATGGGAAATTCCCTATAAAGAGGGCTCGTGTTGCTTGGCATGAGTCAGGAGGAGAGCGCCACTAACATCAGTACACTGGGTACAATTCATTGCAGAGCTCAGAATTTTATTCTGTGTCACCATGTGGGTCAAGTAAAAGAGCAGCCCCAAAACAGGCCGCTGATGCATTTCTGGCTCACAGGCCATGATGAAGTAAGTCCTCTTGCCGTCTCACCCACTAGGATGTTCAGGGAAGGGCGATTGCCATTTTGCCAGCTCTTTGAAGACCATTTCATTGGTCTTGGCTTTCTGACTCCAAAATTCAAAAGGGGCAGATCAAACATCAGCAGACCTCAGGCATGTGTCAGGCTGGTAATTAAGGGAAGGCCAAGGTGCATTTCAACTTCAGGTCTTAAGAGACAAGAAAGGCCAATACCACAGGTTCAAATGGAGCCTCTGCATCCTCGCTGATTGCCACCCGGCAACTGTAAAGGAAGAAAGGACATTGGTGTGGGAAATAGCGAAGGAAGTTCATGAGGCTGTATTTCTTCCAAGTAAATTTCATATTTCCTCGGGTTCCATAATTATGTATCTTTCTTTTTTTAGTGTTGTTTGTATATGTTTATGGAATATAGTTGCCCTGTTATATAAAACAAATATTAGGAGACCTGGGCATTAAACTCCCGGTCAGTTAGTGTGACTCTGTCATCTGTGGCATATGCCTCTGATGTCAGCTGAAATGAACTTTGTTCAGCAAAATGGTTTGTAAATATTGGTTTGGGTTTGGCAACAGGAGTAAACAAATCAGTATTTCTGCCTTATCCTGAGTTTATCCAAGCACACACACCAGTTTTGTTTAGAAATCCAGGCACTAATCGTTTGAGTCTCAAGTGTGCCCCCATCTGTCTCTGCATCTTTTTATCACCTGCAGCGCTGTTTGCTTTTAACGCTGCCGCTCGGCACTGCGGGGAGGACACCCTCTTGGTCGTTACCTTGCTGGAAAACCTAGCGAGGTTATCTTACGTTACACACACAGCTTTAATGTTCCTAAAAAGGGAAATGTTAACCAAGGAGCCTTTCTCAGTGTGGCAGAAAGGAGCTGACCTGGCAGGAGAGGCGGCCCATTGCCCCTTGCTGGGTGAGCTAAATGAAGACAGAGCTTCGGAACATTGTGGCTTGCAGTGCATTTTAGGGCCTTGCTCGGGGAGGCGTCCCTTCCCCTCTGGCTTTTGGCACAGGCATCTCCAGGTTAGCTGGAAAGTCTGGTGTCTTTATTTTTAAACTTGCTCTCATTTCCATGCCTCGTAGGAAGAGAAGGGGAAAAGGATCATTTATTCTTGGGCTGAGCTTCAGAGGGTGGATGCCAAGCAATCCCACAGGATCGCTGGAACTTTTTGAAATAAATGAGAACACCAGCTAGCCCTGTAAGCCCTACTACAGTAACCAGAATGTTGAGCCTGTTTGGTGGAAAGCAAAAAACAAAAATCTGTTGGCAAGAGAACGTTATCTGTGGAAGGCTTGGAGGATTAGAGTTCAGTCCTGAGACTCTACGTGGAGGAATGTGTATATTTTAGGATTAAGTCGGATCACGGCCTAGGGTTGGACAGAAAGACTGAGCAGCAAGCGCCCGGGAGGGTGAGGTGCATTCACAGGGGCCCCTGGCTGTTGGCCTTCCTGTGCTTCCCGCTGGCTGTGTGCTTGCGGGCTGCAGCCCTGCTGGGTGGTGTCACTGCCGGCTGGGAAACTGCAGGAAGGCAGGGCTTGCTCAGGCTTAACTCCGTGCCATCTCTCCACTACGGCTTGGAACATACCCCCGGGCTCATGGGAATTTTCGAGGCGTGCCCTGCATGGACTGCTTTATGGCCTGACCTCTGTGTGCAGTGAAAACCATGAGCAAGCCTGCGAATGCTCTGGGTCCAGGCTTGAAGCCAGCTTTCCTTTCCCACCTCCCCTTCTTAAGTGCCCTTTTGCCACCTTATGAAAGACAAACACCGCTTACCAAGCCCTCAGTCTCATTATGGTGCTTTATTCCAGGATGTGTGAGGGGGCACACAGCTTGTTATTGTCAGGGTACATGTGCAAAAACGTTTGAAGACCGCTCATCAAGTCATCCTGAGCCATCGAAGTCAGTGCCGTCCCATTCAAGCATAAAGGGAGTCACAAGTGTGGGCAGCGTTTGTATTTTAACTTTTCTAGTGGCCACATTAAAAAGAAATGGGTGAATTTTAATAATTACTCTGTATTTAACCCAATATAAAATATATCCCAAATATCATTTCAACATGTACTCAATATAAAAAGCCATTAGTTTTACATTTCCTTTTTTTTTGTACTGAGGCTTTGAAATTTGGGATATGTGTTATACTCACAGCATCTCTCAAGCCAGACTTGCCACCTTTCAGGCACTCAGAAGCCCCATGTTGAGTAGTGGCTCCCGCACCGGGGGGCACAGCTCCAGGTGGTCAGCATAACCTTGAAGTGATGGTACCCGGGCGCCACGGCACATTCAGACTGGCTGTAAATGAACCAGGAAAAATGACAGGAGTGAGGCGGAGAGCTGCTGCTGAAGGGCAGGAACCCTGGAGCCGGACCCATCCCGGCCTCACTCCCCGGCTGGCTGACCTTGGATGAGGTGCTTCTCCTCACGATCTGTGTAGCTTTCACTGGGCTTCAGCAAAGCACCTCTTCCCGTCCAGATCTGTGTGTGCTTCTTACTGGCACTGAGAGAGAGCTTTCCTGCCAGGGGCGTGTTGGCGCCGAGGGGGCTGCACCGCCTCCTCAGAAAGGGACAGTGCTCTGAGCCGCAGCGACGCGAGCTCAGTGCGAGCCTTGGGAGGGAAGAGTTTGGGATCTTGCCTAGACACACTCAGAATGAGGTTTTTTTTTATTTTGCTGGGAAACCTGGTGTTGCTTCCTCATCACTGCTGTCATCTCTGACTCAGAATTTAACTTACGCTTATTTTGTGCGGCTCTTGCGTTGCAGGAAATAGGTGTGACCCCTGCTATTCTGGCATATCTGAGGGAAAGACACATGCTAAATTAAGTATTGTAGTTAACGGTTACTGCAGATTCAAATGCACTATGCTTCTGAAGAGTTGCCAAAGTTGAATCTGGAAGTTTGGGGTTGGAAAGGCACTTAGATATAACTTTAGTACACCTTCCCTATTTTAAGCATGAGGAAATTGAGGCTCCAAGAGTTGAAATGATGTGTGCAGGCTCTACCACTGATCACTGACAGCTGGGAGGGAACAGGGCTCCCCACTCGCTGCGTGCCACGGTGTCACGGAGCGCCCTGAGGTACACTGAGGCGCACACACAAATCGTGCAACATTATTTGTCACTGACTGATGTATAGGCCTCCTCGAAAGTGCTGTGCAGGAATCAGACCCATAAACTTTGGAATGTAATATTTGTGATATGTAGTTAGAACACTAGCTTTAAAGCTTTTTCATCCTTCATGTTAACTAAAAGATAAGCTCCAGAGGTGACGTAGCTTATGGTAATATTAAGGAAGTGTTTACGTCTCCTCCTTAGTTCCGTAAATATACATATCATTAGATTCTAGCTTATCTTCATTATATTTTTTAAAAAATTGAAATGCAGTTGACATACAATATTATATTAATTTCAGGTGTGCATCATAGTGATTATTTACTATGAATATATTATGAAGTGATCACCTTATCTAGCTGCCATCTGTCACCATACAAAGTTGTTACATATTATTAACTGTATTCCTTGTGCTGTGCATTGTATCCCTGTAACTTACTTATTTTATAACTGGAAGTTTGTACCTTTTAACCCCCTTCCCGAATTTTGCCCATGTCTCCATCTTCCTCCCCTCTGGCAGCCACCACCACACTGCTCTCTGTATCCATGAATCTGTTTTTTTTTTGTTTTGTTTTTTAAATGCCCTATATAAGTGAAATCATATGGTATTTGTCTTTCTCTAGCTTATTTCAGTGAGCATAATACCCTCTAGGTCCATCTGTGTTGTTGCAAATGGCAAGATTTCATTCTTTTATATGGATAATACTCCATTGTGTATATGTACCACATCTTTTTATCCATTCATCTCCTGACACTCAGGTTGCTTCCATATCTTGGCTGTTGTAAAGTGCTGTGGTGAACACAGGGGTGCCTAGATCTTTTTGAATTAGTGTTGTCTTCTTTGGATAAATACCCAGAAGTGTATTTATTGCTGGATCATATGAGGAACCTCCATTCTGTGTTCCATACGGCTGTACCATTTTGCGTTCCCACCAGCAGTGCTCAAAGGTTCCCTTTTCTCCACATCCTTGCATATAAACTTCTTAGAATAGCTTTTGCCGCATCCCACAAATTTTGGATTGTTATGTTTTCATTTTCACTTGTCTCAAGGTATTTTTAAATGCCCTCTATGATTTCTTGATTGACTTACTGGTTGTCTAGTAGCATGTTAACTGCCAAATGTTTGTCTTTTTTCCAGTTTTCTTCTAACAGATTTCTGGTGTCATACCATTGAGGTTGGAAAAGATGTTTGATTTCATTCCATTCTTAAAATTTGAGACTTCTTTTGTGGCCCAACATGTGATCTGTCCTGGAAAATGTTCCATGTATACTAGAACAGAATGTGTATTATGCTGTTCTGGGGGTAGAATGTTCTGTGTATATCTAGTAAGTGCATCTGGTCTTACGTGTCATTTAAGGCTATTTACTTTCTCTTTGGATGATCTGTGCATTGATGTAAGTGGTATTAAGGTCTCCTACTGTTACTGTATTACTGTCAGTTGGTCCCTTTATGTCTGTTAATACTGCTTTATGTAGTTAGGTTCCCTTATATTGGATGCATAGATATTTACAAGTGTTACATTTTCTTGTTGGATTGATCCCTTTACCATTGTGTAATGCCTTCTTTAGTTTTCGTTTTAAAGTCTATTTTTTTTTCTGATTTATATACTGCGACCTCAGCTTTCCTTTTGTTTCTCTTTTTATGTTATTTTTTTCAATCCCCTTGCTTTCAGTCTGTGTGCGCCTTTAGATCTGAAGGGGGCCTCTTCTAGGCTGCATGTCAGCATCTGTGACTGCTGTAGACACTCCAGTGTGGGGGGACTGACCTGCAGGGTGGGGGAGCTTAGGAGGGGCTCTGGTGCCAACCGGGGTCACTGAGCCACTTGTGAGGGGTTCCGGGGGGCTGGGTTGGGTGGGGCATGTCCACGGGGGAAATCCGGAACTGGGCAAGTGGTG
Organism: Smutsia gigantea; assembly: GCA_032199065.1. Lineage (NCBI taxonomy): Eukaryota > Metazoa > Chordata > Mammalia > Pholidota > Manidae > Smutsia > Smutsia gigantea. Next base: position 139,160 of record JAVSCE010012176.1, read on the forward strand.
CAAGCACAGCAGATGGACAGTGTCAGAAATGCTGCCCCCCAGTGCTGGGTCAGCTAGGTAGAAGTGCCAAAAAAGAAAAATAAGGTGCCTGCCAGTGCTTCCATCCCTGGAGAACTTTCCTGCAGATCCCTGCCTCTCTGGTACACATCCTAAAATTAGTCACTGGGTCTCCTTCCTGTGTACCCCAGGTGCTTTTCAAGCTGCTGCCTCTGTGCTGAACTTAGAGCGAGACTGTGCACACCTTTTAAGAGCCAGACCTTGGTTTCCTCCTGCCCTCTGGCTCTCCTGGACATACACCCCATCAGTCTCAAAGCCAGACACTAGGGGGGCTGGTCTTCCTGCTGCAGGCACCCTGGCTGTGGAGTCCAGTGTGGGGTCTGCACCCCTGGGTCCTGAGGGAGGGCTTCAGGGACTACGGCGCCCTCCCGCCTGTGTGCACCTCCCTGCACGGTCCCACGCCGTGTTCCCACCCCCAGGTCCTCAACCGAAGTGCTCCTTTAGGGCCCATCTTGAGTATCTTTGCTGGAAGGGTAAGTAGCTCTTCTCTGATGGACCTTTACTATGGTAGCATTTGATTTTCATTAATATTGGGATTTAAATGTAATAAAACTTCAAAACAGATGCTATGTCACCCATGACCAAAGAAAGCAGAAAAGCCTTACTTGAGGTGGTTCAACAGAATCAAGTTTAATACGCTTGGGCATTTATCTTGACTTGTCTTCCAGAAAATACTGTAATAAAGGAATCATTAACAAACTACCTGCAAATAAGATATGTAAAATGAGAGAGTTTTATTTTGCTTTTATGATTTATCTTGCAGTGTGTGAACTTAAATCTCCCTCCATGAGTGACTTTCTGTGGGGACTGGAGAATTCTGGCTGGCTAAGGCACATTAAGGCCATCGTGGATGCAGGAATCTTCATTGCAAAGGTATGTGACTGTGAAGAAAATAAAGTAAGGGAGAGACCAGCCAGTGCATGCTGACTTCAGAGCGGAGATCCCGTTTCCTCCTCAAGGGCCGTGTGCCAGGCTGGGCTGCCCTGCCCCGGCGGCTGGCTTTGCAGGCCTCAGTTTGCCCTCCCGAAATTGCTTTCATGAAAGAGTACAGTGCTCAGGGGTTGGTATGTCAGCACAGCAGTAAAGTAAAATACTTCCAAAATACTCTCTTTCCAGTTAGACTTGGTCATTGATGGAGGAATTGTCTGTAGAAAATTCAACCAAGTACAAGTCACTTGGTGAAGAAGGCCTGAGGCTTCCACCTTAGCAAACGGTTCCTCCTTTCACTGATGGCAAAGCAAAAGTCATGTTCCCGAACCTGGCAGGCAGGTTTCGTTCTACTGCAGGAGGAATCTTGCTACAACTTTCACATAAGCTGTTTTGGAATGAATAGTCTATGTTGTTCAATTTTTTTATTATTAAATATAAATCCCTCTCAGAGTTATAGCTAAAGACAACCATGTGGTCTGCTCCCCTCTATTAGATAATTCGTTTACTCGACAACTACTTATTTAGTGGCAGGCACTCTTCAAGGTGCTGAGGATGCATGTCGAATACGTCAGATCTTCCCTCACATAGCTGACATTCTGGTGTGGGAGACAGAAAATGAATAAAAATAAAATTTCAGGTAGAGATAAATGCTACGATAAAATCACATTTCCCAATATGTTTCCTACCAAGATACTCAGCTAAACTTGTGTGCGTACTTGCAAAAGCAAATAGAAATTCTTAACTGTAGCAGAGACTTGCTAGCTCTAATTTTTACCTGTTTTCTCCTCCTTGCTCTACTCCTGGGCCTGTTAACTCAGATCTTACCCTTTTATCTCTAACTTCATCATTTTCCAATTTATAATTTTTGTGCCTTTTCCTTTTTGGAAATGACCAAGGCCAGTGGCAGCTCCAGAATTTTGATATGGAAAGGCTTATTACGTGGAAACCTAGAAAGGAGGAGAGGGTGGAAGGGGGCCTAGATGTTTGCACAGGAAGCAAACTTTCACGTAGCCCCTGTGCTCGGTGGAGGTGGTCTGGGGGGCGGCTCCTGGGTATAATGGGGAGTGAAAGAAAAGCTTTAGCTTCCCGCACCAAGCCTCTCCTCGGCTCTGCCCTAAGTAAGATGGGGGCATGAACACTAAATAAGTGAATAAGCCAGTTTGGGTTTTACTGTTTTTCACCTGTTTTCTTTCCGTAAGTCTAAAACCAAAAACCTAGCTCTGAAAAGCTCTCTCTTTTCCATAGCCATTCTTTGTGACTCTTTGCTGATCTTGTTTTTCAGGCAGTTTCAGAGGAAGGGGCAAGTGTGCTTGTTCACTGCTCCGACGGCTGGGACAGGACCGCTCAGGTGTGCTCGGTGGCCAGCCTGCTGCTAGATCCACACTACCGGGGCCTGAAGGGCTTCATGGTGAGTGTGGCGGCCCGGCCTCTCCCATCAGGGCCCCAGAGGCAGTGGACCTCTCTTTGAGCAACTATTGGCCACTTTCTCTTTTTTTCCTCATTGGTGTTATTTTTCTCTTAGTAGCTCAGCAAGATAAAGGGGAAAAGGTGTGAAACAGGCTCTGAGTAAAGGTGTGAATGTGGGGTCAAACAGAAAATATATTCAGGACTTTGTAAAACAGTGAGTTTTAGACATCATTTGCTCATTAAGTATTTCAGTTAGAGGTAATGTGAATATGTAACAGAAAAGACTCTTCAGAAAAGATATTTGGAGAAAAAATTTTCTATATTGTGCATGCAAAAATCCCTTGGGAGGAAAAGCTGTTTTCACTTGCTGCTTTTATTAAGTGGTCTTTAAAACTCTGGAATGAGCATAGTGAAAATGTCCGTGTTTTGGCATTCTTTGCTGAAATGATGAGTCCATCCTCTCCTAGATTTTGTACCTTTTAGGTGTGACTCAGCATGTGGCATGTGGCTTCCAACAGCAGAATATTTGTGTAGTTGCTTGGAATGGTGAAACTTTGGCTAAGCTGGAACCACTTTTTAAAAATGACTGCAGGGGCTCCCTAGTGACTAGATTACCTGGCTCCTGCCTGCCAAACCATGGTTTGGTAGAAAGTGCTTCAGTGAATCCTGAATTCATGCTAGATAGATGCTGACAGCAGAGCCTGAAAGGGATCTCTCTACTGCTAGGCATCCTTTATCAAGTCAGATCAGCTGACAATCTGGGGACGAGAGAGCAGAGGTAGGTTTCCTCTCTCGGGCCTTTTCTTTTACTTTTTTAAAAAGTGTCAGAGAACTTCTAGGCACTGTGACAGCACTGAGACTTCAGAGTGACACTCCTGCTTCAGACTCCTCTCTTGGACTGAGGTTAGGAGGGCAGGTTCCTTCACTGACATCCGGAGTGAGGGGTTCTGAGGCGTACACGTCCGTCTCTTTCACACTAACCATCCTTTACCACCATTGACTCTAATTCTGCCCCCTTAAATGTATGAGTTGTCAAGGAAAAACCTCAACTACTCCATATTTTGTTAGGGGAAACCTCTGGCCTTTTACAGCATTGATATTGATGGAATTGTGCTGTGTTATTTTGATTACATTTTTTTCAAATGCAGACAACTTCAGATTATAAACTCAGGTTGCCTTTCACTCCAAAGAGCTGAAACTTCTGATATACCCCAAACACTCATCATCTTAGAATTCTTGTAATGTGTAGTAAAGATCACTGGAAAACTTTCCTTATTGTTTCTTGTAAAAAGGATGGTATATGATATTATATTGACAGACAGCATTACCTGTTGGTTAAGGGATGGGCTTTGGTGTGGAAAGAGCTAAGTGACGAGGTGATATCACTTCCTGGTAGTGTGATCTTAGGTGAGTTCTGAACCTTTCAGTTTCCCTTTCTGTAAAATGAGTGATGATAATACAAATCCCACAATGAAATGAAATCATACGTGAAACAGTATGAGCAGTGCCTCAAAGAAAGCACTCGGTGGTGGTATGACCCTTCTCATACATGCCTTCCCATTTTTGTTTCCTACGGACGACTTTCACCTTTGCCCTTCTGACATGCATCTCTATATTGGTGGGTGATGAGTGCTCGTTCGTGTTCAGGTTACCCAACAATAGTGACTTACGCTCCAAGAAACTTTTGTTGTAAAAAAGGGGACAACAGGCCCAAAATGGAGTCACTTGTGCTGAACCCCGTCATCAAACCAAGACTGAATATCTGACCTAATTGCAGTTTTAGCCCCCCGGAAATGGAACCTTTAACCAGGCAACCTGGAGTTAGCTGAGCTGCCTTACATTTCCCTCAGGAGAGCTACCTTGCTTGAAACAATGCATTCTTAGCTAAAATTCATTTTTTTGTCCCCTGTGCTGCCTTTAAAAACATTTCCTCTTGTACAGCTTGGTGGAGATCCTTTCTATTCCTAGATGGGATGCTGCCTGATTCATGAATTATTGAATAAAGCCAATTTGATCTTTAAATTTACTCAACTGAATTTTTGTCGCCTAACACTCTGAATTCTTTGGCATTACTGGGTGTGGCAGCCTTTTCCTTGTTTCTCTCCATGATATTTATATTTTCTTGTACAGGTATTAATTGAAAAGGACTGGATTTCCTTTGGCCATAAGTTTAATCACAGGTAAGAAATATTTAAAAATCTGTTTTGAATGTTTAGGAGAAAAACATCTGTTTCTGAAGTTCTCAGTCGAGTGGGGAGAAATAACCTTATGTTTTAGTTTGTGCATTTTATTCAGTTAGTTAGTTAGAATTTGCATGTATAACTTGTATCACAGATAAATTGTTCCAGAAGAGACAGAGAATGCTTGTTTACTGACCTAGAAAGGATCGGCCCTCCCTTCCTCCTACCATTTGATTACTAAATTATTCCATTCTGGAGTGTGAACTGTCATTTCAAGCTGGGAGTTGTGAAATGCCTGTGGAACAGTTCTTTCACACTGGAGTTAGACTGGGCCTGTCCGGAGACGACTGTGTCACAGGTCAAGTGGAGCCCAGCTGTCTCTGGGGCGGTAGCACAGGACACTGGCCCAGGTCTGTGGCCACAGGTGCAGGCTGTGGCATGACTAGCTGTGGGTCTCAGACACCTGTGAAGGTGATACTCTCCCTACACTACAGAGTCATAGGAAGACTTTTAGAAAGGCAGGCAAGCTCCTTACCTGGCCCGTATACTAGGCTGTCAATAAACAGAAGCTATTGTTTTGGGGCCACCGGCCTCCTCTGTTTAGTGTGGATGATGATGCCGGACTGGGGGTGTGCTGTTCCCTAATCTCTGCATGTTAAATGTAGGTGGTACAGTGTAGTCCTTGGGTGCCAAAAATCAAGTTTAGGCAGCGTGCTAATAATTTAATTAGACATTTTTGACTGTTTCAACTTATTTTCCTATAAATTCTGAGTTTATCGAACTGCCCTTATTTTTGTAGTTTTTGCATTTAGCATTGAACATCCCTGCTGTGGCTTTCTAGAACTGTTTTTGTAATAATTATTTTTCCAGGAAAGCACAGTTATTCCATTTTACAAATGAGAAAATTAAAGCCCCCAAACAAGTAATCTTCTAAAGATCACGTTGTCATTTTTAGTTAGGGGGCGCTACTCCCTGTGAGGATGTCTGAGATGGAGGATTTATGGAATATGGAAATAGCTGAAGACTAGTTGGATAATTGTTTTATAAGGAAAGAATATATTAGATAACCCTTTTCAAAGCTACCAGAGGTGAGTGAAACTGATACTTTCCAGTATCTAAGTTTCCAGTTTCTAATGTTCTCACTCTCAGAAAACCCTGAACCTGATCCTTGCTCATTTCTATTCCTCAAGTTGATTGTCCACTGCTGAGATGAGGTTCCTAATGTACTCTGTGTTTCATGACACTCAAATTACCCTTTTGGGTTCTTTCTGAAATTCAGGTAACAACAGTGTAAAGGACTAGGTGGTGGTCTTCATTTTAAAATAAATACAAAGTGTGAGGAAGATTCTGATGTACTCTTGAAAACCTTGGGGGGGGGGATATAAATCTGAGCTCACATAGAAATAAATTATGTGCAAGTTTTAACACTGCTCTAGAAATGAAACATTCCTAGAAATTTAGGAAACTACAATTTAAAAAATTTTCTTGCTCATTCTTTACCAACAAAAGTGAGAAACTCTGGGAGATTATTTCAAAAGTTCTGATGTACTTTTGAAATCTGAATTAAAGAATGCTTTTTCCATGGAAAGCTTTTGAATTTTATCTCTAGCACTAACTCTTTTTCTTGAAATTAGATTTTAAAAAGTTATTCTACTTTTTTCTGCATCCCAGGGTTTATAAGATATAAGACTTATTTAGGAACCAGGGGTGCTTTTATGATTGGTTTTGCATAAAAGCTTTCTAATTACAAAACAAAAATTCTGTAAAGTCTCCACCTTTTGCTTCCTAGGTATGGCAATCTAGATGGTGATCCAAAGGAAATCTCTCCAGTTATTGACCAGTTCATTGAGTGTGTCTGGCAGCTGATGGAACAATTTCCCTGCGCCTTTGAGTTCAACGAGAGGTTTTTGATTCACATTCAACATCACATTTATTCTTGCCAGTTTGGAAACTTTCTATGTAACAGCCAAAAGGAGAGACAAGAACTCAAGTAAGTGTTTGAATGGTATTTAGTCACACATTTGTACTGACAGATTAAAATTATTTTGTTCCGCCATCCCCTCATAAAAGGGTCAATGTCATCAACTGATGAAGATTATATACACTCCCCCCAGTTCCTGCCTGATAGCCACAGACAGGCTGATGATAGACTTGACACACTAATACTTAAACAAAACCACACGGAGTCAAAGGAAGTGATTTTTGCATTTCAAAGGGAAAAGGTGAGACATCTTTGATTGATATGCTGTCTTACTAAGAAAAGCAAGTAGTAAGCAAATTTGAAACTCACACTACTCCTTTATTCAGATTAAAGCTATTGCTTTTATCCAGGGGGATAAAACATATGAAATCTAGACTTTGCTGTCAAATTTTTTATAATTTATTTTAAAGCGATTTATGAGCTGAAAATGAGAGAACATTTTCAAAGTTTTCATAAAAAAGTGATTTTAACTATGATGTACATAATATCAGATTTAATTTTGGAAATGATCAAATAAAACAGACTCTACCAATTTATATTTCTTCCAAGGAACTTCAAATGTGATTCCTGATACATGGTAATGATTTAAAGTAGCAGAGCACATCCTTGAAGCTCACCTGTTTTCCCAGACAGTTTTGTGTTTTGTTGCAACAGACCAGCCAATTTAAGGGACTCGAATCCAGGCTGTTCCACTCACTAGCTGTGATTTGGAAAACTAATTTCTCCAAGCCTCCATTTCCTTATCTGTACAGATCTCATAGGAATTCAATGAGGATTAAATGACAGGAAACATGTGCAGCATTTGAATAGTACCTGGAAAATAATAAAAGTTCAATGACTATTTGGGGAAAAATCCCCCCCAAATTACAGTTTTATTTTGAGGCCAGTCCAGATAGCAGAAGAAGTCCATTATAGCTTTTCTGCTGTATTTTTAGCCAGTGGATAACCATGAAGACAAAGACTATAAACTTCCTTGCTATAGAAGAGGGGCACTGATATTCAGATAACAGCTCCTGGTTCCTTTCCAGCTTTGATATTACACATATCTATCATAAGAAACAAGATAGGTTCTTTTCAGGCTCATTTTCTTTTTAATAGAATTCAAGAAAGAACATACTCTTTATGGGCTTACCTGTGGAAGAATCGGGCCGACTACATGAATCCTCTGTTTAGAGCTGATCACAGCCAGACCCAGGGACCCCTTCATCTCCCCACAGTGCCATGCAACTTTATGTACAAGTACGTAACTCTCGAGGACCTTACTAGGTGTGGCTGTGAACTCAGGTCTGGTACCATTTTCTATTTGGAGGCCAAAGTATATGAATCAATCACTGAGCTTCAAGGCTATTTTGGATGCAAAACACACCAAAGGAGGGTGCTTAAATATCCAATCTAGTGTTTTTGCCAGTGTCTCCCCTTTCCTCCTGATATGGAATTCTCTGTAGAAATTGATGTTTTGTAACAGTGGTATCTGAAAATGTAAATTTATTTAAAGAGGGGGAGGGAAAGAAAAAGGCTGAATAAACCTTGAGTGCCCTGTAAGTTAAATGTGCAATGACAAGTTTAAATAGCAGAACCGAGCTTACCTTCTTTCTCTGTTAATCAAGTCCTGGTGGAATTATTTCCCTGTGGAAATAAATTATTTTAAGACTATATATATTGGATGGGGACATCCTAGGGGTTCTACTAGGTATGCACAAGGTATGTTACATTTTGTCCTTTGGCTTCTCTAGGCTTGTATGATATGGAAAGATGAGTCAGATCAGCAAAGACAAACTTACACAAAATAAACTGAGAAACCCCACCCCTAACAAACACTTAGCAGTTTTTCTTTCTCTATTGTTTTGTTCTTAAATATTGCAATCTGCTTCCCCAGAAATGTAGCAGAATAGTAATTCTGTCATACTACAGGAAAAAAAAAAAACCCTCCATGGTTTGTTTGTATAAAACAGCAGCTTTACGAACCATTGTGACTGGCTGCAATCAATTGTATTGCAACTAATTTGTTATTAGTAGCCAGTTGACACTGAAATCAAAGCACTTTTTCTAAGTAAAATGGGGGTCTATTTTGTGAGATAAAGGACAGATTTATTGCAAATGCAAATACAAATTTTTGGTGGTTGTGATAACCAAACTGAAAACCTCAAATTTAAAGGTTTACTTTATAGCTAGGAGCCATTTTCTTAAACTAGAAAAAAAAAATGGTTAACATGTGCTACTTCATTTTAGAAAATTATAATATATACCTTCTAATTCAGTGCCATATATACAACTGATTCTCCATGAATTTACTCTCCCCAAAAGAAGTTTACTGACCCAAGAAAAAGAAAACATCAACAAGAAATTATTGCCTTAAGTGAGTGGCTTTTTTGAGCCTGGAATTTGCATGTGGTTATTACTAGGGTGGGAGGACTGTGGTAGCATGGATGCCTATGAAGATGAGAACACGCAAAGCTCTGCCCCTCTCCCCAGGTTTTGGAGTGGAATGTATAACCGCTTTGACAAGGGACTGCAGCCCCGACAGTCGGTCACAGATTACCTCATGGCAGTGCAGGAGGAGACCCAGCAGCTGGAGCAGGAGCTACAGGACCTAGAAGAAGTAAGACACGCTCACTCTTGTTAAACTAGTTTCTGTGCATATTTCTTGATCATGGCTCCATGAAAGCCTCTCATGACTCAGAATGTAGCAACACAGCCATTCTGTATTTTTAGCCAGTGGATAACCTGAAGCCATCCCACCAGGTAAGCTCCCCAATAACCGAATCCCAAGACTAGGCACTGTTACAAGGTCAGTTTTACTTACTTATTCATCTGAAAGATAGCCAAGCTTCCTAAGATGCTTAAGAGTCTATTAGTTTATTCCAGTATTCTCTTTATTAAAATTAGTAGTAATAAAAAATTACTTAGAATATCTAAAAAAACCTTTGGCTCTGTTCTCCCCTGATAACAAAGTCAGAACTCCTTAGCCTAGCATTTGAGATTTTTCCCACAATCCAGTCTAGCCTACCTTTTCAAATTTATTCTCCACTAGCTCCCTTGCTCAAATTTGTTCTCTGCTTCTTACATACAACTGACAGACACCTTCCTACCTTTGTGTTTTTCTTCTCACTAGCCCTCCTGCCAGAACTGCTCTAACTCTAACCAGCATGTCCAAGTTTAATTGCTTCCCAGTCCTGTTAAAATGCTCCTTCTTCCCTGAAGCTTACTGAGCTCTTCCTTCTTAAATAATTTTTGCCTTTTCCAAATTCCTCAATTACATGAACTTTGTCTCAAATCTGTTTTTCATATTGCCCTGCACAGTGCTTTTGTATGCAGTAAATATCAATGTTTTTTGCATGAATATGTGATATTTGATCTTATAACATCTCCCTTACTGACACCCAAGGATGAAATGTATTTTGAAAAACCCAAATAGCCATCATCTGATGGATAAACAAAATAGAATATTCATCCAATGGATTATGATTCAGCCATAAAAACAATGAAGCACAGACACATGCTACAATGCAGATGAACCCTGAGAACATGAGCTAAGTGAAAGAAGCTAGACATAAAAGGCCACATTATGTAAGTCCATTTCTATGAAATAATCCAGACCAAACAAATCTAAAGAGATAGGAAATAGATTAGTGGTTGCTAGGTACTATAGGAGGGGGTTTCTTTGGAACTTGGCAGTAGTGAATAGTTGCATATAACCTTGTACTAAATAAACCAATGTACTAAAACCACTAAATTGTACACTTTAAAAGGGTGAGTTTTAAGAAGTATACTTTGGTTTCAGAGGTCGACAATTACTAATTACCAGGCACTTTACGTATATACTGTATCTATAAAACCGAGTCTTACAGAAGCTAATCACTTTGTCTAAAGTCTAGCTTTGAACAAAAGTCCATCTAAATCTCATAGTCTTAACATTATACCCAGCTGGAAGGTAATGAATACTAAAGCTATGCATATATAAGAAAAATAAATGATTTATGACTTTTTCCTGAAATTATTTCTTTTTTAGAGACTGGAAAAAATCCAAAAAGTCCAGTTAAACCGCATGAAAGTGAAGAGTAAGCAAAGTGAGCCCAGCAAACACTCAGGGTTTTCTACCTCAGACAACAGCACAGCCAACACTCCGCAGGATTACAGTGGGAATATGAAATCATTCCCATCCAGGAGCCCTTCTCAAGGCGATGAAGACTCGGCTCTGATTCTGACTCAAGACAATCTGAAAAGTTCAGATCCAGATCTGTCAGCCAACAGCGACCAAGAGTCAGGGGTGGAGGATTTGAGCTGCCGGTCTCCAAGTGGCGGGGAGTGTGCGCCCGGGGATGACAGTGGCAAGGACCGGGACTCCGATGAAGCTGTGTTCCTCACTGCCTGAAGTGTCCCTCTGGAGCTCCCAAATGGAGGACCCACAAGAAACACTTTCCAAATATAAGGGAACAGTGCAATTCAAAAAATAATTCAAGAAATAGCATGTGTCATCGAGAAGTATAAAATGTAGCAGTGAAAAGGGGAAAAGTCCAACCCTTAGAGTCTTTAGATGTTAAAGAACAGGAAGTAGCCATTTCTTTTATCAAATGAATATAAGGAAAATCATGCCTCATTTCAATAATCATTCGAGACAATGAAAGACTTACGCACTACAGAACGATAAATCCTACCATCACCTGAGCCTATCAATACGAGTCTTGTCCTAGCATGCATCTGCCCTGATGCCCTTCCTCTGCACCTGTTACCACCGCCAATCCCCTTACTTCACTTTCAGGTACAGATTTTTTTTCTATTCCTGTTATAATATTTCTAATAACAGCACATTGTTGCAATGCACTTTTGGTTAATAGATACACCTCTGTAATTGCTTATCTTTGAGGTTTAATGATTAACTCTTCCTTAGACAATATATTTTGAGTTATAATTTTGTCTTTTTCTAGAATCTCTTATTCTCATCATTTAAAAAACACTACATTTTTTTAATCTAATAAAGCAGAAGCAACATTTACTTGCTGGTTCTTAAATATGAATTCAGATCTTATTAACTCAACCTTTTATTACTATTCTAGAAACTACATTACCAAGACAGTATGGTCCAACCTCCAGCCAGGTTCCTGAAGTACAACAGTGTAAAGTTAGTAGGGTAACATTTCGATGAGGAAAAAATCCCAGTTAAGAACTAGAGAATTTGGCTGTCATGTCTATTTTTAACTAATGGTATAGGTTTTGTTATCTATCATTTTAGAAATTGTATAACTGGCTAATATGATTTGATTAATATTAGTAACATCTGATGACCACTGACTGCTGAAAGATAGTTCTGAAAAGAGTTTTTATGTTTTGCTAAAATGCACTTTTGAAGCAGATTCATTCCCTGGTCTTTGATAAGAAATGGGACTTTAGTGGGTGATCTAAACTTTTCATCTGAACAAACTTAGTGGAGAAAAGTTGCATTTGGACAGAGATAAATAACATCCACAATGCATGGTTTTTGATTATTAGTACATTCTAGAACAAAGACATTTAAATTTAACTTTAACAATCTACATCAATATTTTGAACATGTGAAAATAGGCTAATGTATTAAATTTTGCTGAAATGGGAACAAAGGAAAGAAGAGTAGTGTCACCAGGATGGTGATACAGGTCATTCCTGACTTCATTTCCCTTAAAGGAACTAACAACTAACCATGGACAGGACACCACCGAGAGAATCTGAGATCTTGTGAGTGAGGCCAAGGCACTCTCTGCACCCACAGGCCCAAGGTGGACTGTATGGGAAGGGTAAGAGGAGCTACACACTTGTGGCATTGGGTCCCCACTAGACTGGCACAGCGTCATGCCGAGAGGTCTCCCCTGAGCCTATGTTCCTCCAGTGGTTAAGGGGGACATCCAGCTCCCCCCAGTGTTTTCGGTTGCTCTGTTGGGAGCCCCACTCTGCTTTTACTCCATGGGGATAGCTGTGGAAGCTCTAAGGCTCAGCACCTTGGGAGTCTGATTGAGACAGAGCAGTGACAGAGGGGATTCCAACGGCTATCACTAAAATTTTGGCAGTCCAAGTTCCTACCTGCACAGCCCGAGTTCTAGTCTTAGCCAGTGGCTTTGCTCCTCTGCAAAATCAGGCCAGTGGTTCAGTCTGACCAGGGAATTTGGCTGGGTGCAGGTTAGTTCACCAGCTCTGGAGCTTGGTCTGCCCACACCCAGGCGGAAGAGCTGAGCTAAAGCTCTACCTGATGCAGAGGGTGGCTCCCAGCCCCTCCTGACTAGAAAGCCTATTCAGGAAAATTTAGGAGTTGTCTGAATCTGAAGTAAGCCCTTCCAGTCTTGCCAGGCAGGAGCCGGAGACATAACTGATCAACTGCAGAGCACAGCCCCTGGCATCATCTGACAGGAAAGGCTGGTGAGAATGCCTGGAAGCTGCATGACCCACCAAATTCTGAACCAAGAGGTGGTGGGCAGAGCTGACAGCCCACAGAGCAACAACAATGTCTATGTTTGGCTAGGGAGCTTGGGGCACAGGTTGGCCTGAGGCAGTTAAGTCCACAAAAAAGAACCCCAGTGGCCTTCAAGCTGCTTCTCCTGCTGTACCCGAGCAGGGAAATGAACTTATAGCTTCACTTACTGCTGAACACAGCTTTCAACCCATCAGACTGTGGAACTTTACCAGAGCACACGGGGAGCTGTGCAGCCCACCCAAGAGCCAGTTGATAGTGTCACTTGAACAGGGAACACAGACCTTAGCTTTCACCATCTGAAGAGCAAAAAACAAGCAGCCTCACCTGACCAGGATACTCAGTACACTATTGCCTGATTCAGGTCCCCAAAGAACCATGTAGGTACTGGGTCCTGTCCTGCTGCCGTGCCAGGACAGGGCAGTTACTTCACAGCTCCAACCACTGCTGAGTGTAGTACCTAGTCCCAAACTTCTGGTAAGCCTGACTGAAGAATCCAGAAAACTGCAGAGCCCATCCTGCAGCCTCCCTGGGGTGGGGAACCAAGCCAGCAGTCCTACCTAATTGTTCTCAGCCAGTGGCACATCCCCCACAACCCGTTCTCAGAGCTTGAACAGTTGCCTTGCCTGCTATCCTAGCAACAGGCCCTCTGCTCAAAGACACGACGAGCAGACACATCCAGAAGCCCAGATTCTGCTCTCTGGTACAGCACCATCTCTGCCAAAGCAAACCTGCGAAGTCTGGAAGAAATCACTTACTCACATGCACAGGGACCATAAAGAAATCAAACATGACAAAATATCAGGTAAATATGATACCACCAAAGGAAATGAATAAAGTTCTAATAACTGATCCTAAGAAATGGGTATCTATGAACTGTTAGACAAAGAATTCAGAATAATCCTCTTACCAAAGTTTAGTGAACTATAAGAACACACAATTAAATGAAATTAGGAAAACAATACCCAAAAACCCCAAACAAATCCTAGACCTTAAAAACACAAAAACAGAAGAGTTCAATAGAGAGCTTCAAATGCAGACTTCCTCATGTGAAAGAAACATGTGATAGGATACAAAAGAACACTGTTCACATTATAGGGATTCCCAGAAGAAAACAAAGGCACAGAAAACACATTTAAAGCAGTAATAGATGAAAACGTTCCAAACTTGGGGAGGGAAGCAGACTTCCAGATCCCTGAGGCCAAAAGGAACCCAAATAGGTTAAACCTGAATAGGGCCATACTGACATTATCATTAGGTTGTTGTTAATATAAAGAATTTTGAAAGTAGCAAGAGAATAGAGGGAAGTACAAGGGAAATGCGTAAGTCTATTGACAGATTCCTCAAGAAACATTTCAGGCCAAAAGAGAATGGAGTGACAAATTTATGAATGTCAAGAATTCTATACCTGACAAAGCTATCCTTCAGTAACAAAGGAAGGATAAAGACTTTCATGACAAATAAAAGCTGAGTTCCTTACCACCAGACCTGCCTTTAAAGAAATGTTAAAGAGGGAGTTGAGTGGAAATAAAAAGGATGCTAATTAACATCATATAAACATAAGAGGGTAGTGTAAAACTCACTGGTAATGGTAAGTATACTGTCAAAGTTGGATTCTAATAGGATAATGGTAGTGTGTAATTCACTTACACCACAGTTTAAAAATTAAAAGCAAACAGCAAAAATAATCATATCTACAATAATCTGTTATCAGGTACACCATATAAAAATATGTAAAGTGTAACATTAATAAGCTAAAATTTGAGAGAAAGAAGAGTGTAAACCTTAAGAATTCTACTGAAATTAAGTTATTAGTTTAAAATTGGTGTTATAATTTTTTAAGATTTTATATAAGCCTCACTGTAACCACAAGGGAAAAACACCTGCAGTAATTATACAAAAAACATAAGATGTCAAAGTATACTGAGACCACAAGGTAATAAAACACCAAAAAAAAAGAAAGACAGCAGGATAAAAAACAAGGAACAATGGATCTACAAACCAAATAGAAAACAACAAAATGACAATTGTAAGTTCTTATGTAGCAATAATTATTTTAAATATAAACAGATTAAATTCTCTAATCAAAGACACAGAATGGCTGAAAGGATAAAAAAAACAAGATCCAATAGCATATACCTACAAGAGACTCACTTTAGCCTTAAGGACACACACAGACTGTAAGGGATGGAAAAAGTTATCAAAGAAAAGCAGAGGTAGCTACACTTCTACCAGACAAGCTAGACTTTAAACTAAAGTCTTCAATACATCAAGAAGATCACAGCAATTGTATATATGCACACATCAGAACACCTAAATATATAAAACAAAAACTACCAAAGCTAAGAGGAGAAATGAACAGCAGTACAATAACAGACAAGACAACAAGTGTTGGCAAGAATGTGGAGAAAAGGGAACCTTCCTGCACTGTTGGTGGGGATGAAAACTGGTACAGCCAGGAGGGAAAACAGTATAGAGGTTCCTCAGAAAGTTAAAGATAGAACTACCACACAATCCATCAATTCCACTTCTAGCATTTATCCAAAGAAAATAAAAATACTCATTCAAAAACATGCACCCTTATGCTCATCACAGCATTATTTACAATAGCTAAGATATGGAAGCAAGTTGAACTTCCTTGATAGATGAATGGCTAAAGAAGTAGTGGTGCATATATACAATGGAGTATTTACTCAGTCATAAAACAGTTAAATGCAGCCATTTGCAACAACATGGATGGATCTAGAGAGTATTATGCAAGGTGAAATAAGTCAAAAAACAAATACTGATTTCACTTACATGTGGAATCTGAAAAACAAAAACAAATGAATAAACAGAACAGAAACAGACTCAAAGATACAGGGAACAAACTGATGGTTGCCAGAGGATGGCAGGGGAGATGTATTAAATAGGTTAAGAGGATAAAGAGGAACCATCTGTTTATAAAGACATGGGGATTAATGTACAGGATAGGGAATACAGTCAATAATACCATAACAACTTTGTATGACAGAGAGTAACTAGACTTACTGTGATGACCATTCTGCAAAATGTATATGAATAATGAATAACTTTTTTTTGTTTCAATAATATAAGAAACTACAATGTAGGATTCAGCAATTCCAGTCGAGTATTATCCAAAGGAAACAAAAATATCAACTTGAAAAGGTATCTGCACTCCCTGTTCATAGCAGCATTATTTACAATAGCCAAAACATGGAAATGACTTAAGTGTCCATTGATGGATGAATGGATAAAGAAACTGTGGTATAAGCAACAGAACATTATACAGCCATAAAAAATGAGGAAATTCTGCTATTTGCAACATGGATGGACCCTGAGGGCATTATTTAATTGAAATTAAGTCAAAGGAAGACATACTATATAATCTCACTTACATGCAGAAGTAAAACAAAAATAAAAAACTGGACATCTAAAAGGATTGGAGGAAGGTGTCAAAAGGTACAAACTTACGGTTACAGGATAAATAAGCACTAGAAATGTAATGTATAGCATGACTATAGTCAACATGGCTACACACACCACACACAAAGATAAATACACAGAGAGATATATATCAAACTTGTAAATCCTGAGATCTCATCACAAGGAAAACAAATTTTTCTTTGTCTGTTATTTTTCTCTATATGAGGTTATGAATGGTAGCTAAACTTACCGCAGCAATGATTTCATGATGTACAAAAGTCAAACCATTATGATGTATACCTTAAACTCATACAGTGATATATGTCAATTATTTCTCAATGAAATTGGAATTTTTAAAAAAAGGCAAGAAAGCTATATTGCTGAAATGTCTAGTATGAACATTTGAAGGGAGTGTAGCTATATACATAAATAATATAGAACTGTAATTGTGCTAATCATTCAAAAATAGAACGTTTAATATGTTAGAGGCTTTTAATATAAAAGTACTATATAAAATATGTGCATTACCTTTAATATAAAAGTAATATACGTTCAGAATAAAAAATTTGAGCATGCTCTAATGAGCATTTCCGAAGTAGGTATAGGAAATGTTTATTCATTTTCTGCAATATAATATACGTAGTAGGGAATATCTTGTTAATGATAAATACTTAGGATATAGTTGCAATGGTTTTTGCATTTTTATAACAACTCACTTTATGCCATTCTTGTAGTTATCACTCTTAGAATCTTCTTTGCTAATATTGAGGATGTGACTTTAATTTCTTCCATTTGCCAGTGTGTATCTATAAAAATAAAAAATTTAAAAAATGACACAGTAATTATATAAATAAAACTTTCAAAAATCAAATAGTGTAATTTAAAATTTCTTTAATGTGATGGTCTTTCAGACACAGACTCCTCAGCGTCCTCATTTTACAAGACATAACTTTGCATATATTCATTTTAACTACTTATTAGAAGTTAATGTAACACTGAAATTTATACAAAAGGTTACATTTATTGCTTATTATAATTTTATTGTGCTTTTACAGGGCCTTGAAAAGAGCACGGCCAATCCAAGAGGACTGAAATCGCTAACAGTACTTCTCATTTTAAATCAAACATCAATCAAAAAGTGTTTTATTTAGGACAGTTGGTTTAAAACTTAGAGAACAAACGAATGTAACATTGATTCAAGGCAAATTACTTCCCAACTAATAATACTTAGAGCTGAAGTGATTTATTATTTAGTGATACTAAGGAAAACTTAGTGTTACTAAATAAGTAAGCTTCTCATCATGATTCAGCAATCAACAAAAGGACTTTTTTTGAGGATATGTCAAGAAGAGAAGGAAAACCCTGGCATACATTCTTTATTCTTTAAGAACACATGATTAATTTCTTCTCCTAAAAATGAATCTGAGCTGTCCTTCAATTTAAGTATATATATATATGTTATGAAGAAACTTACCTGTCAAAAAATCTCTATTCCAATGTACATTTCCTAGTTTACTTCTAGAAAACCTTCCAACTTTGAAACAGGTATCTTTAGTATCTCATTGATTTAGAAAAGTTTTTTGAGATTAGCCTTTAAATTTCTGCCCATCACTAACCCCTACTCAGAATAATCTAGTAACTCCTAAACTTTCCTCTACCATTATAATTTCCATCTAGTTTCCATTATATGTTAAAATCAGAATGTCTGCTTTGGCAGGCATTTTCCCCCGCCTGTGGCACTGGTTCTCCAATATGGCTAAATTTTTAGAAAAAAATAATGTAGCTATAAAACTGCCCCAAAATGTTAATTTTTTTGCAATAAAATCTACCAAATTCACACAAACTTACTCAAATGCAGACTTTTCTTCCATCCTGGATGACTTACGTAATCTGTATCTGAATCAATTTGTCTGTTTGTTAAATGCAGACGATGATGGTCAAACTCCTCTAGGAGAAAATTATCTACTGAATCAATTTTGGAAGGAGAAACCAAGCTATGATAACTGGTATAGAATGAAACTTGGTAGTTCAAGTTTAAAAAACAGCAGACATTGAGATAAACTCCTCATCTATTTATGCAGAAGAGATTTACTGGGTAAGAACTAAGAACATGGTTTTTTTCTTTTGGTGGAGGGGAACATAGATAAGCGCCTGAACACCTCAGCCATGTTGGAGTTGTAATATATTACTTCTACAATCTCATAGGTACTTAATAAAATTAGTAGAAAAAAATGAACTAATGCCCTTTTAGAATGGCTGTGGTCTGCTGGTGTCTTGTTCTATGACTCTACCTAGTTTCTAAGGAAACTACAAAAAATTGTTTGCAAAAACTCGGGACTATTAACGTCCTCCACTGCAGAAATTGCTGGGAAAATTGAAGTTCTGCTGGTCAGTGCAGTGAGGAAGGGTTTCTGAATACCCAGATGTCAAAGACTTGAAACACTTACCTCAGTTATCTCAACTATAAAATCCAGAGTAATAGTTTATCTTCCTCGTCTGGTCATTTTGAAGCTTAACAGCATGCCCTTAGCACAGTGCCAGGAAGGCAGGTAGTTAATCAAAGTCAACTTCTTTATCCATTTATATATTTGAAGTCCATGTGAATACCTGCCCTTCCACATACAGACTATTACTTTTCAAGTCTTAAGAAAATAATTCTGTTTTTCCTAAAACTCAGTCAAAAAAATGTATAGGAAGAACAGCAGAATGAGGAAAGGAAAAAACTGTACGTATGCTGGTGTTTAGAATGATAATTATATAGAGATGAAATTTAAACAAAAATATGCATTAGGTTGTTTTGTGGTTTAGATACTACCTTACTAATCCTTAGCTATATATATAGTTCAAGATTTTCTCCTTTATTAGCTTTTATGGCTACCCATAAAATGTGTTCATTCAGTAATATGTATAGAAGCAAATTAACATACACACATTAAAGAGAAAATTTAATTAAAAACTAGACTGCCTAAAAATTAAATATTGAATTTATTACCAAAGCTCTCCTCTTATGAATACTAACAGTAAAGGTTAGAAAAATTCATTGACGCTTTTGTGTCTAGATTTACTATTTATTAACAAAAGGATTGTTTTTAACTTTAACATTAGGAATTTAGCATATACCTTATCCAACCACAAACCCATCAGCTACTTATATAAAAAACTAGTATGATTATTTATGTTGGACTAATTTAAGGCAAATATTTTCTATTAAGCAAAGTATTAATTTACCTGTATTGCTTCTTTTAAAATGCGTCTTTAACTTAAAAAACTAAGCAATATAGAAGAGCAGCTGGTTTATTCTTTTGATTTATTTTAAGTATTAAAAGTTACTTTCTTGAGATGGCACATTGTCAGGCTTGGTGTTTCCTGACACTACTAATAGTTAAAAACAAATTGTTTTTCAAAGTCTTACCATCCAAAAAGAAAGGAAAAATAAGTCTGTTAACAGTGAAAACGGTAATTTTCAGAAAAGGTTGAGAGGATGAAATCTGAACCATTCTTGATAAAGAAATGAGACCATTTTAAATTAAAAATATAAATTTAAATTAGTATATTAAAATTAAAGTAGTATAAAATATTGAAACCAGCTAAAATTGCATGCGTATTTAATCAGTAAGAGAGAACAGCAGTGGAACTTAAATATGATAGGATCGATCAACAATAAATAAACACTTTTAGTGCAAACAGTGCAGAAAAATTTCTCAAAGCAAAGATCATAGCAATCATTCTAATCTGTATAAAATCAGTCTCAGTTCTGTATACAATCTCTCTAGTACATCTATGAATTCAGCCTCTGTGATAAAATGCCAATTTTCAAATCATAAATCTAAAAGGTGCTTAGGTTTGTGTCCCATTCCTCTCTTGGCAGAACATGTTTTCAGGAAAATCTGGAAAGAAAAGAAAACAATCTATTATTTAATTTAAGATGATATATTTTCATCCCTTTACATTTTCTTCCAATTATATTTACATTTAAGAAGACGACTTGATTATGAGGGAAAAGAAGTAGGGAAGGGATTCTAGCATGTTCCTACAAATAAAAAATTAGTGTCCACTTCTCCAGCTGTGATATTAAAATTTAATTCTTACCCCCAGGGACTGAAAATCTGATTTATAAAATAAGATATACAATAATTCAAACTTCCAATTATAAGTCATGGGGATGGGAGTACAGTATAGGGACTACAATAAAAAGTACTGTAATATGTTTCTATGGTGATTTATGGTATTTTCTAATATATATAGGAGCTGAATCACTATTTTGTACACCTGAAGCCAATGTAATATTGCACATTAACTATACTTCAATAAAATACACCCACCCACACAAGATATAAAATGACTCAATGTTAAGTACAACTAGATTGAGAGAAGTACAACTAGATGAGTTTAAGCTAGAGATGGGAAATTGCTGTTGTTTCCCTCACTATAGCCTGCTCCCTTTTTTGGGAACCTCCTCTGCTCCCTTGAAGTCTACTCCTCCTGCCCAGTTGCGTGTTGGGAGAGGACATGACATCAATCTTCAGGCCAAACTGCTGGTGGGCCAGTCTCTCTCCTGGGGGTTTGTAGGGAGAACTTTGACAGTGTCCACTGGCTGCCTGAAGCATGTGCCCGTGTAACAAACAAAGGCTCTCTGACAAGCAAGTGAGAAAGCACATGAGAGGGAGAAAGAGAAAAGAGCAGAGAGGCAGAAATGAGAAACAAGTGGCCTTGGAACACATGTGAACCCGAGCAGCTGCTTTGGTCACTGACGGCCTCTCATGGTGCCGTCATTCGGGTGAGTGAGTTGTACTTTCTTCCATTTTGACTTCATAAGGTACCCCTGCATTATCCAATAATACAAGCTTTTACTGGGGTGTGAACTATTTCTTACAGCCAAATCATTCCTAAACAAGAAAGAGGGAGGGGAAAAGGAAGGGTGTCCTGAGATCAGGTAAGAGCATGAACAAAAAGACACGGTGACAGAAGAACGAACATGACAGGTGAGAGAACGTAAAAGGAGAA
The DNA here is from genome assembly GCA_032199065.1 of Smutsia gigantea. Taxonomy (NCBI): domain Eukaryota; kingdom Metazoa; phylum Chordata; class Mammalia; order Pholidota; family Manidae; genus Smutsia; species Smutsia gigantea. The sequence goes on from JAVSCE010012176.1 coordinate 160,581, forward strand.
TGGAAAATTAAAATGGATGATCTCAAATATATGCCAGATTATAGAAAGCTTAACACCAGAGAGAGAAATTTGGCATTGATACTGTCATTGCTAGGGGCTCCTTACAGGTTCTGGAGCAGAGAAATTATATCGCTGAGTGGTATTTTAGGAAGATGACTGTCAGTGATGTGCAGGAAGGAGAAAACCTAATGTCAGGGGACTGGCCAGAAAAACACTGGAAAAAAGACAGACCAGCAGTTCGTTTGAAAGAAAGAAATGACAAAGGAGATTACTGAGAAATACGTGAACTAAGTGATATGGTACACTCCACACATAAACTGAGAGAGGAATTATAGCTTACTTAATTATAAGTCACTATTAAATATTGAAAAAAGACATTTCACTGAAGCCAACATCATACTGAGAAAATACCCAAAAGATTTCTACTGGTTATATGCTATTATATATAACATTATGCTTAATATTTCATACATTCTATACATTATGCTTACAGTACTATGCTTAACGGTGGCTGGACAGGCACTAGTAAGGACATTTCAATTAAGTCATGCAGTAACCTTGAGACGCAAACCTTCTAGAATACCATTTACCTATAATGGAGCATGAAATTGGCTGTGCAGTGTTATTGCTTGTTGGAGTTTCTCTTCCTTGGCTCTTCGACAGTGGCAAATCTACAAGATAAATTATTTAAAATGCCAGTCACTTCTCCAGCAATTTGCCTATTACTTCCTACATAAGCATCTTTTAACCTATTGACATTAAACTTTTGAAGTTTAGTATAGCTCAGAATTTAAGAATCCGCTAACCACCCCCCCCAAAAAAAACCCCACTGAATTTTGTTTTGGAAAATAACCTCTTTCTGTAAAATTCTAGAATGTAAAACAAATGCTGCTCCTGCATATCAGTTCTCTATGTAGTTACAAATATCTATGTATTAAAAATACAAATGAAAACTTCAAGGTATACATAATACCAAGGAACAATGGACCAGAAATCAGTGCCTTACTAATACTGCAACCATACTCATTAATGTCCCTGAACTTCAATTTTCTCTCATGGGAAATGGGGATAATAAAATCTACCCGAAGGTAATTTAAAAAATGTGATGTTTTAAAGAATGCAGGTAAATATTTACAACTTTATCAAAGGGCAAGGTACTAGTAAGCAGACTTTCTTGCTTTTTCCTTAAATATAATAGAAATATCATCAGAAGAGAATGTTCTTAATATTTACAATTAAAAAAATTATCTTTGTAGATTATTCTTTTTAAACAACTTGTCAAACAGGTAGTTAAGGAGTGTATCACAACTGTTAATACTGTACTTAGGCTGATTTGCCATCTTTAACTACAGGATTATAGATATTTCTGAAACAGAATTAGTCTTTGATTTACCTGCCATGTACTCACAACAAGCAGGTTTAAAGTGATTAGTGGGGTGTTGTGATCAACCTCAATAATGCTCTTCAGTTTCCTCCATGGCATTCCAAACTCCAGCTCAGTAATGTACTAACTTTTTAAACTCAAATGTCCTTAAATAATTTGACATTACACTGCCATCTGTCCTCAACTGAAGAGTATTACATACTGTTCTCTTTTCCATGAAGCTACTCAGAAAATCTTCTATTTCAGTTTTTCCCTCCAAGAAATCTTCAGCTATGTTATCAGATTCTTCCTCAGCTTCATGTGCAGCTACTTTCAATCTTGCCTGTAGGGCACTCGCACTGCAGCTCTGGAAAAGAAAGTCAAGTACTACATGGGTTTATAATGCTCAGAAAAACTCCTTAGAAGCAAAGAAAATGAGGTGCAGGTAGGGAGAAACATTCCATTCTATGCCTTACACAGCCTGTTTTTGAGGAAATCTGCTACCACTCAGGTCCTGAGCTTTTGGATATAGGAGTGGATACCTAACAAAAGAATCCACCCCATTGGCTGCAAGCTATTCAATATGAGAAACTGGGCAAATCAGTGTCCTCTCCTGAGAATTTAGGAATTGGATCACTGTGGCAAGCACCACTGAGGATGATCCCCAATAATCTCCACCTCCTGGTATTCCTGCCCTTGTGTAATCCCCTCTCTCTGAGTGTGGGCTGGACACAGTGACACAGAACATGGTAAAAGGGGTGCAATTAAATCTTACCAAAGAGGTGAAAGATTTGTAAACTGAAAAACTACAAAACACCATTGAAAAAAAATGAAGACAACATAAATAAGTGGAAAGACGCCACCTGTGTTCATGGACTGGAAGACTTAATATTGTTAATATGACAACACTACCGAAAGTTATCAGAGTCAATGAAATTCCTATCAAAATATCAATGATACTTTTTGCAGAAATACTAAAGTCCATCTTAAAAGTCACATGAAATCTGAAGAGACCCCAAATAGTTTAAACAATCTTGACAAAGAACAAAGTTGGAAAATTCATACTTCCTGATTTCAAAACTTACTACAAAGCTACAGTAATTAAAAGTGTGGTACGGGCAAGATAAATATATAGATCATGCAACAGCAAGCCCAGAAATACACCATCACATATAGGGTCAAGTGCTTTCAAAAAGTGTGCCAAGACCATTTAACGTGGTAAGGACAGTCTTTGACAAACAGCTCTGGGAAAACTGGATATCCACATGCAGAACGAAGTTGGATGCTTACCTTACTTCACATGCAAAAATTAACTCAATGGAGCTAAGAATTAAATGTAGGAACTAAAAGTATTTTTAATTATAGTCACCTAGAGGGTGTAGTGTGGCAACTCATGGTGGTACCTCACAAGCTTATCATCCTTGCCAACACTTGTTATCTATCTTTATAAGCTTGGCTCACACAGATGATGTAATTTTGATTAGGATTATATTATTGTAAGGTTGTTTGAATATTTTTTTCAAATATTTCCATTTATTTATACATTAAGTATATACCAAGCATCAACTATGTTCCAAGCACTAGACCATGTACTGGAGGGAATAAATACCCATGGGTATATGGGGGGAATAAAATGACAGGTTTCTGCACTTTTGACATCAACAGTCTAGTTTAAGTGGTTCACATACTTTAGAGTGTAGAAGATTCATCATCCCCAGAGAGTCTGAGTGAGTACACCTAGAGATGAGCCACGGAATCAAAGTTCTTTTTTTAATGTTTCAACAATCACTTTAAGCAATTCCTACATAAATGGCACAGAATAACTGTTACATTAGAATCTTATTAGACATTCATATTTCTCCTTTTATGAGTTTCCTGTTCTTTGCCTTACTTGTAAAGACTCTTTATGGACCACTGGCATTAATATTTGCCATATATGCTACAATATTTTGCTCAATTTATTTCACTTTTAGTTTTATGATCTTCAATATATATGCTTTAAATTTATAAATAGCAAAATATATACATTTTTTCATTTATAATTCTGCCTCTTGTATCATATTTAGAAAGGTTTTCCCAGCATAATCTTAGAAAAAAATCCTAGGAGACAGATGTCTTTGATAATTTTGTGTTTTCTGCTTAAATACTTACACTATCAGGAGTAGCTCTGTGTGTACAGTATGACACAGGGAGCTAACCTAAATGGATTGCCCATTAGATCATTTACTAAATCCTCAATTTTTTCTAACTATTTACTCATATACACATCAGTCTGTTTCTGAACTGCATAGTCCGTTCCATAGAACTGCTTTTCCTTCCTACAAAGCTACTCTACTGTTTTAAATTCTGAGGTTTTACAATGTATTTTGATCCTGGGAAAGGGAGGTCTTCCTCACTGTCTCTTCCTCATTGTTTTGTTAAAGCTCTTCCTACTTTTACCCATTTATCTTTTAGATGAACTTTAGAGTAAATCTATTTAAAAAAAACTCTTAGGATTTTGATAGAAATATATTAAGATTTTAAGTTATTTCAGAAAGAATGGTATCTTTATAATACTCTTTCAGTCCATGGATATTCTGTTTTTCCATTTATTCAAGTCTTCTTTCATGCAGCAAAGTGTCCTTATTTAACTGGATTCAACTCCAAGTATTTTACAGTTTTGTTGCTACTGTTAATGAGATTTTTCTCTACTTCATTTTGCACTGACACTTGCTGGAATCTAGAGGAAAACTGCCTCAATAGGCTATGATTTTGCTTGCTTGTTTTTAGTAAAAAACTGTTTCATCTTTCCTTTCACATTGATCTCTTCTCTCTTTCTGTCTTGTTGCAGTGGCCAAAACCTCCCGAGCAACGTCAAACCATGGTGAAACTGGTACATCACTTCTTACCTGAATACTGATGGGATCCTGGAAATGTTTAGTAATTAAGTGTGATGGCTGCTAGTGATTCTAATATTCTTTATCAAATTAAGGAATTATTTTCTATTCTTAGTCTAAAAGTTTGTATAAGAAAACATGCAACTGTTGTAAAAAACTTCTATCTACTAAGCTCTAACGTGCATCTCAGAGGACAGCTGACCCTGAACAATGCAGGCATAAGGGTGCCAATCCCCTGCACAGCTGGAAATATGCATATGACCTTTGACCTCCCCAAAACATTACTAATAACCTACTGTTGACCAGAAGCCTTACTAATAAACAGTTAGCACACATTTTGTATATGTAAGGAATTCTTACAATAAAGTAAGCTAAATAAGAAAATGTTTTACCAAACTGTCCAAATCTCAAAATATTTTCTAATTATAGTCACTGAAAGAAATCTGCATGTAAGTGGACTTGCATAGTTCAAATCCATTTTGTTCAAGTATCAACTGTATTTCAGCTGATTCTCTCAGATTTTCTAGTTAATAGTGAGGGAAGACTGCTTATGTTTGACTCCTGACCCTGATACTTTCTATATATATGATCTCAGGGAACTTATTTACTATCCCTCTGCTTCAGTTTGCTCATTGATAAAATAGAAAAATAGTAACAATACTTACCTCATAGGATTTGGGGGGAATAATAGGCAATATATGTAAATAGCTTAGTTTAGTACAAGATACAAACTAATCAATATTAGCTATTATTATTTCTCTTTATTCTAAAAGACGATCACATTATCTGAAATACATTATAAATTTATATTCTCCTTTATCGTCATTTTTTTGCTGTTTTATTTATATTTCAGGTTTTATTACATTGGCTTTACCTTCCAGAATTCCTGATTTTAAAGGAAATAGAATGTTATTAATTATGATGTTGGCTACTGATAACAAAATATAAAGATTATAGCCCTATTCTTTTTATTTAAAAAAATTTATTTTATTAAAAATATGGGTTAATTTTATAAAATGCTTTTACTTTTTCACATAACTGGATTTCTATGATTAAATCTATTATTTGTGGCAAATTATAATTTATACTTTTTATATGCTTTTAGATTTGCTTATTTTTCATTTAAGACATCTGTACATAAGCTTACAAGTGAATCTAAAGTTACAGTTTATTGTTAGATTTTATTACAAGAGTTAAAATGGCCTTATAATAATTTTCCCAGGTAAGTGATTTATGGGGCTTTTCATATTTTTCTATTTGGAACCAAATATGCTCTCTCATGAGCACAAATGATTTATAATGCCTTAATAAGTGAAAGCTACCATCTGCATTTAATTAAAGGCATCATGCCCTATAAAGTCAGACACCTAATAAATGCTTTCTCATAATGATGAAAGAATGTGGCTCATACACATTAAGATTAAAAATTCTTACAGTAAAGGAAAACAGTTAAGCAATCTTACCTCACTAAGTTCATGCTGCCTTTGCATCTTCTTTTCAAAAGTTGATTTCATTTGTGTAAGTAATTCATACTAAAAGAGAAAGTAAAAATGCTACTTTATTCTACTTTTACATTGCTGGATTTCTTCAAAATGAAAATGAACTCACCTTATCTAAAATAGTTTGCCTTTTGGTTTCCAAGCTGGGCTCCAACAAGAGATTTTTTCCTGTAAGATACATTTCTGGTTTATTTCTAGGTAACAATCAATCACATTTTTCTTAGGAAATTTAAGAAGTAAGGGAAGACATACTTGCTAGCTCCTCAATACTTTTTACTAAGTCATCCTTGTCAGTAATAATTTGTTTTAGTTGAGGCAAAGTCAGAAACTGTTCTAGTAATATCTCCTCTTGTTCATTCATATCTGTAAGTTGTGAAACACTAGGAACACAACAGAAAAAGGTATGTTAATGAATATCAGTCATCTAAGTTCTCCAGGAGGATATTCACGACTTTTCAGTGTATTCAGCTGATAGGATTGTAAATACTTTCCGAAGTATCTATACTTACATCTACACACAGGAAGGCAAACTATAACACTGAAAGCAGTTAAAACATCAACCACAATGGAACACAAAGTAGTCCGAATGTAGTGTCCAGTCATTATATGACTGTGAAGACTAGGGTACACGAACAGTCTCACCAGCCTCCCAATTTTAACCTCTGTAACTGTTTAGCTAGATGTGTGGTGGTCAGAATAAAAGATATAGGTGTATGTGTGTACGTATGTTCATAAAATATTTCAATAAAAGCAATCACAGAGGGCTAAACCAAAAGCAAAAATCAATACCCACAGGATTAAAAGAGGGAACTGGATGGGTGGGATAGGGATGGAAGCCAAAGCTTTCTGAACCTATCTTTTAGTTTTAACTATAATATATCCAAATAAAAGCATTATAAGACCAAAAAACAAAATTAGAAAAAAGCAGGTTCTAAAATTCAAAGCAAATGGAAATAAATGAACTTTCCCCCCCTAAGTTATATAATCATCCAGAGAAGTATCACTTGGAGAGACTTCAAAACACAGTACTTGGCTCCATCTCTGGTGTGATATATCCTGAAGACAAAAGACGTATAATACCAAAAACTTATTCAATAATCATAGTAATAATACTGGTATTATTATTTTGAAACAGAGTAAGTCCCTTTCACAGAAATGGCTGACTTCACAGTCAGGGACAAGAAATGCTCATGATAAATCTATGCCATTTTTGTTTTGTCAGAAAGGATACAAAAGCTAACTTGAATTTCCTATTGACCACAGTTAGGACTGTTTAAGCATAAAAAAGAATAATGACTGCAATGGATTGAAAACACCAAATATATATATTTAAAGTTAATGAGCTCTGAGTAACAAAAACAAACTATGAAAGTAAACAAAAACCCCTCACCTATCAGGGGTTTGAAACTTGCTTGTGAACCAACTCATTATTATGGAAATAGATGAATTAAGAGAAAAAAAAATCAAGTTTTCTGGACTTTTCTGTATCAAGTGTATTTCAAATAACTAAACAGCTGATTTAGTGATATTCTCCACAGAATTCTGGCTAATTCTGTCAACAGGAAACCACATTTGCAACCCTTAATGAAATGATCCAGTCAATGATTTCAGGTGTTTCAACCTGTTTAAGTCTTAATATCACAAAAACAGGGCAACCAGACATCACTGCTTCCCTGTGTGACATACTATGAAGTATACACCGGTTATGATGTAAGTTTTCTTGTCAAAGGAATTGAACATAAATCTTTTTTTCAGCTCTATTGAGATATAATTGACATACAGCATTGTGTAAGTTTAAAGTGCATAACCCAATGGTGTGATAAAAACTGAACCTAAATCTAATCAAAACTCTAGAACTAGCCACCAGCAGAAGGGAATATGTCAAATAGAACATTGTCAATGGTACCAAAAGAATACAATCTGGCAAAAAACAGGATTTGGGAAATGCTACAGGACAAATGACCAACTCCTTCAATAAATATGTAATAATATGTGTATAATTTATATGTATCACATGTATTTATTTATGTGTGTGCATATATATGTGTGCATATATACCTACTTATATATATATTAATAAAGGTGGGGAGAAATGGTTCATGCTTAAAAGAAAAATAAGAGAAACAGTATTCAAATGTAACAGGTAGACTTGTTTTGAATCCTCATTCAAATAAACTATCAACAAAAAGATTTGATCATTAGGACCTGAGCTAATGAGATAATATTAAAGAATTACCATTAATCTTGTTAGGTATAATGGTGTAGATTGGGATTATGGTACAGAAAAAGCTCTTATCTGGTGGAGAAATTCGGAAAAATTTATGGGTGAAAGGGATATATTTGAAATCTGGTTTAAAGTAATCCTGACCCATACCCATACTTGCCAGAAAAGGTTGGAAGAAGGGTATATGAAGCAAGATGAACAGGAATTAAAAAGAAAGAAAGTGAAAAAGGATCCTTTATGACATGAGAACAAATGTGGGGTTGTTGCAAGCATTACAGTGCATATAAACCTTTAACACATGTTGTAGATTGTAAACCCTCACTAATTTATTACCAGCAAAAAATAATAACTCACTACTTCCTAAAATGATTATAAAACACTGGGCCAAATAAAGTTAAGCTTTGTTTTTTTAAATTAACTACAGAATTTGTCATAGGTATTTGGCTGTATATTCCTGATGGGATATATCCTATAGACAAAAAGAACTGCAAAAAATTTTACTTGCATTCAGTAGTCTTAGTAACAACAGCCTTATGAATACTGTAAAAGTTCAATGGGGTATAAAAAAACTCAATGCTTTGCAAAATTGAGTGTCCCCAAAACAAACCCTCCTTTCAATTACTTAAGAGGATCAGGGTTCCAGGAAAAACAGTACCATAAAGTCTAGTATTACAAACTTATTTGCCATCAATTTGAATAAATTTGGCTCTGTAAAAACACCTTGCTATTTACTTTATAAGAACTTTAATCTATTTCTCTATGTACCAAATTCTATCTACTATGGGAACACTGAAAAGGTCTAAAATAGGCCAAGATATATTTGAAATCTTTAGGATAATGTATTCAGAAATAATTTTCACAAGAAGTCATATAAGAGAAAGGACATTATTATCCTGGTAAATATTATATCATTCTGAGTATCCAGAAAAACCTGTAGGTACATACTAGTAACTCAAGAAATACAAACTACAAGGCATTAAATTTATAAAACTTTCCCACTAAGACAACTACAATATAGGAATAGTGAGGATTTGAAAAATCTTTTTATTTAATATTGACACAAAAATGACAATCTGACTTATATTTACAAATAAAATGGACAACGAATACCAAAGTTACTCTCCAGGTTTTTTACCTTAGTTCTGAGAGTTCTGGAAACACATCAGGGACTTCTGGCATCTTGTAACCAAAACCATTTTGGCTTATCTAAAAAAAGTTTGAAATGGTATTAAATTTCAGCCATCTTTTTGCCTGCTCCTGTTTACTTGTAAATGTAATTGTGAAATGTATATCCCATTGTTTGCATCATCACATCTTCACCTTCTCACTTTACATGGTCCTTACTCCTCTTTCTTCACTCTACTTTTCTCAGTGTGCCTTTATACAAGGAGAGTTATTTTTACTAATTTTTTTGGTGGGGATCATGTGAGTACCTGTGTTAGCTCTCTTTCTTGAGCAAAGATATGGCTATAAAATAAATCTCTTAAGTGTATCTGTGATAAGTGTGGAGAATTATCTGTGAATTTGATATGTACGAATACCTTTATCTCAAGTAAAAGACATTAAATATAGAAAAAAAAAAGTTGGCAAAGCCTGAATAATTATATAACCAAGTCTGATGAGACAGCAGGGCAGAAAAGGAATTGTTTGAATATACATGACTTTTTAAACTGAGAATTCTTGAAAAATTCTCTTACAGTATTATCTATACTAGTAAGTTGTGCTTTGTTCATAATATTCATTAATATAACAATGAAGGTTTTGGAAAAACAAAGTCTATTCGGTCTATATTCTAAATTACTACAAACACTAAAATTAGTGAATTCGGTTATAATCTTATATAATATTTGAGCACTGTTATGGGTAATATTCACAAAGGGTTAAATATGAAGAAACTTAAATCCCTTTATGTTTTATGCACAAAGTATTACTCTCCCTCAGTGACTTCCCACATGTTACCAGCTTAAGAACATACAAGTTTTTTAAAAGAATGGAACACCTGAAGCTCTTAGCAGCTACAGCAGACCCTCCTGCTACGTGATCACTCTCATGCCTTTGCTATGTCCTGTATGACAGCCAGAGAGATCTATTACAGGCAGCTATACAAATATGCATCTCACTTATGCCTCCACACTTTGTCAGTGCTGTTACCTCTTCACAGAAAGCTTTCAGAATCCCATCCGGCAAATTTATTACCATCTGTCAAAAGCTGGCCTCAAGCCTAAATTGATTCATTCGTTGACCCATCTGCCTCATTTTAACCGAGTACCTACGGTTTACAGCGTGGCTTGAGGCACTAAGGATTTGAGGTGCATGGCTTATGGTCAAAAAAACAGCACCACATTTTTAAAAAGGCATCCCTTCTAGTTCTACCTTGGACCCTGGGAGCACTGACCCTTCCCACAACTGTGCCTCAACTGTGACTCTAAACTCTTCTACTCTATTCAAAGTTCCTTATCTGCAAATAAACGCTCTGAGTTTATTACTTGAGTTGAAAATGGGATTTAATCTTTTTGTCTTTTGTTCCTAAGTTAGTGGTTGGCACAAGGAGGAATATAATAAATACTTATTCATTGTTACTCATTGTTTCAAAGGTACAAAATATAGACAACTGAAGATACCAACCGGTGCTGAAGTGTCTGTTGTAGGAACAGGTAACGGCAGATTTGAAAGGACACCGAATGAAGGAGCGGCGGGTTTGGCTGTTGTATGACTTGTTGTTGAAGAAGAAATAGTGTCAGCAACAGATAAAGAAGTGATAGTCCTGTTAGCTTCTTGTGGGGGATATGGAGAAAGAAAGGGAAAACCCTGAGAAGCGTAAGGAGGCATCCCACTGGGGTTACTGTATAAGCTGAAGAGAAAGAGAAAATAATTAATTAGATTTTTAGGTAAATATATAAAATTATTCCTAAACTGTTCTGAATAACAATGGTCATACATTATGGACAGAATTGGTTCATGGCAGGAGATAATTATCACAATTATATAACCAAATTAAATCTTATATGAACTGATAAAATATGAACACTCCAGAGACAGAATTGTGGTTTCCATGAAAAAGAAAAATGTTTTAGAAAATATATAATCCAACTAGTCAGAGTAGAAGTGAATAGACAGGCTGTTTTTGAGTTTTTGGGCATCAGTGGCATCAATCAGTACGTCATACGAGGAACAGAGAACAACATTAAAACCAGAAAATTTATTCAAGAGGAGGTTACTCAGAAGCTTTCACTATATCTGGGAAAACATGAGTTAAAGTCACTATTTTTCTAGAAAATTTTAAAGGAAAATTGTATAGATGAGCTGCTAAAGATTTTGAGATACAAACAAAAAATGCATATAAAAAACATGTATATGTATTTCAAAAATTGGCACAGGAGTATGTACTCGAGATTTCACCAGAGAGAACAATATTTCTTTTTGCAATATTATAAGTATTGGGTTCTGGTTCAAGATGGTGACATAGGAAGATCCTGAAAGCACCTTGTCTCATGGACACATTGAGTCTACATAGCCATGGAACAATTTCCTCTGAAAAAACCTTAAAAATTAGCTAAGTGATTCCTACACATCTGACAAGCAAGAAAACCACAATTAAGAGGGTAAGAGAGACTGACACGCAATCTTGCCATTAACCCCACCCCTGGCACAGTGACCCATAGTCAGGAGGGAACTTGAAACCCAGAGCTTCTCCCTGAGGAGCAAAGGGTGTGACTCCACACTGAGTACCTCAGCTTTTAAGATCTGCACCCAAGACATGAGCCCCCAAAACATCTAGCCTTGCAAAGGGGCTTGCATCCATGAGACTCACAATGCTATAGTGAACTAAGAAATGGCTTGTAAATGGCTCACACACTTGGACTCACCTACCCCAGAGACAAGTAAGTGGCAGATTGAGAAGCACCCATACTTTATGTGGAAGAGGCTCATTTGCTAATCTTGAAGCATCAGCCTGAGGATCAGGCATCTAATTTAATATACATCCATCTAGGGATGCACTGGGATATAGTCTGGGAACAGAAGCTGGTGGGTACTGTCTGCTTGCTAATGGTATGCCTCAGTCCAGCTGTAGATGCCACTTTTGCACTCTTCTTCTGCTGTACTCCAGAAAGCCAGGATCTATCAGAGGGAAGCTTTTACATGTCTGATACCCTGGTTTTTGCAGCTGCCATGCATGGGATGCCACCTGATTGCCTGACTCTGGAGGCCAGAGTGCCTGCATCCCTTGGTCCCACAGAACTGTACAATCAGTTGACAGATCTTGGCAAGCACCACTCCCAGGGCACTGCAGAGACAGCAGACTAACACACCCCCAGTCTTTCTGTGGAAGAGGCCTATTTGCTTGCCCGACAGTGTCCTACGGAGGTACTCCGAGGGAGTCAATGGACTCCATTCACAGGCTCTCCATCTGCCCAAAATTCCTCACTAGTATATCCCAGAAAGGAGTTTATATGCTTATCTGAAGATCTGATTATTATAACTGCTGCCCAGAAGACACCTCCAGATTGCTTGGCTCTGGGGGACAGTAGGGCTTACACCTGCAGACTCACAGGACTATATTTAATTCCATACTTTGAAAGCTGCTGTCTGGGAGTCTGGGTTCCAATAAGCCTGTATCAAGGAAATGACACAACCTTCCTTCTGGGACACTGACAGGTTTTGGAACACCATCAACTACAGAGGACTATTAAAAATATAATAGGTTGCATGAACTATCACAGAGTTTGAGAGACAGTCAAAACCTAGGGCAGAGTTGAAAAATAAGGTTCATCACCTACTCCAGTCTTCAAGAATGGGAGAGATGGCTGTTTAATCTTATATATATAAACCAACACATGGAGTCAAGCAAAATGAAGAAACAGACAAATGTGTTCCAAACAAAAGAACAAGATAAAACCTCAGGAAAAAAACCATCAGTGAAACAGAGGTAAGTATCTGATATGGAATGCAAAGTAACAATCATAAAGATGCTCACTAAATGAGGGAGAAAACACTGTAAAACTTCAATAAAGAGAAAGAAAAAGTAAGAAACTATCAGGTAGAAGTCACAGAGCTGAAAAATACATTATCTCCACTGAAAAATACACTAGAGGAGTTCAATAGCAGACTGAATACAGCAAAAAAAAGCATCAATGAACTCCAAGATAGGGCAGTGAAAGTCACCCGGTAGGAGCAGCAAAGTGAGAAGAGTGAAGGAAGACGGTGAATAGGGGGTCACTATGTTAACCTCCTCCCACGTACACACCGAGGAAGCAATGACCTCTGATATAACTAACTCTAAAAAGGACTTGAAGACTGCAGAAGAGACTGTCTACACCTAGTGAAAAGAAGACCACACTGATCACTGAGGATGTAAGCCCATCCTTCATCCCAATCCGCAAGTGGGAGGGGGAGAGGAGCACAGTGGAGGGAGGGAGGAAGAAAAATACTCAGGAACCTGGCACACCTGGTCCTGGGAATCTTCTCTGGAAAGATGAGTCCCCAAGGCACTGGGATTTGAAGATAAACAGGGCTGCACACCAGGGAGGGCTGGAGCGCTGTGGGGTAGCCAAGTCTCCACTTACTGTGTTCCGCCCATCTCTGAGACCCAACACAGAGGCAGTAGTTTGAAAGGGGATTTGCCAGCCTCAAGAAGTGCGCTGGAGGGGCAGGGGTTTGAGGGAACTTTCTCCAGAGGAAAGAGGGCATGTGGACAAACTTCTCCAGCCTTCCCTTAGCCTAACTGATTAGAAGCTTGCAGGAGCAGCTCTGAAACTCTCCATCTACCTGGCTGGCTCAGACCCAGCATTCTCCCTGCAGGCCTGCGATACTCAACACACTCAGCCCAGCAGTATCAGCTAATGCAGGCAGCCAGGAAGGTGGTGGCTCCATCCACCACGCAGGGGAAATGCCAGGCACCACACACAGGCTAAGCGGTGGAAAGCCACCAATGCTGATAGAGAGGCAAAGGGCAGACCCTGCCCACAGCCCACCAAGAGCAGTCACTGTTCAATCACAACACAGAACACCACTGGAGCACCTGGGTCTGGTGCTTCAGGACACCAGAGGGTACCTATTACATACAGCCACTACTTTCAAGGCCAGGAGGTATAGCTGATATATCTACATAGAAACACAGAGAACCAGACAAAATGAGAAGACAGAGGAATGTGTTCCAAACAAATGAACAAGACAAAATGCTAGAAAAAGTGCTAAATGAAAGAGATCAGGAATCTGTCTGATGAAGAAATCAAAGTAATCAACATAAAGATGCTCAATGAACTGGGGAAAAGAACAATCCCAGGGAGGACTTCAACAAAGAGAGAGAAAATATTAAAAAAGGAGTCAGAGCTGAAAAATACAATAACCAAAATGAAAATACAGTACAGGGAATGAATAGTAGACTAGAGGCTGCAGAAGAATGGATCAGTAAGCTGGAAGTCAGGGCAATGGAAAGTAACCAAGCTGAAGGTCACAGAGAAAAAAGAATTTCTAAAAATGACAGATGATAAGAGAGCTCTACAACAACTCCAAGGAAACAATATTTGCAGGATAGGGGTCCTAGAAGGGAGAGAGAGAAAACGGTAGAAGGTCTATTTGAGGAATTAACACCTGAAAATTTCCCCCGGGAAGGAAGCAGACATTCAGCTCCTGGAAACACAGACAACTCCTAACAAGACGAACCCCAGGACCTCACCAAGACACATAATAATTAAAATGGCAAATATTAAAGATAAAGAGAGAATTTAAAAGGAACAAGAGAAAGGCAAACAGTTTCCTACAAGGGAAACCGTATAAGTTTATCAGCAGATCTTTCACCAGAAACGTTACAGGCAAGAAGGATGTGGCATGAAATATTCAAACTGGTGACAGGGAAAATCTACAAACCAGTACACTCTACATATTGATAGTAGGGGCTTTAACATGCCCTTACATCAACAGATAGATTGTTCAGACAGGAAGTAAATAAGGAAACTGCAGTGTTGAATGACAAATTAAGACTAGATGGTCTTAAGGTATATAAAGGACATTCCACCCCCAAACTGCAGAATACACATTCTCCTCAAGGGCATGAAACATTTTCCAGAAGAGATTACATAATTTGATAACAAGATTAAGTCTCAATAAATTCAGGAAGACTGAAATTTTATCAAGTATCTTTTCAAACCAAAATGGTATTAAACTAGAAATCAATTTTAAGAAAAAGACTAGAAAAAACAAACACTTGGTGATTAATCAACATACTTCTAACTAATAAAGGCATTGGTGAACAGATCAAAGAGGAAATTAAACAATACATGGAGACAAATGGAAATAGAAACACACAGTTCAAAATATGTAGAAGGTAATGATTTAAAAAAGTGTTTCTAAGAGGGAAGTTCATATCAATACAGGCCTACCTCAAGAAACAAGCATCTCAAACAATTAACCATATAAGTAAAGATACTAGAAAAAAGAACAAAGCCCAGAGTTAGTAGATGGAGGGACATAATAAAGATCAGAGCAGAAATAAATGAAATAGAGATGAAGAAAACAATAGAAAAAGGAATCAATGAAACCAAGAACTAGTTCTTTGAGAACATAAAAAAATAGACAAACCTTTAGCCAGACTTATTAAAAAAAAAGAGAGGACACAAAATCATGAGTTTTTATAAAAAGGGAAAGTTAAAACTGACACCACAGAATTTCAGAGAATTATAATTCTATGAAAAATTATATACTAATAAATTGGACAAGCTAGAAGAAACAAATAGAAACATACAGTCTACCAAGACTGACCCAAGAAGAAACAGATTATCTGAACAGAATAATTACTAGCAACAAAATTGAACTGGTAATCACAAAACTCCCAACAAGCAAAAGTCCTGTATGAGATGACTTCACAGATAATTTCTACCAAGCATTTAAAGAAGAATAATATCATTCTTAAAGTAGTCCAAAAAATAGAAGAGGAATACTTCCAAACATTCTATGTGGCAAACATTACTGTAGTACCAAAATAAGATAAAGAGACGGCAAAAAAAAGAAAACTAGACACAAATATCCTTGATGAACACAGATGCAAAAACCCTCAACAAAATATTAGCAAAGCATATTAAAAAATACATGGATTTTCTGGGAAAAAGATGGTGGTGTGACAAGTGAGGCGGAAACCTCCTGCCAAAAGCACATATACCACAAAAATACAGCAAATACAAATAATCGTGAAAGAGTGACCTGAAGACTGTTACAGACTGCCTACATCTGGGGAAAAGAGAAGACCTCACAGAAAAGGGTAAAGTAGCAAAGCTGCGACTGGTGGAATCTAAGCCCTCCTCCCACCCCAGCTCACACGCAGGAGGAAGAAAAATGGAGCGGGAAAGAAGTAGAAGCCCAGGACTGCTAAACACCCACTCTGGGTAGCTACATGTAAGACAATGAACTGGATTGCTGTCTAACTCCATACACAAAAGTAAACTCGAAATGGATCAAAGACCTGAATATAAGTCATGAAACCATAAAACTCTTAGAAGAAAATAGGCAAAAATCTCTTGAATTTAAACATGAGCAACTTTTTCCTGAACACATATCCTCAGGCAAGGGAAACAAAAGCCAAAATGCATGGGACTACATCAAACTACAAAGATTCTGTATAGTATAGAACACCATCAGCAGAACAAAAAGGCATCCTACAGTATGGGAGAATATAATCATAAATATATCTGATAAGGGGTTAACATCCAAAATATATAAAGAGCTCACACATTTCAAAAAGCAAATAACCTGATTAAAAAATGGGCAGAGGATCTGAACAGACACTTCTCCAAAGAAGAAATTCAGATGGCCAACAAGCACATGAAAAGATGCTCCACATCGCAAATTATCAGGGAAATGCAAATTAAAACCACAATGAGATATCACTTCACACCAGTTAGGATGGCCAACATCCAAAAAAGAAGGAACAACAAATTCTGGAGAGAATGTGGAGAAAGGGGAACCCTCCTACATTGTTGGTGGGAATGTAAATAATCCACGCATTGTGGAAAGCAATATGGAGTTTCCTCAAGACATTAAAAACAAATAGCATGTGACCCAAGATTTCCGCTTTTAGGAGTTTACCCAAAGAAAACAAGATCCCTGTTTCAAAAAGACGTATGCACCCCTATATTTATTGCAGCACTATTTATAATAGCCAAGATATGGAAGTAACCTAAGTGTCCAAAAATAGATGAATGGATAAAGAAGATGTGGTATATATATATATATATACTCAGTGGAATATTATTCAGCCACAAGAAAGAACTCAATCCTGCAATTTCCAACAACATGGATGGACCTAGATGGTATTATGCTCAGTGAAATAAACCAGGCAGAGAAAGACAAAATACCATATGATTTCACTTATTTGTGGAATATAAAAACAAAACAGAATAAATGAACAAAACAGCAGCAGACTCATAGACACTGAGAAGTGACAGGTATTTTGGGAGGAAGTGTGAGGGGAATAAAAGGGCATAAATTCTCTAACATAATATAAGTTGGTCACAGGGATGGCAGTACAGCATGGGGAATATAACCAATGATTCTGAACTTTTTCCTATGTTGACAGAAAGTAAATTCACTAGCTGGGGTAAGGATTTAGTAGTTGGGTAAATGTTGACTTCTGTGTCATATAATTGAAACCAATATAAGATTGCGTAGCAACGATGCTTCAATCAAAAAAAAAAATGGACACAGCAATATTTTTGTCTCATACTCTTCCAGAATGTTGGCACTCCACCAGTAAGAGTAAAAGCCTATTTCCTCCCCTTAAATCAGCCAGGACTTTGTGATTGCTGAACAAACTGAACGTGGCAGAAGTGACATTGAATGACTTTAGCAGCTAAATCATAGAAGGCGAAATGACTTTCTCATAGCTCTCCCTCAGGATGTCAGCTAATGCCTTTGATGAGCAGGCTGAAAGCCTACTGATGACAAGACACAAGAGCACTCTCTAATCAATCCTTCCTGAATTACAGATTAGTGAGCAAAATTAATGTGTTCATTGTTTTAAGCCAGAATTTTGTAATTAGTTATGAAGCCTTAGTAACCAGAACAGATTTTAGCACCTGGAAGTGGAATGTTGCTATGACAAAAAAGTATGAAAGCATGGGAGTGGCTTTGGAACCAAACAGAGGTGAAAGCTGGATGTACTTTCAGGAGAGTGTGAAAGAATATCAGCAGGTGGCTCCTGGGCCTTTGAGAAAGGGGATCAAGGAGCACTTAAAGCAAAGAGGAAAATGTTATGGAAGGGGAATTTTGGTTTAAAAAGGCGAGCTAATATCAAGTGAAAGGAGGTCTGTGGACCTTTAAACTTCTATAAGCAGGAAGCAGGTTGAAAAAACTATTCACCTGCAAACAAGGGTTCAATTTAGGAAAGGTAGAATGATTCAGAAGATGAAAGCAAGAACCCAGAATTACTCTGTGAAAAATCATTCCCACAAAGTAAGACTAAATCCTTAGCAAAGAAATGGCAGCATATGCTTAGCAGGATTTCAGAATTGCTATGGAACAGTGGCTCCTGTGCACCTCCATTTTCTACCTTTTTGAGTGGAAGGGCCCACAGTGGTTATCTCAAGCCTGTTCTACTGTTGTACGATGGGTATGTGAGGGGCAGCTACCCTGTCTCTTTAATTCATGCCTTCATATCAAGAGGAACTGTATTTGCGGAACACACCTAAGAAAACTCATCTGTACCTGAGTCTGATTTAGATGCTGAAACCTTGGACGCTGAACAAGAAGAGCTGATTCTGTAACGTGGCAAACTCTCAAAGTTCTTGGGAGAAAGAATAAGTGCATTTTTGCATATGGAGATGTGAATTGCTATGGCCAGAATGTGGCAGACTATTTTCCAAAGAGCAATAGCTAGATTTCCAGTCCCACATGCCCTTCTTGATCTTTGTGACTACAAGAGATGGTGTTTATTTCCCTTCACCTTTGAACCTGGGTGGAAATTTGTGACTGACTGCAAACAGAATGTAGCAGAAATTATGCTGACATCCAGGGCTATATCATAAAAGACAATACAGCTTCCACTTGGCTTGCTGTCTTTCCTGGGATGCTTGCCCTTAGGATCCAATCGCCATGCTCTGAGGAAGCCCAGGGCATATACAGATATATCAGCTGATGGTGTCTGCTAAGGGCTCAGCTTCAGCCAACATTAACTGCCAGACAGAATTAAGTAAGCCTTCAGATGCTTTCAACCACTGGACTTCAAGCTACACCAGTTAAAGCAAAAGATGAAACAAAAACAAGCCGTCTCCACAGTCCCTAACCGAATTGCAGATTCATAAATAAAATTAAAGTTGTTACTTTAACCATATATCTTAGGGAACTTTGTTGTTCATCCTTAGTAATTAAAACATACCCCTAATTCAAGACGCTTTTGGGAGGCTGTAAGCAAGAAACTAGGAAATAGCCTGAGAAAGAGAAACACACAGGATCCAGGAAAAGAAGAATCCAACACAGTAAAGTGAGAGAGGGAAATCCCAGGGTGAGAGCAGGGCAGTAGTAGTACAGAGTAACAAATTCAGAATGGGTGGGAAAAGAACGAAGCAATGTCTACAAGGGGAAAAGAAAAAAAAAAGGAACCCAGAGATTATATGACAGGTTGGATTATTTTGAAAAATTATTTGAAAGGTATTTTTTATAACTTCTGAAAGATGTGGAAAATTAAAAAGATTGAAGAGAACAAAACTGATGGAAAATGGAAGTAATTATTAATTATAGAAAAAAAAACAAAAAGTTACAGCATAAGGAAATGTAATCATGACAAAGTACTTGGCTTAGCAATAGGGAATATTTACTATCAAAGTAATGAAAACGCCTAACATAAATTTAATAAAAATCACAATATAATTTCATTGGAAGGACGAGGGGAAACGAAGGTTTGTGAAAGATAATGAATCCTCATCAATTGTTAACAGGAGGTCAATACGTAACATCTAAAATTAAATAATCAAGAGATAATAATATATAAATATATTATTCAGAAAGATGAAGGTAAATACAGCTAACCTTTGAACAACATGGTTTTTAACTGTGTGGGTCCACTTATATGGGGATTTTAAAAAATAAATACAGTACAGCACTCTAAATCTATTTTCTCTTAGGATTTTCTTAGTAACGTTTTCTTTTCTCTAGCTTACCTTATTATAAGAATCAGTACATAATACATATACAAAATATGTGTTAATCAACTATGTTATCAGTAGGTTTATGGTCTTATATATAATATTATGTATGATATATAATAGCCTATAATAGTAGTCTATTAGTTAAGTTTTTAGGGCATCAAAAGTTCTATGTGGATTTTCAACTGAGTGGTGGGTGGGGGGTTCAGTGCCCCTAACCTTCATGTTGTTCAAGGGTTGACTATATTAGAGAAGCAGCTAAAAGAAGGAAACACAGTTGCCTCTGAAAAGTATGAATGTATTCATGTGAAGGTAGGGATATGGAAAACAGAGGATTGCTCTTTAATATCATTTGAAATTTTAAATTACATTTTGATTTACTTTGATAAAAATAAATATATATAACCATTTTTCTCTGTAAAAAATATACTTACTATGGAAATGCTGTTGAAGTAGGAGCTAAAACTGGAGGATTCTTCCAAAACTCATCCAACAGACTCTGAATGATTTTTCCAAGATCTGAGTGCATTGTGAACTAAAAGCAACAGTAATACAGGGCGATCAAAATCACTTTCAGAAGTCTCATTAGGACAATGTCCCTACAAAACTTAATCTTTAACCCACTTTTGCAAGTCAAGAATTAAATGAAAAGCAAAGGATAGTGTGCCAAATGAACATATTAGCAATCTGTAACTTAACATTTTCTTATAGGATCAATATGATAAGTAAGGTTAAAAGTCTATTTAATCAACAAGGCTGAAATATTTCCACATGTCACTATTTATAATAATTTGAAAGTTCAAAGGTAAATACTGAGAGTATATGTAAGTTACAGTCCCTCACATTAATCAATCACATATGTATCCTAAGAACTTTAAGGCACAATTGAATTTTATCCCTTCCTAACAACTACAGAAGATCTGTGAACCAAAGTTCTAACAATAGGTCCTCACCAACAAAAAACACCTTCAAATTAGTATTAATATTATATATAGTGAATTTTTTTTTGAAAACTACTGATTCCAAATGAGATTTTAGATCCATTTTAGATTTCTGAAATATTTAGTAAAAAAATAATACACCTGTTATATTACTCTGAAATAAGTTATGCCATATACATACATTGTTTACTAATGGAGAGGTAACATATATTCCTTGTTTATCCATTAAGTGATGTCGTATTGGTGGATAAACACTGATCACTGGTTTTTCCTGAGGAAATTGTGGAGGGAGCAATCTGGTAAAAGTAGAACAGATGAAAAACAACAACAAAAAAAGAGACAGCAAAGGTTACATTACATAGTTATAATCCTAAAGCAAAGTTAGTTAAAAAATTAAATTTTCATACTGTCCTTTGGATTATTAATAAGTGCTCTATTATGGTTGTTGAGTTGATTGAAAATACACAAAAGGATACACTTTGGCAACAAAATTATAAAGTGATTCAATACAGTAAAACCTCCTTCATGTGGAATATGGTATCCTGAATTATGGAATATTCTTCACACCATGACAGTTAATTGCTTTCTAAGACAATATACCAAGTTATATAAAATCTAGCTAAACATCATCAGGCATTTCTACCAGAGGAGCCACATTAACCCAGTCTGGTTATTTACTGGACCACAAGTTATGGCCATATAACTTCCTTGTGGTTTTTCTATTTTTGAAATGCTACCAAGAATTATTTCACTATCTACTGAATTTTTAAAGGCTGAGAGGATAAAATGGGAAGTACTAGGTCTAAAACACTGCCTTGGTTTTATACTGCTATCTTCTAAATGTTCCAAATAACACATTTCTCCTAAATTTGAGATCAATCATACTATTTCAAGTAAGGAACAGTGAATTTTCAATACAAAAAAAAAAAGAGAGAAAATCTTAACCTTTTTGGAACTACTATAAATTTAAAATTAGGCAGTGAAATCTTAAAAAATGGGATTTAATGGATACAGAACTGTTTTCCAACTCTCCTTTAAAACTCAGAAGAATGTCCCTTTAATTGCCTCTCTTTTCTCCTGCTGGCTCAGAAAACTATTTGTTGACAGCATTAAGAAGAAAGCTTGAGTCCCTGTTGGCTTCTCCTACTCAGCCCTACCTAGGGCACGTGAAGAGATAAAACTACTTCATTTATATAGTTGAAGACATTAAATTAGTTTGGTACAAAAATAGGCAATGAATGGTCTTTGCTATCACTGGGTTTGTATCTTGACTGCACTATTTTTTACTACCTATGTGATTGTATTTACCCTAATTTGCAAGGCTGTTTGCTGTGAGGATTCAAAGCATTCCTATTTATCAAGACAACATAGCATAATGTTTGGCACTGTTAAATATTCATGCTTTAATTCACTCATTCAGCTAGGATTTAATAAGACCTCCAATGTGCTGGCACTATGTTGGACAATGAGGATATGAAGTGAATAGACCATGGTTTCTGCTTTCAAATTAGGTGCCTTTTTACTTTGCCCAAACACCTGCTCTAGCACCTAGCCATCTAACATAATAATTCTTTGACACTAAAGTCTAATAATTGCACTTAAAGTTAAATGGGTACTTCAGCAATCACTCTGTCCAACATTTCGTCTTTAAAACTTAATAACCACATGACTTTATATTTTTAACTTTTAATTTTCTTTTCTTTAAAAATAATCAGCCTTGAACTTTCTGGTTGATATAGTATATCTGTTGCTGAAAACTACAATAATTTAACTCGTTTCTAATAGAAGTGAATACATCTCTAACAGTTTTCTACATATGATGACTTTGCCATTATATTCTTACTCTTTGGCTTACCTCCAGCTAAGTAAGGCTTTTGTGCAAATCAGTAAAAATGATCACAGTACTAAGAATTATTATTACATCTTTTTATTGCATTTCCACTTTTATGGTTTCTTCCTTACAACAATACACATTACAGTGATGTCTTTAAAAATGTTTTACTTCAAGAAATTGTGTAACTTTAATAAATTGTAGTTACTAGAAAGGGAATATTTGAAATATGCTCAGTAACTAAGAAACAAAATTTTTAAAAAGATTTTTAAAAATCCCATTACATGACAAAATAGGATAAAATTCTACTCACATATTAATGTTAATTGTCAGGTTGTTTACGGTGATTGGCAACCTGTATTCCACATCTTTCTGTATTTCTGCTATACTGTAGGAGAAAATTTGAGAAAAAAATTTACCTAAAGTTATAAAACCATTAATGTTAAAAGAAATGCTGTATGTTTTTAGAGCCTACTAAAACTACTTCTAATTTTAATCACAGAATCTAGATAGCCAATATAATTTGTATCTTGAGGGAAAAATGAATAGGTTTATCAAGTACTTTTAAAAGGCAATAATGTTTTGAGATATCCAAGTGTGTGTGTGTGCTGGGGGAGAGGTAAGGAGGGAAAGATATTGAGGCAAAGAGGCAAATAAAAACTCTTGTATTAATACTAGATTTGCTATCACTTCATCTAATTCATCATTAATAAAAATAATTGTTAGCCCTCTGGTTAATACAGGTCAGCAAGACATCTGGGTTCTGACTCTAACTCTGCCACTACAAAGCAATAAAGACAGCTGGGAAGTCTGGATGATATGTCCCACAGTCTTAAGACAGAGTCTGCTGGCTGCTGTCCATAAACAAATATTCCCCTTCTACCTAAATAAGTGTGATTTTAATCTCGGTAACAATGTTCCAGCCTTTCCTACAGCTAGTAATTGCTACAGACTTCCAGCCAATAGAGAGAGGGAAGTTGTGGGGTGGAGTTTCCAAGAAAGTATTTTAAAGGGGAACAAAAAAACTGGTATGAGTACATTTGCCCTTCCTGGATGGACCTCACAGCTGTCTGGACCATAAGTGACCCTGAGAATGGATGCCATTCACTAGGAGGAGCTAAGCAGAAAGACAGAAGTAGCTTGGGTCCTTGATGACTATGGAATTGTCAAACTGAGTGTCTTTTGTGTGAGAGAAAGAGAAACTTTTAAGTCACTATTTTGGAAGTTTTTGTTACTAGCAGCTGAATGTAACTGCCAACTAATAAGCGTCCCTAATATTTTAGCGTTCCACATTCACAATTTTTATTTTTAATTGCAGGCATACATTACAATTATAATCTACCAACCAAATCTTTTGGAAGCTCACTTGAAATTCTAACCAACATCCGTAACATTTGTAAAGGGAAAAATGTTAGGTAGTATAGAAGAGTTAAGGTTGAGAGGAAGTTGATAGTTAGGTAGGCATGAAACTTTTTCAAGAATAACTACCTTTGAAAGATTTAGCATTTACATCATGATTTTTTGTTCTTTTGGTTGCTGTAACTAATAACTTTAGAAAACCTCTCATTTTCCTAGTTTTTTGGCCTTCTGACAAAAACCTAGCCTCTAGAATATATAAATTTTAGGTAGCTTGAAAGGTTGAGAATGCTGGGATGGTCTTACAGAGAAATCACAGATGTTGATAAGCTCTATCCTCTGAGATGGGATGGGATTATGATTGAGAAGAAACAGCTGAGACTCAAGAAGATATTCCATATTAGGACTTACACAATTTTTATAAAGTTTCTCATAAGGAATCAGGTTTGGATTGGGATA
Organism: Smutsia gigantea; assembly: GCA_032199065.1. Lineage (NCBI taxonomy): Eukaryota > Metazoa > Chordata > Mammalia > Pholidota > Manidae > Smutsia > Smutsia gigantea. The sequence continues at coordinate 185,261 of JAVSCE010012176.1, forward strand.
CTGTCAACTTCCTTAGCTGTATGAACACTACACAGTCAAAAAGTGGCTTAAGGTTTTTATTCCTCTTCATTATCTCAGGACCCTAATTTATTACTGCTTCAGGAAATACTGGTCACAAAAGCACCCAACAGTTCAAAGCCAAGTAGAACATCATAATGATTAATAGCTTGACCTCCTAACTTAGGCTTCCTGGGGTCAAAATCCTCCTATGATTTGCTTGTATGATCTTTGGCAAGTAACTTACACTGTCTAAGCCTTGTCTCTCAAATGGGGGTTTTTTAGAGGTATTTACCTGAAAGAGTTCTTAGATTAAATGAGATAATGCATGACAGCCTCCACATAATACCACAGTAATTGCTCAATATACACTAGCTATTATTAAATAAGCACTTAGAACATGCATATAAGTTGGAGTCTTGTCTAATTTGTAGTACCAAAGTTATAGCTCAGTTTTTTAAAGTGTATTTTTCAAAAGAAAATTTTCATAGAAAAGTGAAGTTGATTTTTACTTAAATCATTGGCTAGAAGTGTTCAATTCATTGTCCCCACAATTATATTTTTGACATTTATTTCAATTTTTGACAAGTTTCTTTCACAAATGAAGTACAAATACCTGAAGGTAACACTTGCAACATTAATGAGAGCTGAACAATCATTAACAAATATCAAAACAAGTTAATTATGGGAACTGACTGGGTTCAGGACAAGCTACCCCAATATATGGCACTTTGTCATCTTGAGTATTTTAAGCTGAAGAAGAAATTTTGAGAAAACAGCAAAAGCAGGAAAGTTACTCTGACCTCCTCCCATCCCCACACTTTTTCCTGAAACAGGTCATTAAAACCCTCATGTGAGAGGTACCCTATCTTATCTCCAAAGACAAAGGGGCACCAAGAAGAATCCTGACAGGCTTTGCTAATCACACCCCACTCCCCTTCACTACAATTACCCCATATTCCTTAACCTATCACATTCCTCCCTGACTGTCCACTCTTTGTCAAACTTCACATAAAATACTCAGGTCTGTTTCTTTGGATCATCATTTCCTTATTAAGGCTCCTGTGTCATGTAAAACTTTTATTAAATACATTTGTATGGTTTTCTCCTGTTAATCTGTCTTTAATTTTCAGATCCAGCCACAGACCCTAAGAGGGCTGAGGAAAACTTTTTCCTCCCTTACACCAGCTGCATTAGACAAAATGACATATCTGTTTGACTTAATTAAAATAATAATCACTCCCTGAATAGTTTACCAAGTGATTTTTGCTATTTTAAATAACTTTAAAAAATTAATTCCAAATATAATTCATTCTCATTAAAAAACAAACAAACATAAGAATCACTTAGAACTTGTATCCCTAAGATAACCATTGCTAACATATTGGTGTATTTACCTTTTCATCTTTCTACATTCACAGCCTTATTTATATTACAACATACACAATTATAGTGTATAGTCCATATACAAATAATAAAGAGAAAGAAATCAAGAAATCGATCCCATTTACAACTGCATCAGAAAGAATAAGATACCCAGGAATAGATTAAACCAAGGAGGTGAAAGACCTGTACTCTGAAAACTATAAGACATTGATAAAAGAAACTGAAGAAGACACAATAAATGCATCACCATTCCATATTCATGGAGATGAAGAATAAATATTGTTAAAATGGCCATTCTACCCAAAGCAATCTAAAGAGTCAATGCAATCCCTGTCAAAATATCAGTGACATTTTTTACAATGATAGATCAAATAATCCTGAAATTTTTATGAACCACAAAAAACCCTCAGTAGCCAATGCAATCTTGAGAAAGAAGAGCAGCGCTGGAGGTATCATATCCTCCCAATTTCAGGCTGTACTATAAATCTATAGTAATAAAAACATTATGGTACTGGCACAAAAAACAGATCAGTGGAACAGAACAAAGAGCCCAGAAATAAATCCACACTTACAAATGGTCAGTTAATATATGACAAAGGAGCCAAGAATATACAATGGGGAAAAGACAGTCTCTTCAATAAATGGTGTTGGAAAGACTGAATCATTTCTACACCATGCACAAGAATTAACCCTAAATGGATTAAAAGCCTAAATAGAAGACCTGAAACCATATAACTCCTATAAGAAAACATAGACAATAAACTCTTCAACATTAGCATTAGTAACTTTTTTCTGGGTATGTCTCCCCAGGCAAAGGAAATAAAAGTAAAAATAAACATGTGAGGCTACAAACTAAACAGCTTCTAAACAGCAAAAGAGACCATCAACAAAACAAAAAAGTAATTTAGTATTTGGGAGAATATATTTGCAAATGAAATATTCCATAAGGGACTAATATCTAAAATACATGCAGAACTCATACAACTCAACACCAAAAAACACACAATCCAATTAAAAAATGGGCAGAAGACCTGCACATTTTTTCAAAGACATACAGATGGCCAACAGGCACATGAAAGAAGCTCAACACCACTAATCATCAGGGAGATGCAAATCAATACCACCATGAGCTATCACCTCACACCAGTCAGAACGGCTAATACCAACAAGAGAAGAAATAACAAGTGTTGGCAAGGATGTGGAGAAAAGAGAACCCTCCTACACTGTTGGTCCAGCCACTGTGGAAAGCAGTACAGAGGTTCCTCACAAAACTAAAAATAGAAATACCATATGACCCAGCAATTCCACTTTTGAGAATTCACTCACAGGAAACAGAATCACTAATTCAAAATAATATATGCACCCCTGTGTTTACTGCAATATTTACAATAGCTGAGATATGGAAACAGTCTAAGTGTCCATCAATATACGAATGGATAAAGAAGATGTGGTATATGTATACACACACACACACATAAAATGGAGTATTAGCCATAAAAAAGAAAGAAATCTCGCCATTTCCAACAACATGGATGGATCTAGAGGGTATTATGCTAAGTGAAGTAAGAGAAAGACAAATGCCATATGATTTCACTTATTTATGAAATCTAAAAAACAAAACAAAAAAGAAATAGACTCCTAAACACAGGCAATGGACTGCTGGTTACCACAGGGGAAATGGGTGAAGAGGTACAAACTTCAAATTATAAAATAAATTAGTCACAGGAATAGAAGTAGAGCAGAAGGAATATAGCCTCTTGGTATATTGCAATATAATATTATATTTACCCTAATATATTACTACTATAATTACCACTAATATTAATTACATGTTATATTAATAATACCTAAATATTATAATACCTGTAATATCTTGGTATAGTGACAGGGTAACTACACCTTCTGTGGTGAGAATTTAGAATGTACATAATTGTCAAATCACTATGTTGTACATCTAAAACCAACATAATATTGCAGAGCAACTACATTCAAATAAAAAAATAAAGCATGCAAAAAACAAAACTGACTGCAGTGATGGTTGCACATTATCTGTGAAAATACTAAAAATAATTGAACTGTACACTTTAAATGGGTAAACTATAATCTCAACAAAGCAGTTAAAACTTTTTCAATAAAAGAACAATTCTTCTGTATATACAATTTTTAACTTGCTCTTTTCTAAATCAGTAAAGGTTATTTTACAGTATCTTTTTTTAATGGCTTCATAATGTTCTAGTATGCTATATAACCTATTCTGTTAGATGTTTAGATTGTTTCCAATTTTACTACTATAAATCATGCTCTGAAAAAAATTCTTACAGCCATATCTTTATGCTGACAGGCAGCTGTAAACACACACACACACACACACACACACACACACACACACACACACACACACGTATTTTAAAGTAATGCAGTATCACAAGAGAAAATTTAAATGACCTTCCATTAACAGTTTTATTTTCTAGATTCTCTCAGAGAAGTGAATTACTATGGTTTTACCTAAGTGGCTCTGAATCTGTCTGGGACTAAAGAAAGCTACAATAACAGATAATTTTGTTAGTCACAATATTTGATTAATTTCATCTTCATTTCTTTAATAGTCCCTGAAACTATTAACAAATAGACCTTGAAATGCAATGGAGGCACAAATTATGGTCAAAGGATTCCTTTTGTAGAACAATCAATCATTTATTACCTACTTCATATTTTGTGTAAACTTGGATTTCATAAGACTTGGTTTAACTGAACAACTACCATTAGTCCACCATCTTAAAAGGAAATGGAAATACAGAGATGAATAGTGTGTAGTCTTTGCTCTCAAGAGGCAATGAGCATGAAGAAAAAAGCCAAGTGATTGATTAAAAAAAGATCAATTCAAGATACTGATGGCATGCCTTTCCCACAGTGTTAGGTAAATCTTGTAAATAAAGGATTCAGATGCTTGATGGTAGGCAGGTAGATGGAGATTAGACAACTTCCTTTTCCCATCTAAATCTCCAGGAAATACCAAAACAGACTTTAAAAAAGCAAATCTATAGGGGAAGATGGCAGCGTGAGCAGGGCAGCAGAAATCTCCTCCCAAAACCATATATTTTTATGAAAACACAACAAATACAACTATTCCTAAAAGAGAGACCAGAAGATACAGGACAACAGCCAGGCTACAGCTACACCTGTGAGAACTCAGCGCCTCACGAAGCGGGTAAGATACAAAGCTGCGACCCAGTGGGACCCGAGCCCTCCTGACCCCAGCGCACCAGCGAGAGGAAAAGATTCAGAGTGGGGAAGGAGTGGAAGCACAGGCCCGCCAAATAACCAGCCCTGATGATCTGTGCCAGGACACACATCACGCAGTGTATCAGAGATGAGAGAAATAGAAGTGCAGGATCTGAGACAGAGAACGCAAGCGGGTCCTTTCAGCCAGCACCCCGGGACAAAAGAAAAGTGAGTGCTTTTTTAAAAGTCTTAAAGAGACAAGGGTCCAACAGCAGAACAAAATCGTCCCAGCACACTCAGCCCAGCAGGCTGGGAGTCTTGGGGAATTTCGGACCCCTTGGCCAGCGGCCGGGCAAAGCAGCTGCGCCGAGGCTTCTCACAGAGATCAGCAGCCTACCATTCATTCCCCCACTGCCCGGCCAGAGCCGCAAAGGGCAGCGGAACACTGGAGGAGCGGAGCCACCTACAGCACTAATGCAGAATCTACTCCTGGCGAGTACTTTTTTTTTTTCAAAAGTCTTACAAAGACAAGGGCCCAGCAGCAGAATAAAATCATCCCAGCGCACTCAGCCCAGCAGGCTGGGAGTCTTGGGGAGTTTCGGACCCCTTGCCTGGTGGCCAGGCAAAGCGGTTGCGTCGAGGCTTCCCAAAGATATCAGCAGCCTGCCATTTGTTCCCTCCTCGGCCGGTGCCACAGACTCCCAGCGGGTGCGCAGCTAAGCGGGAAGAGCCCCAGAACCAGGTCTAGTCTGAGGGTGACCCTGCACACAGGCAGTGCAGGGGATTATTCCAGAGACTGCCTCCCGGCGTGCAGGAAAACAGCTCAGGCCCGGGAGAAGGGTAAGGAGAACAACAAGCAGGAAGGAACACTGTGCTCCCAGTTGACACACATGGCGCCTACCAGTGACCACTTCTATCGCCATGAAAAGACAGAGGAATATGGTCCAGACTATGATCAGCGAGACAACCCCTGAGAGGGGACCTGATGCGATGGACATGCACAATCTTCCTGAAAAAGAATTCAGAATAAAAGTCATAACCATCCTGATGGATCCACAGAGAAATATGCAAGAGCTAAGGGAGGAAGTGAGGGAAGTGAGGAAAGACAATGCAGAAATGAGACAAGCAATCGACAGGCTTAGCAGAAGACTGAACGAGATGCAAGAGACTGTTAATGGAATAGAAATAAGAGAACAGGAATACAGAGAAGCTGAGGCAGAGAGAGATAAAAGGATCTCTAGGAATGAAAGAATATTAAGAGAACTGTGTGACCAATCCAAACGGAACAATATTCGCATAGGAGTACCAGAAGAAGAAGAGAGAGAAAAAGGGATAGAAAGTGTCTTTGAAGAAATAACTGCTGAAAACTTCCCCAAGCTGGGAAAGGAAATAGTCTCTCAGACCATGGAAGCCCACAGATCTCCCAACACAAAGGACCCAAGGAAGACAACACCAAGACACATAATAATTAAAACGGCAAAGATCAAAGATAAGGACAGAGTATTAAAGGCAGCTAGAGAGAGAAAAAAGATCACCTACAAAGGAAAACCCATCAGACTATCATCAGACTTCTCAACAGAAACCTTACAGACCAGAAGAGAATGGCATGATATATTTAACATAATGAAACAGAAGGGCCTTGAGCCAAGAATATTGCATCCAGCACGATTATCATTTAAATTTGAGGGAGGGATTAAACAATTCCCAGGCAAGCGAAAGCTGAGGGAGTTTGCCTCCCATAAACCACCTCTACAGGATATCTTAAAGGGACTGCTCTAGATGGAAGCACTCCTAAGGATAAAAAGATGTCACCAGAGAAAATAAAACCATAGCAAAGAAAGCAGACCACCCAAATACTAACTAAAGGCAAAGAATAAAATACCTAGTATATAAAGAATGGAGGAGGAAGAATAAGAAGGGAGAGAAATAAAGAATCATCAGACTATGTGTACAACAACAAGAAAGTTAAGTAAGACTGCTAGATAGTAAAGAAGCTACCCTTGAAACTTTGGTAACCACAAATCTAAGCCAGCAATGGCAATAAGTACATATCTATCGATAATCACCCTAAATGTAAATGGACTGAATGCACCAAGCAAAAGACACAGAGTAACAGAATGGATAAAAAAGCAAGACCCATCCATATGTTGCCTACAAGAGACTCACCTCAAACCCAAAGATATACACAGACTAAAGGTGAAGGGATGGAAGAAGATATTTCATGCAAACAACAAGAAGAAAAAAGCAGGTGTTGCAGTACTTGTATCAGACAAAATAGACTTCAAAACGAAGAAAGTAGTAAGAGATAAAGAAGGACATTACATAATGATAAAGGGGTCAGTCCAACAAGAGGATATAACCATTATAAATATATATGTACCCAATACAGGAGCGCCGACATATGTGAAACAAATACTAACAGAATTAAAGGAGGAAATAGACTGTAATGCATTCATTTTAGGAGACTTCAATACACCACTCACTCCAAAGGACAGATCAAGCAGACAGAAAATAAGTAAAGACACAGAGGCACTGAACAACACACTAGAAAAGATGGACCTAACAGATATATACAGAACTCTACACCCAAAAGCAGCAGGATACACATTCTTCTCAAGTGCACATGGAACATTTTCCAGAATAGACCACATACTAGGCCACATAAAGAACCTCAGTAAATTCAAAAATATTGAAATTCTACCAACCAACTTCTCAGTTCACAAAGGTGTAATACTAGAAATAAATTGTACAAAGAAAACAAAAAGGCTCACAAATACATGGAGGCTTAATAACATGCTCCTAAATAATCAATGGATAAATAACCAAATAAAAACTGAGATCAAACAATATATGGAGACTAATAACAGTAACACAAAGCTGCAACTTCTGTGAGACGCAGTAAAGGCAGTTCTAAGAGGAAAGTATATTGCAATCCAAGGCTATTTAAAGAAGGAAGAACAATCCCAAATGTATAGTCTAAAGACACAATTACTGAAATTGGAAAAAGAACAAATGAGGCCCAAAGTCACCAGAAGGAGGGACATAATAAAGATCAGGGAAGAAATAAATAAAATTGAAAAGAATAAAACAATAGAAAAAAATCAATGAAACCAAGAGTTGGTTCTTTGAAAAAATAAACAAAACAGATAAACCCCTAGCCAGACTTATTAAGAGAAAAAAATCTACACACACAAACAGAATCAGAAATGAGAAAGGAAAAATCACGACGGACCCCACAGAAATACAAAGAATTATAAGAGAATATTATGAGACTCTATATGCTAACAAGCTGGAAAACCTAGAAGAAACGGACTTCTTAGAAAAATACAACCTTCCAAAACTGACCAAGCAAGAAACAGAAAAACTAAACAGACCAATCACCAGCGACGAAATCGAATTGGTAATCAAAAAACTACCCAAGAACAAAACCCCTGGGCCTGATGGATTCACCTCTGAATTCTACCAGACATACAGAGAGGAAATAATACGCATTCTCCTTAAAGTTTTCCAAAAATAGAAGAGGAGGGAACACTTCCAAACTCATTCTATGAAGCCAGCATCACTCTAATACCAAAACCGGGCAAAGACTTCACCAAAAAAGAAAATTACAGACCAATATCCCTGAAGGACGCAGATGCAAAAATACTCAATAAAATATTAGCAAACCGAATTCAAAAACACATCAAGAGGATCATACACCATGATCAAGTGGGATTCATCTCAGGGATGCAAGGTGGTACAACATTCAAAAATCCATCAACATCATCCACCACATCAACAAAAAGGACAAAAACCACATGATCATCTCCATAGATGCTGAAAAAGCATTTGACACAATTCAACATCCACTCATGATAAAAACTCTCAACAAAATGGGTATAGAGGGCAAGCACCTCAGCATCATAAAGGCCATATATGACAAACCCACAGCTAACATCATACTTAACACTGAGAAGCTAAAAGCGTTTCATCTAAGATTGGGAACAAGACAGGGATGCCCACTCTCTCCACTGGTATTCAACATAGTACTGGAGGTCCTAGCCACGGCAATCAGACAAAACAAAGACATACAAGGCATCCAGATTGGTAAATAAGAAGTCAAATTGTCACTGTTTGCAGATGACATGATATTGTACATAAAAAACCCTATGAAGACTCCATTCCAAAACTACTAGAACTAATATCTGAATTCAGCAAAGTTGCAGGTTACAAAATTAACACACAGAAATCTGTTGCTTTCCTACACACTAACGATGAACTAACAGAAAGAGAAATCAGGAAAACAATTCCATTCACAATTGCATCAAAAAGAATAAAATACCTAGGAATAAACCTAATGAAGGAAGTGAAAGACCTGTACCCTGAAAACTACAAGACACTCCTAAGAGAAATTAAACAGGACACTAACAAATGGAAATTCATCCCATGCTCTTGGCTAGGAAGAATTAATATTGTCAAAATGGCTATACTATCTAAAGCAATCTATAGATTCAATGCAATCCTATCAAAATACCAACAGCATTCTTCAATGAACTGGAACAAATAGTTCTAAAATTCATATGGAACCACAAAAGACCCCGAATAGCCAAAGCAATCCTGAGAAGGAAGAATAAAACAGGGGGAATTATGCTCCCAGACTTCAAGCTCTACTACAAAGCTTCAGTAATCAAGACAATTTGGTATTGGCACAAAAACAGACCCACAGACCTGTGGAACAGAATAGAAAATCCAAACATTAACCCAAACATATACAGTCAATTAATATTTGATAAAAGTGCCTTGGATATACAATGGGGAGATGACAGCCTCTTCAGCAGCTGGTGTTGGAAAAACTGGACAGCTACATGTAAGAGAATGAAACTGGACTACTGTCTAGCCCCATACACAAAGGTAAACTCAAGGTGGATCAAAGACCTGAATGTAAGTCATGAAACCATAAAACTCTTAGAAAAAAACATAGGCAAAAATCTCTTGGACATAAACATGAGCAACTTCTTCATGAACATATCTCCCCGGGCAAGGGAAACAAAAGCAAAAATGAACAAGTGGGACTATATCAAGCTGAAAAGCTTCTGTACAGCAAAGGACACCATCAGTAGAACAAAAAGACATCCTACAGTATGGGAGAATATATTCATAAATGACATATCTGATAAGGGGTTGACATCCAAAATATATAAAGAACTCACGCACCTTTACAAACAAAAAGCAAATAATCCAATTAAGAAATGGGCAGAGGACATGAATAGACACTTCTCCAAAGAAGAAATTCAGATGGCCAACAGGCACATGAAAAGATGCTCACATCGCTAATCATCAGAGAAATGCAAATTAAAACCACAATGAGATATCACCTCATACCAGTAAGGATGGCCAACATTCAAATGTTGGCGAGGATGTGGAGAAAAGGGAACCCTCCTACACTGCTGGTGGGAATGCAAATTAGTTCAACCACTGTGGAAAGGAGTATGGAGGTTCCTCAAAAAGCTCAAAATAGAAATACCATTTGACCCAGAAATCCCACTCCTGGAAATTCACCCTAAGAATGCAGCAGCCCAGTTTGAAAAAGACATATGCACCCCTATGTTTATCGCAGCACTATTTACAATAGCCAAGAAATGGAAGCAACCTAAGTGTTCATCAGTAGATGAATGGATAAAGAAGATGTGGTATATATACACAGTGGAATATTATTCAGCCATAAGAAGAAAACAAATCCTACCATTTGCAACAACATGGAAGGAGCTAGAAGGTATTATGCTCCATGAAATAAGCCAAGCGGAAAAAGACAAGTATCAAATGATTTCACTCATATGAAGAGCATAAGAGCAAAGAAAAAACTGAAAGAAAAAAAAAAAACAGCAGCAGACTCACAGAACCCAAGAATGGACTAATAGTTACCAAAGGGAAAGGACTGGGGAGGACTGGTGGGAAGGGAGGGACAAAGGGGAAAAAGGGGCATTACGATTAGCAGAGGTAATGTTGAGGGGGGCGTGGGGAGGGCTGTACAACTCGGAGAAGACAAGTAGTGATTCTATAGCATCTCACTACGCTGATGGACAGTGACTGTAATGGGGATGGTGGGGGGGACCTGATGAAGTGGGTAGTTTAATAACCATAATATTGTACATGTAATTGTAGATTAATGATACCAAAATAATTTTTAAAAAAAGCAAATCTATAATAGTGGCGGACAGCAAATAACTCCATAAGCAAACAAGAAATTTTGAGGAACCCCTGAAAGATAAAAAAGGATGGGATTAGATTTAAGGAAAAGGGATGAAAATAAGGAGAAAAGAAAGAGAAAGAAAGTAAATACAGGAACTAATAACAACACAAAACATAAGACCAATGCAATGTAGGAGCAGTTTGAAGGTCCTCCAAGCCCTTGAACTTAAGTCAATGCAAATCCAGAGGGTGGAGGGCGGGGCAGGAGCATTTCTCAGGGTAAGGAATGGGAAGAGCTTTGGAACCAGATAGGTTAGAGCACTTTCTTTTCCCTGCTTGTTCCAACCATCAGACAGCAGTAATATTTGCACCTGGAACACAGTGACGTAGCCTCTAAGGTAGCAGTGCCTTAGATTACTGACTCTCAGGAAAGCTCCATTTCCAAAAGACACCTATCAGCTTGCCCCATGTTGGAGCAAGTCACTCTTTTTCATTCATCAGTAGAGGCAGAAATGAACATAGCAAACCATGCAAGACGTGCACCAAGCTCAAGAAGCCCAAAACACAAAAACTCAAGGAAAAAGAGGTAAGTGAGCAAACACAAGACAATTCTTGTGCATTAAGAAACTGAAAATTTAAAATAAATAGTTCAGTGATCTGATAAATAAATGGTTAAGTAAATGGTTCAGTGCTCTCTTTGGAAAATGCTTCATATCATATCCTTCTCTTGGAGAATACTGATGCACTTTACCATATTGAAAGCTTCAAGAAACTCTATAAAGTTTTAAATCTATTTGACATGGACCACTTAACAGTATTTTTTAACAGCATTATGTAGAACACAGGATAATGACAGAGATGTGCAAAGAGCTAAAGGAACACAGAAGAAAGCACCTAACCTAAGTAGGGCTAAGGGTGGTTGGGTGTTGTGGGGGAAAAAAAAATCTGAGCTACACCTAAAAGTCAGTAAGAGTTAACACTCGGGAAAGAGAATTAGGGAAATGAAATATACATTCTAGACAAAACAAAGAGCATTAGAAAAGTTTCAGATATGAAATAATAGTATAATAGTGGTGGATAATGTCCACATCCTCTGCCATGTAAAGAGACTTGACATCCTCTCTGCCGACACCTCTCCATTAGTCACATTACCATCTTCTGGGACAACCAGGCATTAAGCTAAGGAAGCTGAATTTTTCTGGGCAAAAGTTAGGAAACTGCTAAAAGGAATGGCATGGTAAAATTCTAATTTTAGAAAAGATTACTCTAGCAATTATATGGAAGAAAAAAATCAAGGGAACAAGACTGGAGGCAGAGAGAATAGTTAGAACCCTGTGGTGGTAGGGACGGAAGACTGAGTAGAAATAAGGACGATCAGGTTTTTGGTTTAGGTGAGCAGACAGTAGAGGTAGCTTGGAAGGAGCTCAGAGCAAGGAGAAGAGGGAATGATGTGGCTGGATTCAACTAGCAATGGAGAAATGATTAGGTGTTTTTTTTTTTTAAAGCAGGTATGGACTGAAACTATTATGGAGAGAATTAACTAGAAATAGCACTTGAGCTATTATGTTCTATTTAAGAAAAATTTTCTTATAAACGGTAACATGATTTATTCTGTCATATACTATGCAGTTATAGCTTGTAATCACTGGTTATATAAACTATATGGTTTGATATCCATTAACATTCACTTAATTATGGGATTGTTTGATACACTTAAAGTTCACTGTAGAGCTCAACATCCAGTCAAAATACTGACATTCTGTAAATTTCTGTAGCATCAATAAGCTAAGGCTTAGCAGGTTATTGTAGGATATTTTTGTTGTTCTTAACAAGGCAATTTCCTTCCCTAAGGAAGTTTTAATGTCAAAACCTGTAAGAGTTAGATAAAGTACATAAATGAAGGCAGTTGCTTGTAGTACGACAGAGAGGACTACAAACTGGTAAAATGGAGAATGGGCAGCCCACGACAATAGCCAATCTTCAGATCAAAGCAAGGTTGCTATATGAGAACTGTTTCCAGGTTTTCTATTTTAAAAGAAAAGTTGGAGGGGAATGGGTTATATGGGAAATCTCTGTACTTGTGCTCAATTTTGTTGTGAATTTAAAACTACTCTAAATAATAAAGACTATTTTTTTCATTGGAAATTTGGGTTTTTAAAAAAAGTCTCAAATTCTAAATGTTGGCAATGGATCCATTTTTTTAAAAATATAACACTGTATAGTGAAAACACATACACATATCCCTTTGCTACAAATTTATTGTGTTATCAAGTTTGTGTGTGTGTCCTTATGAAATGACAGTGAAACCTACAGCAATTATGGAATTTAGGTTTACTCAGAAACCCAGGAGTTTATGGAAGAAAATCTTAGAACTATGAGTGAGGAGTTAAAGTTAACAGCTATAAGGTAGAGAGCTCTAAGACAACAGACTCTCCGAGGCAGTTATAAAGCTAAAGTCTTGGACAATCAGAACAAGCAACAGTCTTCAGGGTCTGGCAGCAAAAGAAAATTCCAAAACAGTTTTTAAAGACTATGGAGATTGGCATTATTATTTTAAAGATATAAAAATAAAGTAACTGCCATCTACAGAGTACCTGCTGCATGTCAGATAATGTTCTAGTTTCTTTACTTGTATCATGTCAATAACTTCAAAATAGGTACATTTCATTTGTGAGGAAACTAACTCTCTGGAATGAACTTGCTTTCTGAATGGCAAGTCAGAAGCAGTCCTGCCAGAGACAAATGAGCTGTAGGTAGGCTTGTGGGGGTTCAGAAACAATAAGCTTTGTAAAGGCATGTAGGCTGAGAGGCAGCAGTTCCAAGCACACTGATTCTATGCAGTGGAAAGAAGGAGCGTAATGTGTCACATGGACTATGTGCCCGATGCTCTAATAAACATTTATACATATAACTTAAATATCAACAATCCTGCATGATAAGAATCACAACTCCTGATTTTACAGATGGGAACTGGAGACCCAGAGAAGTTGAGCAACTTCCCAAGAGATCCTACTGCTAGTATGTGTTAGAGTCAGATTGGAATCCAGGACAGTCTGATTACAAAGATTTCATCAACCTGTATTATGCTGTTCTCCCCAACATCAATAATTTTTGCTTACTTCCACTTACGTTGCTCAAATTCATTTTGTCTTTTATTTCCAAGAGAGTGCTCACATTGAGGAACCTGAGGAACCGAGAGACTTTCACAGTTGGGCAGGGCACTAAGACATCAGGTAGTTAATCCTCTCACTTGGGCTGTCCTAAGCCTATTAAGGGTGTGTGAATACCCAAGGCTGCACCGCCAGCTAATGACACATCAATATCTCCGACTTCTGGCTCAGGGGTTCTTTCATTAAGACCATTAGTTATACAAGAGTGAAAAAGAAAAAAGTAATTCTGATAAACATAATAACAACCCTCAAATTAGATTTTCTGAGTGAAAATAAAAACAGTACCAGAACCACCATGTGATTATTAAAATGAATGCATAAGCTCTTTACTTGAGAGCTAAGTACAAAGTAATAAAGAATAACTATTTGTATAACTTTAAATTTACATTGTTAATTACAGATAATAATTACTATTCACAACATAGCTCCAGGTGGTTGTTTTAGAGCCAAGTAAATGAAATAATAAAGAAGCTATTTAACTTTAGATACTGTGAGAGAAGAGTAACCGGGATAGTTAGGATGGCAACTGTTAATGCTGCCAGTTTTCAGTACTTTCTGATTGCAGGTACAATGCAGGGAAATAACTAACAGCCACACTTCTGAAGAATCTTTAAATATCAGGATTATTTAAACTTGGGATATTTTAAACTTCAAGTAACTGAAAACCCAGGCTGAAAGTGGCTAAAATAGTGAGGGGTTATTAATCTTATATATCAAGAAGTCCAGAAGTAGGAAGTCCAACAGTATTATCATGGACATCCCACCTTTCTATTGTACACATTCAGTAGTCAGCCTGTCTTTCGTGATAAGCAGTCCCAAATGTCCTATGTAACACAATACCCAAACCATAAGAGGCACTTCCTTTCAGACATCTCTGTTATTTAGAGATTATTTTGAGCAGCTCCCCAGCAAACTTCTCCAACTCCCACTGACCAAGATTAGGTCAAGAGTCCTGCTTTCACAATAATTAGCGGGAGGAATGAAACCATCTTCACTGGCATAAACCATATTTACCTACTGTGGTTAAAAGAGCATAGCCTCCATTAAGTATGTGGCGCTGCAGACCAGGAACCCAGATAGAAGCAGGTGTTTTATAAGAAGTCAGGGGAAATGGATTTGGGTGGGAAACCAACTGTGTCCCTTAGAGTAAGCTTCTTTAGGAAGTGGAAGAAACAACAGATTTGAAATCTGTTCCTGCCCATGAAGTCAGGAATTTTAGTGGTAAATGGAATGACGTGATGATTATTAAGATAGTAGAATCTATTCCTTGAACCTAGTCTATACAACTATCAGTTTTCATTTTCATAGCAAACAGTGTCATTATGCTTTGGTTAAATACTTTTTGTCATCGGCTTTTTTTGTCGTAAGCTTCCCATTTGTCCTGCCTTACTAGTAAACAGATGAGGAAATACACAAAATCCAGCTAACCTTTAGGAGAGGCCTGAGGAAGATGAGGAGGTAAGAACTGCCTAAACTAAAAAAGGAGATTACATTCATTAGATTCTTTCCTGAAAGGGAATTTTTTTAATTATAAGGAGTTAATGGAAGGTAAGAGTGGGAATGGGGTGGGGAAAGATTGAGGAGGGCAAAAGTTATCAGAGACTTTCAATGCCAGGAGAGAGCTGCTGACCCCTATGAGTATGAAACCTGAAAGAGCTGGGCAGCAGGAAACAAGATATTGACATTCATAATTTAGGAAGTTTTTGCATTATTCATTAAAATGCCATGGGAAACATTCTTTCAACTTTTTCAGAGTGCACCTTCAAAATAACCAATCAGAGTGTCTTTCTGTAGAAAAATCTTTAAGTTGTAGGACTGAATTTGGCTCCTCAAGCAACATGTCAGATACTACACAGGTTAGTTTTACCAGTTAGCTTTAAAATATATGTCATGAGATAAAAGGGCAAGTTTAACAAGAATAGACTGATGACATTTGTTCTGTGATTGTACCATTCCTTGAAAACTGGAAGAACATGACTTACTTTTCTCCAGAATTATCCAAGTATCGTTTATGAATGTGAAATATTTCAATAAAACTCCAAGTATTGTTATAAAAGAACTTAAAGGAATCAAGTACTTTAAGTTAGACAGTCAAAACGTTATGAAATATGTAGATGGGGCCACATGTCCAATAATATGTGCATAATTTCTGCCTCAAGAAATAACAAATAAAATGGATCCTTTCTGTATGTGACTCGGGCTATTTACTGATCCTCTTAAACCAATTCCAGAACTCCTTAGATTAGCAATTCCTGCTTTAGACTCTCACCTGATTTGAGAAGCGAAATAAATACCTAATAAATTTCAGATCAATTACTTCTCTTATTTACCAGCCTTACCAGCAAGGGACCTTGTTGAGTATTTCAGAAATTCAACTCCAACCTCAAAGAAAAAAAATTTGCCAGCAGTGAGAACACCTAACAATATTCTACAGGCTTAAAAGCAATTAATTCTAAAGGTGTGATTCTAACAAATATTTTGGTAACAGTAGTACTAATATGGTACATAGACTTCCAAGGTGACACCTTCTGAGACAAACCTGTGCTGTTTGTTAAAAATGAGTCACCTTATTTTATAAGCATTATCTTCTAAGAGTAGTACAGAACACTATAACTATTACAGATTAGTACAAAACACTATTCAGAATAAGATTGACTTGTAAGAACTCTGTGAACTTAATTTTCGAAAGAGAAAGCCACCATTAAATCAAATAGCAACCACTCTTTTCTTTTAAATACGAGTTTTTACCTTTGTAAGGTTCTGAGCAAGCAGAGCAATTAAGACAACCAAGAAACACCTGAAGTTCAATCAAGACCAGGGCTCAATTTAGCCAAACTGATTTTGCAGTGAATTTTTCTTTGAACTATAGACCTAATTTAACAATTTACACTATAACTTACTTACTTGGGAAATATTATTAGTATAACAGGTAAAATGGCTCCTAATTGTTCACTCAACAGGAATTTTACCTCAGAATATGTATTTTCTAAATGTATGGAAAATCTACTAAAAAAGATGGTTGAATGTGTTGACAGCTTTACATTAAAATATATGCCGTAACACTTGAGTCAATATACTTGCTTAATTCATATAATACAAAGAGGCAGTTTTAATTTTTGAAAACCATTAGAGGTCACAGACATTTGCAATAAAGGCTGAAGCAAACCAGTTTGCAGTAAAAACAGCTGAAATAGTTTGAAGTGCAAAAGATTTCTAATCTAACCATGCTGAAAATGAAAAACTCCTAGTAGAACAACAGAATCTAGATGAACATAAGACAATTCCTGAGTGTGTGAACAAGAATAATAAAGTGAGAAATGTAAAGACTGGTAGTTGCCAGATGGGGGGAGATAAATCTTAAATTACAGACTTAAGAATGAATATGTCACTCCCGGGCCAGAATAGTTCACTACTGAAAACTCTGGCTTCCCTTTTTTTTTTCCGATGTTAACCATTTTTTCCAAAAACTTTCCTCTAGCGAAATCTGGAGATTACTCTTCACAATTCTTTTGGGGCAAGTACTGTATTTTAACACTTCTGCCAAAGCATAAATCATAGAGGCATAGGAAAAAGCCCGTGAGGAAGCAGGGTAAAGCAAGAGATACTGGATGCAGACTAAGAAGCAGATTACAGTCAGCAGAAGACGTGTCAGTTGGGATGAGCAAATCGGAATTACAAGAGCTGAGCAGTGGTGGAGCAAGAGGGAGGGAGGATCCGGGGCAAAATCCTGAACATGAGTCAGGGAAGGGAGGGAAAGCGTGTGACCCAGGACGAAGGGAGGTACACGAAAATGAACCAGCAGGCGGGGAGTCGGCATGAGGAGCCCTGAGTGCGGCTAAGCCCGCCCGCCCGCCCGCTCTCCTTCCTCGCGTCGGAGTCAGCAGCCAGTCACCTGGAGTGTGAGTTCCGGAGGGACTCGATGAGGCGCTGCTTCTGCTGTTGGAGGCTGGTGAGGCCACCGGGGGACCCAGCTGCGGAGGAGGAGGAGGCGCTCTTGGTCAGAGGAAAGAGCCAGCTCATCCTCCACGGGTCCCCGGGCCCAAGGCCCTAAAAGCTCCGGCCTGCGTCTCCCAGGTGCTCAGCCCGGCGGTTCTCCAGCAACAGAGAAGCGGGCCGGGAGGCCCGGGGCTCAAGCGCTGGGGGGTCCGCGTCTTCTCTAAGCAAGCCCGGCCGGAGGCCCTCGGGTCCCGGGGCGCAAGCTGTGACTGCAGGGAGCTGGACGGAGGGAACTCGCCCCCAGGCGCAGCCAGTCCCACCTTCACAGCCCAAACGCCCAAACCGGCCGGTCCGGCAGCCGAAGCGGCGGCGTTCTACCACCCAGGCTCCGTCAGTTGCGTGCCGCGCCCCCTTGCGTGCGCGTCATCATGTAGCGCCCCCGTCAGGACGTGCGAGAAGCTACGGCGCCGCACGGTGCGGCGCAGCTCCGGCTCTGCTTTCTCTCTTGCTGGGCGTGAGGTGTCTATGGGGCACCCGCCGCCGCCGCCGCCGCCGCCGCTACCGCCACCGCCGCCGCCGCTGGGTGCTGTCTCTATGGCGAGGAGGAGGAGGAGGAGCGCGAGCTCAGCGACACAAGTAGATCTTGCGTCTGCCGCAGACTTTCGGGGGGAGGGGCGGGTTGGGGAAGCGGGAAGGGGGCGGGAACGCGAAGCAGAGGCTGCGCGATGGCGCCAGCTGAAACGCGGCTGAACAAGTACAGAGGTCGGCGGCTGGTGGAAGAGGGCAGGGTAACGAGCTGAGAATTTGTCAAGGGGGTGGCGCGGAGTGATGACGTATAGGCTTTGTACCTGGGGCTTCGACGTTGTGGGACGAAAATTGGGAGTAGAGGGCGGTGGCCCAGATCTTCAGCACCTCGTATTTCTTCACACAGCAGTGCTTATGACCCAATCTGGCTCCAGTAAATGGTTATCACGCACCTTCGCACTGGCTCCCTGCCAGGGAAGAGCGTTATCTATGACTTGAATGCCTCTGTGTTGTCTTCTCGTTTCTTTGGGAACCTGCAATATGGAGATGCTAGGTTCAGTAAGGCCTTTGATGCCCCCTCGGGGCTTCTGGAACTGCAGTGAGAGAGGGGTGGAGGAAAAGCAGTGTTAAATTACAGGGTCTTCCAAAGTGTGTGTGTGTGTGTGTGTTAAACTACAGGGGCTTCCAAAGTGTTGTGTGTGTGTTAAACTACAAGGTCAAAGTGTGGGGTGTGTGTGTATTCAAAAGTGTGTATGTTGAACTACAGAGTCTTCCAAAATGGAAGTGGGGAGGGCTACAAAGAAGGGTCCCCCAGATCTTTGGTTTTTCTTAAAGCCAGTCGTGGTTACATTTGTCAGTGCAGGTGGGTTGGGTGGGGGGAGTGTCACAGTTCCCTGTTTACCCTGTTGGTTATGATTTTTTCCAACTTGAGTGAAAAATGAAGGAGCAGTTGGAATTTCCCTGCCCAGGAATCAAAATGTTGGTCTGTACTGTTGTTACATACCAAAAAAACTTGTGTTTATGGACCAGAAATGTGAGATGTGTGTTTGGTAATCAAGGAAGAAGCTCAGATCTTTAGGACATTAGCACGAAACAATTTGAAATGCAGACATTATATTGTTTCCTTACTTTCTACCTCTTACAGGTAGAGACTTAAATTTCTGAGGCTGTTATTTCTTAGAAAGAGCTATTTTTTAAAGAAATAATTGATTTACTTTTGTCCCTTCCATCTCACTTGAATGAAAGCCAGCCAGTAAAGTACATTTGTAATCAAATCAGATTTTGAATGTTCTTTTAATGAGGAGTAAAAGCAAACACTGCCTTTGTCCTGGTAACACCTGACCTTGTTACGTGTATATCTATATTTAACTTTTCATTTTTATCTGGAAATGCCTGTCTTTATAAAGTTTTATTCAGAGAGTGACTTGAATTCAAAGCAATCTTTAATTAGCAGAAAGTTCTAAAAAATGATCAGTAAACACTATTTTTACAATAACATTGTTATTAGAACCAGGAAACCTGTGTTTTAGTTTGTTCTTTCCTACTGATAAGCTATGTGGCTTTAGACACATCACTTCCTAAACTTTGATTTCTTATGAATCAAGGACTTTGAATAAATAATCTCTAGGTTCCTATCAACTCAGTTATTCTGTGATTCAGATTTCTGGTATAGCTGGCTTTTATTTTGTTTATTTTGACAGGTACACAAATAAAGGGTAAAGTATTTTATGAAACAAGTCTTCAATCAAGTATAACATTTTGATGTTTGGCATCTAGACTCCTTGTGCCCTCACTATGCCAGCAGCAACTGTAGATCATAGCCAAAGAATTTGTGAAGTTTGGGCTTGCAACCTGGATGAAGAGATGAAGAAAATTCGTCAGGTTATCCGAAAATATAATTATGTTGCTATGGTATGCCTATGAGCAAATCCTTAAAATGCTTCTAAAAGGGGCAGAGAGATTTTAAAAGTCCTGAATTCAACCAGCCTGGCTAATTTTTCTTTAGGGTTTAATTTAATGAAAAAATTTTGTCAATGTCCTTCAGCCAAAGATCACCAAGAACACACCTGTAATGTGACAAGTTAGTTGTGTTACTTACGGCAGTGAGGGAGAATGTATACCTTTGCAGCTTTGAGGCACTGGAGTAAGAATGTTAGAAAGGGCTTTGGGATTTGGGCTTATGTTAGGTGGATTTAGGGAAGGTTTAAAGAAGCAGGGCTTTGCTCTCGAATGGATACTGTCAGGATCCTGGGGCAATTCTATGATAGAGGATATTAATGAGTCTTAAATAGAAAGAAAAGACTAAGGCGGTAAAGAAACAAGTCCCTCATGTTCACCAAGACACAAGGATATTTGGTCATTTTTGTGGTTTGGACAATGTTTCTATTTTTGTCTATGTTCAGTCATGATTACAGAGTGGCTTTGTCTGATGGTGAAATGTGAAATTGTTTATATTCAACAGAAGGAGTGCCAGGTCAGCCCCTAGAAACACTGAGGCCTATCTGATAATACCAGATGAGCTCCCAGAAGCCAGGGAGCTCCTGGATATCCTTCACAAAACAAAAAATTCAGATCTCCCAGTGAAACGTTGTTGATCTTTGGTTTTTTTGTTTTGTTTTGAGTGGAGTTCCATGGACAGACCACTGTGCAGTTAAACATCTTGTTGCATATACTAGTCAATCTGCCTAGACTGTCTACTCAGCCCATTTTTTTGCTTCTTCATTATCGTGTACACGTACTTTACCATTTTCTAGACTATTAGTTCTAGAAAGCAGGAGTTAGGGTCTTAATCATCCTTTTTTCCTCCTCAACACGTAGCATAATGTAGCATCCAATAAAGTGGTTGTTGAATGAGCCTGAATTTAGAGAGATTTTAATTTCTGTACTGTTTCATAGATTTTGGAATTTAGATTTTGTACTTAGTTTCCTAATTAGAATTTTAATAATAAACTGATATATCATTTTCTTAGTATTTTTAATACAAATAAATAAATAGGCTTTTATGGGGAGAGGCACATTGGGTAAAATATGAATATTTGAGTGTGCTAGATGACATTGTGTTTAATAAAGGTATACTTACCCATGATTTATAGAATTGAAAATTTTTTTTATCCAGTAGAAATTCATAGTAATCATTTATTATTCAGATGATAAGGGGTGACAGCATTAGAAATGTGATAATGTTCTACAAGAATGAATGGGTGGCATGCAATTTGTGATGACATGCTTCCTCCGGAGAAAAAGTACTGTTTTAGGCCAAGAAATTAGGAGGTTTTGGTGTTTGGATAAACCTTGTTTCAGAAAAAGATTGGAAACTATGATACATTTTCCATTCTTTTTAACCAGTTCTTCATTGGTTTTAACATTAGAATACTGTGAGCAAAGTTTCACATACCCCTTGAGAAAAATGAGTTTATGATTTTGTTTCCCCTTACTTGAGAATAGAGTCCTTGATTGCATTTATAATGTGTATCATACACACTGATAAAGTAAGAAAAACTCATGAAGTTTCTAGAGTTTTATGGTTCTAAAAACTAATTCTCCTAGTTAAAAGGCACTTTATAATTAAATATGAACGCATAGAATTTCATGTATAATAACATTCTTAGACTTATACTAAAAATTAATTATTCTAGTAACTTGTAGAATGTTTTTGACCTTTTGGTAACTAACGAATCATAAAACTATTTTACAGGACACCGAGTTTCCAGGTGTGGTTGCAAGACCCATTGGAGAATTCAGGAGCAATGCTGACTATCAATACCAACTATTGCGGTGTAATGTGGACTTGTTAAAGATAATTCAGCTAGGACTGACATTTATGAATGAGCAAGGAGAATACCCTCCAGGAACTTCAACTTGGCAGTTTAATTTTAAGTTTAATTTAACGTAAGTGAGAAATAAATATAACCCAAACTTTTTTTTTAGTTTAATTTTAGGAGTTGATTTTTCTCAAGTATGGTGAATGAAATTCTAACCGAATTTGGCACAGTCGTCCTGGAAATATTTAAAACCTAAAATTTTTAAAGGTTAAATTTCTTCTTTCTGTTATGGGCAAAATAAATTAGGATGAAGACGACTTTTAAATTCAATACTTTGAATTTTTAGAGATGTTATTTGAAAAGAGTGACTGCCAGTTTTTTTGAAATTTGGAAAACCTTGAGTATTGAAAATACTTCTTGTGGAAAAAACCTTGAAAGTTTCACCTTCAAATGTTGTGTGCGATTTGAACTATATACATTTTTGTTAAAAAATAGTTACCCTTCTTGTGATAAGGTTTTATTACCGTCAGATTCCAGTTTATGAGTAGATTACAAGTCAGAAGGGGTTAGACACTGCTTAGAAACTTCAGGGCCATAGTATCTGTTGTATAATGAAAAAGATTGGATTTATTGAGATACCCTTCCTAAAAGCGAAATGGGTAAAAAGTACTCATCTCTATCCAAACTGATAATAAATTTTATAAGTACTATAGCTCTGAAAATTGCCTTTTATCCTTTTCCCAAAAGATAATCCTTTTTAAATTTAGTTTTTATTTCCTTACCATTTCATTTGTTCCATAACTTTTTTCCAAGCTGATCATTAGAATATTGTTTTTAACTAAGATACTGTTGTGATCACAGTGCATGAGTAGGAGATAACCCATCAGTGTCTTTTTTGTAAAATTGACATTTTCCTATTCTAGAAACATCTTCGTTCTAGTAACAGCTGCTTTTTTGCAGTATCTAAAAGACATTCTTCTTATACAGAGAGGGCTATTGTAGTTTTGCTACCATTTATGCTAACATTAACATCTTGGGAGGTGTTTAAGGAAAAGGCTATAATGAAAAATATTATAAGTAGAAAAGTCAGTGGAACATAAAATTAGTGCTTCCTAATGTGCACACAGAGCACCATGAATAGTCTTGGATATTTTGAAGAAAGATACAAATGAACTTTTTGATTGAGTGCCCAGAATCGTGTCCATAGCTCTGGTAGGCACCAGGGATACAGAGTTGAGGAAAATTGGTCATAGTCACTATAACTTAGTGTCCCCATATCTCTTTGTCTGCTTTCTGTTGCTGAAATCCAAGAATTCGAATTGTTAGCTACTGATTGACATATGAGAATTCTCTCCTAACTGAATTTGGACTTGATGTATACATGAAAATTGAAGTGGAATATTGCTTAGCTGTCAAGAAGAGAAGAAAGCTATGAAGAGAATTCCACTCACAAGTCAAAGGAGATGAGAACCAATTTTTTTAGAGTCATCAGTTCAATGATGTTATTAATATTTGAGAAAATCATTTTAATAGTATAGTAGAGATTACAGGGGATCATAAATTCAGTGGTAAAAGGAAGTTGATTAAGAACATGTCAATGAAAAGAAAAAGTAACAAGGGACAGCAGCATCAAATAAAGGGTGGTTTTTATTTTGTTCAGATAAGGCACAGACATTTGAAAGTTGAAGGGCAGTTGTCATTTAAGGAGTTGCAGGCTGTTCATATTTCAGTTTTTGCAGATTTTGGGGGCATCTTTGTATTACCAGTTTGAGTTCATGAAATGTTAAGCTAGTAACCACCTGTGTATTTGTGGTAATCTGAAGTACAGTGTATTTGCCTTTTTACCTTACTCATGATTTTTAGCATAAATTTAGACACAGAGCTTACATTTTTAAAAATGAAAATGTGTGGTGAGCCAGGAGTGGATTGAGGTTAATGGGCATTTCCAAATTGTAAAGTCTCTCATGTGCATGTTTAAAAATGTGAATTTGTATAGTAGGCTGAGTTAATACAGATAGAGCAAATTTCAGTACAGTTACTGAATTTAGCATACGTAGTTAAGTTAGTGTCTGTCTGTAGAGTGGTACTTGGTTATTTGCTATGGGGTGTCTCTTGATGTGAGTATTGGGGCCTGTGAGTTTCTTGTTGTTTAAGGTACTTATTTTTAATATAGTAAGGCCATAGTATCTGTTGTATAATGAAAAAAGTTGGATTTATTGAGATACCCTTCCTAAAGTGTTCTGCAGGGGAAATTTTGATTTAAAACTGCCATGGTTCCCTTCTGTTTTTTAATATTTCAGTCACTAGTTATTTTTCAAAGACATTTAAAAGCAAATTGATTTCCAGAGACTAGACCATAAAAATACTTTCTTGGCTCAAGTATAATGTTCCTTTTAGTTTAGTAAGTTTTGTTAAAGCTCTTAATAGAATTCTCTCATGCTAAATGGTAGAAACCAGTATTCTTACAATTTAAAAAATAAGAAGAATCCAGTGGGCAATGCACAAAATACTTTTCACTTATTCTGAGAAACATATACCTTTGTTTTGATCTTTTTTGACCTAAGTTAGTGTTTTGGATACCTGTGTGTTTGTGCTTATTAGAGATGGTTTTCTTTTGGCTTTAGTAAAATACTGAAGGATTGGTTTACACTTAGATTTCCTGGCTTGATTTTGGGAAGGTAATCTTCTAGGATTAAGATTGTTAGAAGAAAAAAATTATTGTTGTTACAGCAGAATCCTTCATTTTAAATAGTTTATTGTTTTTGAAACGGCTCACCATTAGCTAGAGGAGGCATCTCCATTTTCTTTAAGCCGGAATGTAGTGTAAGTCAGTCCCAGCAGACGTTTCCCACTGGGTCTTCTTGGTGCTGCTCTGTGGCAGATGGACATAGGCCCTCACCTGTGGCTACACTCCATCTGGGAGCATTAAAGTGGCTGCTGAGACTGAAAGGCCCTGAAAAGAACATGTCTGTTACTTCATGGTGGTAGCCCCTGGTGAGTAGAAGACCCCAAACTTAAATGTATTTCACTTATGAAAGGCTAAAGAAATTGAGTTGATAGTAAGACTAAATTCTCATCATTGATCTGTTTGGAATGGTTATTTACTGTATGAACACTTTTCTAAAATAGTAAAATTTTGTTTAAATTGTTTTTTCCTTTCATATATGTGGAGCATTGGGAATAAGTGAACCCAAGCCAGTCCTCTATCTGGCACTGTAGTTGTAGATGTGAATGGGAGAAAAATAGTGTTTGAGGTATGGCACTTTTGAAGGTTATCTTTCTTTCTCTCCTGCCAGGGAGGACATGTATGCCCAGGACTCTATAGAGCTACTGACAACATCTGGTATCCAGTTTAAAAAACACGAGGAGGAAGGAATTGAGACCCAGTACTTTGCAGAACTTCTTATGACATCAGGAGTGGTCCTCTGTGAAGGGGTCAAATGGCTGTCATTTCATAGGTAAAAAGCTTGCATTGAAAATGGCATTTGTGTTGCCATTTCCTTGTTGCTTCATGCTTGACTTGGGTCACTGTTTCGGTCTTAGCTCTACACAGAATGGCCTGCCATACAGCTGTCTCCTAACTTCAGATGCTAATGTTCGTCTGCTTAAAGGTTAATTTAACAACATGGATACATTTCAGCCTGTGAGATATTCAATATTGCATAGTGGAAACAGTACAAGCTAGAAAAGTAGATCTTTGTTTAAATTCAGCAATGCCACTTGGAATTTGTGTTACCGAGGGTTATTTAATTTTATAAGCCTTAGACTGAAACCATTCATTCATCAAAAAAATATTATCTACCATATTCCAATTGCAGTGATAATCTAGGAACTAAGCTATGAACTAAGACTAAAATCCTTGTCCTCATGGAGATTATATGCTCGTGGAGGTAGGCAATTTTTGAAAATAATGCAATTTATATTATGGTTTGTTAGATGGCGATAATTGCTATGGAAAAAACAGTGCCACGGGTGAGTGTGTGTGGTGGATTTTAACTTTTTTTAAATAGAGTGATCAGGAAGGCATCACTTGGAAGAAATTTCTTGTAGAATTGTTGTAATGACCAAAAAATGACATATTTAAAGCTTCTAGTAAAGTACTTTCAACAGTGAATTCTCAGTAAGTAGTAGTTTCTGTTACTGTAAAATAAAACAGGGTTGGTTGAGAATTTCTAGAAAGAAAATTAGCTGTTTTGTAAAAATAGACTTCCAAGTAGGAGAAAGAGTTTTCCTACCTATGTAAACTAAACTGGCAGCCCACTAAAAGTGACCTTGGGAATAATTTTATTTGGTCTTTTATTATGGTTTTTAAAAGCTTTGTATTATTCAGGTATTATTAATGTTCTTACATTTAGTCCACTTCATCCATTAAAAAAAAAATTAAGTCTCTTGTATGCTTTAGAATTTCCGGGTCTGGCCTATAGAGTGATTATAGTGAAGGGACTGTTCACATTGTAAATTTTGATGCAGTATTAAGCACTAATTTTTGAGTTGGAGGGATTGAATATACTAATTCTCACTATCTTTTCTTTCTCCTCCATTTGACCCTTACCTCAGGAGACAAGACTTAAGCCTCTGTTAATTTGAGGGGTGTTTTTGAGTTCATTTTTTACTTTCTTGGTCATGAGGATAAAAAAGAACTGGAATGCATTTTCATATCCTTTCACTATATATGACATCTTCTTTCATTCAGAAAAACACTCTGAGCAAATACTATGGGCTAGGCACTGTGGATATTAAAATGAACAAAACCAGAAAGGGTTCATGTTGTCTTAAAGTCTAGACTAGACTCTGATACATTTGAATATTTGTCAAGGATGTGACTCAAAATTTCTATCGGAAAAAACTTTTTTCACCTCTGTGGTATTTATCTGCCCTCTTCTGTATTCTTTTAACCCTTTTGTAGTGGTTATGACTTTGGCTATTTAATCAAAATCCTGACCAACTCTAATTTGCCTGAAGAAGAACTTGACTTCTTTGAGATCCTTCGATTGTTTTTTCCTGTAATTTATGATGTGAAGTACCTCATGAAAAGCTGCAAAAATCTCAAAGTAAGTTTTCGAGTGGCTTTATCAGTACTCAACACACTATTAAGACAAAGTGATTGACATATAAGATCTAGACTGGAATGTTGTTTTTAAACCACATTTTTAAGTTTTATGTTAAGTGCAGGTACATTATCTGGTTGATCTTTTTTGCATAAATAGTTTCTAGGAAATGGTTTATAAAGCTTCAGTATATATAGGCAGAATAAATTTTCAAGAAAATTCGAGCCAAGGATCAAATTTTGTCACTGCCAGATTGAAAATTATAAACTAGCACAGTAATATGAAGATAGACTTTCATGCACAGAAGTGCAAGTTCTCACTCTCTCCCAATAGGCACATAATCTACCCATGCAAGATAAAATCTGAAGTGTGCAGTATGCTAATATAGTTAGTAGTGTGGCAGAAAGAGTTTTCATTTCAGCTTATCTAGGCTAGAGATTAGTCACAAGATCATGTCCCTAGAATTAAATTACATAGCTTTAAGGGTTTTTTTCCCCCAGCCCAAAGATGTCAACTTACTGCCATAGTAAATGTGTAGGTCCTGTCTAGACATAGCTTATATTCTGACACTGCTTAACTTACATGTAATAATTTGTTACTTCTGAACATTAATTCTTTCAAAAGGAATGTTTCATTAGTGAGGAAAAGTGCTCCTTCAGTTTGAGAACGAATTCACCTATGGAGGTGCAGACTCCTAAGGAATACAGTGGTTTAATTTTTTTTTCAGATACATTGTATTTAAGCTGTAACTTAAAAGCAAAAACGTTTAGGTAAAGTGGTTGCTTCATAGAATCAATACTGGAGCTGATCAGGTTTTGAGAAGTACAAGTTATATTTTTAGGAGATGGTAAAAACTTTAAGAGCTTTACTTTTAAGCAGAAAGATGGAATTTTAGGCCTCTACTTAACTAGCCCTTCTCTACCTCATAGCTCAAAAAAGTACTTTGCACAGCAGTTGCTTCTGTGCTAAAAATAACATAAGGATTAGGTATCAGTGCAGCTGCTTAGGAGAGCAACAGAATAGGGTCATTTAGGCTGTAGATTCTCAGCATGCAGTACTTTCAGGGGGCGGACTGAGTTTCTAGAGTAGTAAGGGTATTAAGATTCAAGTTCATGTGAGTCACAGAAGTGTCCTCAAATTGCAGGGAATTCTGCTCTTCTTGGGTACTACACACATGAATGAAGTAATGTCTCTTAAAAATGTCCCTGGTTATATGCTGTATCCTGTAATTCCTAAGGATTTGGTTAGTCATAATAGCTTTTATTTTATGCAAAGTGTTTAGCTCAGACTATTTAGAGACAGATTGGCAGGAAGCTTAAGAAAATTGGAAAGTAACTGCCAAGTATCAGTTTTATAATATTGATTGATGATGGATTGACTGAATATACTTGATAAGTGTTACCTTGTATATGATTTGCTTCCCCCAGATCTTAAGGAGTTACTTGCCTGTCACGTGCCTTAAATTTTCCCAATTAAGATCTCATTTTCTATTAAATTATGAACTTCTCCCACATTCAACAAATAACAATAGTAATTCACATTGTCTGGTCTTTCCTAGTCTTCATAAGGTCTGTCTTTACTAAAGTTCAGTTATATTTTGGTCAGTGTCTAAGTTATGTAATTTGTGAATTCAGGCATTGCGGTGTTTTTCTCTTTTGACAGGCAGTTTTTCTTTCTTCTAGGGTGGTTTACAGGAAGTTGCTGAACAGTTAGAGCTGGAACGGATAGGACCACAACATCAGGCAGGATCTGATTCCTTGCTTACAGGAATGGCCTTTTTCAAGATGAGAGAAGTATGAAGACATCACTGCCTTTTTCTCAGTCAGTTATTAGGTTGAGAATATTAAAAATCTTATGGCAAAATTTGGGGGGCAATAAGTACTTACTAAGTGAAGATATAAATGAGAGATACCATGTAAGTCATATCCACCACACTTGAATGAATATTCAGAAATAAGTTACTTTGCAATGTAGTTCAGAAGGAAATGAAAAAATAGTTTCTTTGTAGATTAAAATTTTAAGTTACCTTAGAAATCATGTAGGTCCAACTAATTTCTTAGGTGAGAAAACTGAGGCCAGAGGCTAGGGATTTGTATCCAAGGACGCAGGTATTAGTGGTGGAAGACTCTGGAGGTCTGCAAACCACAGCAGTGCTGCTTCTGCCCTGTCAGGGCATCCATATGTTACATTTCCCTTGGCATTATCGTCTCTTAGGCATTAAACTGCTGGTAAAAAATACCTCTTGCTTATTGCTGTTCTTCACTACTTGGAGGACTTAGAGTGGGACTTGTGCTTTTTTAGAAAATTGAGTCTTACAAAGAGGTTTTGAATTTTAAAGGGATTAAGTAAGCCTGAAGGTAGTTGAGTCAAGTCATATTGGCCAGATCTGCCATAAGTGGCTAAAGGCAGAGGTCAATTCCTCAAATAGAAAGGAGTTGGGTCTAGAAGATGAAAGTGAACCCGCGTCATCTCCTAGGTTATATACTGTTACGTGCAGGTACACCTCATTGTAAGTAAAGGCAAAGAAAAGA
The DNA here is from genome assembly GCA_032199065.1 of Smutsia gigantea. Classification (NCBI taxonomy): domain Eukaryota; kingdom Metazoa; phylum Chordata; class Mammalia; order Pholidota; family Manidae; genus Smutsia; species Smutsia gigantea. The sequence goes on from JAVSCE010012176.1 coordinate 215,005, forward strand.
AAGCTAGTTTTACAAAAACAAATAGGATGGACTTTTTTGCTTACAAATAAAGGTGTTTTTTGCCAAATACTGTAGAATTATTTTGAGTATATCCCCTTAGACATTAAGGAATTGACTGAGAACTCTTGGGAATTTACAACTTCTTGTAGAAACTTACTAGTAATAAGGAAGCATAATAGCTTTTTCACCAAGTGATACTGATTCAGAAGTGATTTGGACTATATGTCCATGGCAAGTAAATATTTTGTCTTGTACTTCTTGCCAATGCTGCATTAGAGAATTAAAACCATCTTTGGATTTTTCAGCTTTGCATTTAAAAAATGCCTTAATGGTTCAGGTAATGGTGGATTCTCTAGTACTTAACTGGTTATCTTTATTTTCTTGGCTTCTTCTAAGGACAGTAACCTACTACTGTCCGAGTGTGTCTAGGGCTTGCTTATTTGTAGCCAACTCAGCTGCGCACGTAGATTCAAGATTACTTATAAGCCTAAATTCTTTTTCCCCATCATTGGCTATTTTCATTCATTCTTACCTTTGAGATTATTAAATTAATGGAATAAAAATGTCTGCCATTTTTCAGTGATGGCACATTCTCATTAAAATGGTCTAAAGGTTAAGAAAGACATGCGTTTATACATTTTTTGTAGTCTTTCTTTGGTTTCTTTTGAGCTCTGTACTTCTTGAGAACATCAGCCTTATTCATTGAATTTAAGTGTGTGGCCTCAAGCACCACAGAAAAGAGCTGTCATTGTGGTTAATGAACAATCAGTACTTACATTGCTGAAATATAAATTACCAGTGGTACCTTTTGGTTAAAATTCTTTTTTTTTCCAAAATTCCTTTTTAGATGTTCTTTGAAGACCATATTGATGATGCCAAATATTGTGGTCATTTGTATGGCCTTGGTTCTGGTTCATCCTATGTACAGAATGGCACAGGGAATGCATATGAAGAGGAAGCCAACAAGCAGTCATGACATGAAATAGTCGTTTTATTTTTATTTCATTTGAGCTACACACATGCTTGTATATAGGTTTTATCTCTGGTTGAAACTCTTGAACAATACACTTTTTTTTTTTATAACCCATTTTATTTTCTGCCTTTTAGTACTACTACTAAGTATGACCATTCGTATCTCAGATCTTACTAATAAATAGAAAAGCATTCAGGTTAAATTTGGCCTTAATGTACCTGTTAGCAGGCGTGTGTGACAGCGTGGGGAAAGCTACATATTGAATATTTTGATAAATTTTACCTACTTGAGCTTGGTTTTTCAGCTCTTTCTAAATTAACTAGCACTGACTGTAACTTATTTCCCTGTTTCATGTCTCCCTTCCATTCTGCAGGAGTTTTAGCTATTTGAGATTGTGGACCATCAATTTTGCACTTTAGAGAGTGATTCTGACTCAGATCCTCTGTTTTTTCAGAAATTTTGGCTTTTCTTGCTCTTAGCTGGAAAGATGACCATCTGCCAACTTTACACAGTATTTTCTTGTTTTTGACCCATGGAATATAGCACATGCATTGTGTGAACAGTTGATTCAGCAAGACTACAAAAAATAGAAGTCAAACTACTGAGGAGCTTAGTAACTGCTGTTTCTGTATGTAGTGTTTAATCTTCCAAGCACATCTAGTGTCTGTCAGTTTCTCATTGGCATGTGTAGGCTTCTCTGTGACTGAAGAATTTTTCAAACCGGCTTTACACCCTTCAGGAAAATCCCTTATGATTGGATGTTTTGTGTCTGCCAGGAAACTGGTATCCAAGATATTGAAGCTGTAGTTATTTAATAACAGCATACTTCCCTGACCTTTTTCTTCTGTCACTGCTTACCCTTATTTTTAATTAAAAAAAATGTTGTAAATGCTCTTGATTTATTGATTCCACCAATCAATTTCATTAGAGCCCAAAGGTAGCAAGTCTTTAGGTATATTTTATACCAAATTAGAAGAAAAAAAATTGTGCTTTCATAGTTGTTACAAAAATAAGAGATTTGGTGCAAAACAACAAAATACAAAAATTATATATATATAAGCTATATATATATATCTACTAAAATTACCTGAGGAGTGTAATGCTTGTTTATTTTTTTGTGTATATCTTTGCAATCTATTTTATATATATTGACAAAAGAGACTGTGAAATATTTAGCCATCCAGAATATGTGACCAGACCAGAGCATGTGTAGGAAGACATTTTGGTAATCATTAATTCTACCCTGAAATGATAGATTACAAGTTATGATGTGTGTTACCTACATTTCAATCTAATATTAGCAAATCTTTAAATGTTAGCCACATTGGTTTGTATTCCTTGTACATTCTTTATTCATATTACTATGCTGTAACTGGGTGGTCCTTTTTAAACAAAACATTATTTGCAAAACAGAGGGTATTATTTGTTTTTAAAGCTTTTGTAAATAAAGGCTTCAGAAATGTTTTCTTATATATGTTGATGACTGGTAATTTTATTTTTAGAAATACTTATTTGTGGGATGTTTGAAATTTGGACAGCTGAACAGAATTCATTTAACTATATTAACTATAGCTAATTATTAGTCTCAATTGAAAAACTGATCTGAGCGTTCCACATTTCAACAGTGTTGGCTTATTTATGAATATCTCAACTAGATGTTAGGAATTGATTTCTCTCTCTTGTTTCCAAGAATGCATTTATTCTGAAAGACAAAGTTTGGTGTAACTTACTATAGTTTCTTTTTAAAGCTGACTGACATAATACAGCAGGTGTGTAACCGGTTTTTTATTTTGATCACCTTAAATAACAGGAGTTATATAAAGATTGCCTTTTGAATAGACACACAGTTGAATTTTTAGTTTGTATCATTTTTGGTTTCTGTCTCTAAAAAGTAATCTTTTATAACTTCTGTAAGAGAAACATTATGACCTTTACTAAATTTGGATATAAATATTTGGCTGATAATTTTTTAGTGTTCCTGTGCCCTTCATTCTGGACTTACCATATTCTGTTAAGTATTAGAGCAAGGGTCAGCAAACAATGGCCTACCAGCCAAAACCAGCCTGCTGCCTGTTGTATTGTATAGCCAGTGAGGTAAGATTGGCTTTACAGTTTTAAAATTGTTGGGGGGAAAAAATTAGAAAAATACTTCCTGACAATTGAAAACTATGAAATTCAAGTTTTAGTGTCTATAAATAAAGTTTTATTGGAATGCTGCCACACTTCAATGTACTGTCTGGCTACTTTTGCACTAAAATGGGAGAGTTGAGTGGCTCCTACAGAAACTGCCTGTGGCATTCTTGTCATTTCACTACAAAGTGAGTGATGCAGATGGGACCTGACAGCATTTGGAGTGCAAGGTTTATCTCTGTACATTTTACTATTTTGTTCTGTTACTAATTCATGCCCCTTATGTCAAAACGAGAAGTGCATTTTGAATGGTGTGTTTTTCAGTCATCTTGTAATATGGACTGTCTTACCGAATTATATGATAAAACGCTGTTTATTATGCAGTGCCACCATACTGTCCTGAAAGAAACAATTATGTTGACATAACCAGCCCAAGCACTCATCACAATACTTCCAACTCATGGGAAAGCAGCAATCAGGAGAATTAGAAATTTTAAATGGAATTATCACAGCATTTCTTCACAAAAATAAAAAAGGAAGATGAGGCTACAATCAAGGTGCATTTCTGAGTGGCCCACTTATTAGCCAAGCAAAGCCACTTACTGATGGTGAGTTATTTCACGTTTTTGAATGCAGTAACCCAAAGAAATGTGTCTAGAAAAAAATAAAATGACAACCTTTTGATGAGGACACTAGTTTCAAAAGTAGATACTGAGTCCAACATCAACAGTCAATGATAAAACATGATTTTGAGTATATTTCTTTGGCTCTTAATGAGTCAATGTTACCAATACAACCTAGCTGTAATTCTTTTATTCAAGAAATCAAGCTGAGTTTGAAGTGACTGAAGAATCAGTCTGTATTGATAGTCTGTGTGGGACAACTACAGTGAGACTTCTTTCAAAGTTGAGCTACCACAAGTACACCTAAAGTGGAATCTAAGATGTGATACAACTGCAAAATACATAAAAAATATGCATGGAGCAGAAAAGAATTTGGCCAAAACCTGTGAAAATGTGAGATGTTTTTATTTGGCAGTGACCCATATCACTTGTTACACACCCTTGTTTTCTTTTCTTCTAAACAAATAATACCATTCATTGGTAGCTGGTATAATATACCATCACATTGACCATGTAGAAAGAGAAACAAAACTGGAAATGTACATACATATATAGACTTTTCTTTGGTTGACTGTTTATAACTATCTTGGGCTCATTCATAACCTCTATGTCTTGCCTAATTATAGTTTTTAGAATCTTATATAAAAGAATTTTAAGATGTTTGCATGTTACACTAAAATTAGTGTGTACAATTAAGGTTGCTTTTTAAAATACTCAGCTTTTACAAAAATTAATAGGATGGTTTTAATACTGGGCTTTTATGGGGGCAGTACATGCTAACAGAAAAAGACATGAGTTCTAAACGGACAGTCTTACAGCTGAATAAAAAACAGTGGAACACCTCATCAACGAAAGGATGAAACCATATGATCATCTCAACAGATGCTTAATTAAGCATTTGACAAAATTCTACATCCATTCTTGATAAAAACTCAAAAAAAAATGAATATAGAGGAAACATACCTCAAGATAATAAAGGCAGTCTATGACAGGCCCAGAGCTAACATACTCTGGTGAAAAGCTGACAGCTTTTCCTCTAAGATCAGGAACAAGACAAGGATGCCCACTCTCGCCACCTATTAAACATAGTACTGGAGGTCCTAGCCACAGCAAGCAAACAAGATAAAGAGATAAAAGGCGCCCAAATTGGTAAGGAAGAAGTTAAACTATTTGCAGATGACATACACAAAAAACACTTTTGAGACTCCACCAAAACACTCTTAGAAGAAGTAACTGGATTCATCAGTGTTGCAGTACAAAATCAAAAACAAATCTATCGCATTTATATTAATGAGCTAGCAGAAAGGGAAATCAGGAAAACAATTCCATTTACAACTTGATCAAAAAGAATAAAATACCTAGGAATAAACCTAGCCAAGAAGGTAAACGACCTATACTCTGAAAACTAAGACACTCATGAGAAGAATTAAAGATGACACGAATGGAAATCTATCCCATGTTCATGGATAGGAAGTACTAATGTCAAAATGGCCATTCTACCCAAAGCAATTTACAGATTCAATGCAATCCCTATCAAAATACCCAGGGCATTTTTCAATGAACTAGAGCAAATAATCCTAAAATTCACATGGAATCACAAAAGACCATGAATAGCCAAAGCAATCTTGAGGAAGAACAACAAAGCTGGGGGTATCAGCCTTCAAGTTATACTTTAAGTATAACCAGACTTGAAGTTATACTACAAAGCTACAGTAATCAAAACAGTATGGTACAGGCACAAAAACAGACCCATAAATCAATAGAACAGAATAGAGTGCCCACAGATAAACCCACTTAATATATGATAAAGGAGCCATGAATATGCAATGGGGAAAAGAGTCTCTTCAATAACTGGTGTTTGGGAAAACTGGCCAGCTACATGCTAGAGAATGAAACTGGATTACTGTCTAACTCCATACACAAAATGAATTAAAGACCTAAATGTAAAACATGAAACCATAAAATTCTTAGAAGAAAACATAGGCTAAAATCTCTTGAACATGAGCATGGGAATTTTTTTTATGGACACATCTCCCCAGGCAAGGGAAACAAAAAATGAACAACTGGGATGACATTGAACTAAAAAGCTCCTGTACAACAAAGGACACCATCAAAACAAAAAGGCATCCTATAGTATGGGAGAATATATTCATAAATGATTTATCTGATAAGGGGTTAACATCCAAAAAGTACAAAGAACTCATGAACAAAACAGCAGTAGACTCATAGACACTGAGAAGTGACTGGTGGTTACCATGGGGGAGGGGTTGGTGTAGGTGGGTGGGGGAGGGTGAGAGGGATAAAGGGTCACAAAAATCTCAATCATAATATAAGCTGGTCACGGGGATGGAAGTGCAGCATGAAGAATACAGTCAGTGGTTCTGTAACATCTTCCTATGTTGACAGATAGTAACTGCACTAGTGGGGGTGCTAATTTAATAATGTGGGTAACTGTCACTGTGTTGTATACCTGAAACCCATACAATGTTGTATATCAACTATACTTCAATTAAAAACAAAAAAACAGTGGAAGGACTTCCTTTGATAGAAGTTCTTTAATTTGGTATCAAGAGAATTCTACTTTGAAGCATTATTTTTTTCTCAATTTGATTAAGTACTTTCATTTCTCGAGAATTATTAAGAATTAACTCAGGTCAGGACTGAGCTAATTTTACTATTAAGTCTTCCCTGAGAGATGCTCCTTTATGTAGCAAAAACCAATGCTTAAAATCACTTTTCAAAAGGCCCCTTTGATTTAATTCATACTAAGATAACATCAACTCCAAAGTAAATAATCAGAGAAGACATTTTCCCTCCAACTGTAAACAATATGGAAATAGTGAATATTGGCTGTGAACAAGAACAGCGAAGATCTATCTTTGAGCACAGTCACCAGGTTCCTGCAGGCTGCAAGTGATACAAAGTTGCCCACATCCCATATTTGAACTTTTTGCTTGCATAAGAATATTAAAAGTGTCAGATATTGAACTTTAGTAGCCCAGGCTATATTAAGGTAGAGCAAATTCTTTACTTACAAGCTCTTTTGTCTGAGGATGGAAAAAAAACATTCTATTTCAGAGCCTCCTGCTACACTGAACTTGTGCTGGGAGACACTTCACGTTCAGTGTTTGATCCACAGAAGTTCCTTTGAAGAAAACCTACTTGAATTCATCCCTTCAGTGATGTTCTCTTGATTAATATCAGGACACTACTATAAAAGAGTAACAAATTCATCATGGCAAAGGGAAGGAAAGTGCAAGGATTGTGCCATTATAATGAATGACACCATTTCCTGAGTTCTGTAAAAAAGAGAGATTCTTTGGTAATAAGTTCTAAAGGAAACCTAGTGGTGGAATAGATCGCTGAATTTTAAAATTGAGACTTCTGTAATGCCTGTTTTTTAATGCTTTTAATAAGTGATGGGATCAAATTGCTGAAATTGCAATAAAAAATTAGAATCTGAATGTTTACCAAGACAGAGTTAAAAATTTCCAGTGATATCTTTGTAAAAGAGTAACAAACACTTAAGGTGTAAAATGTTGTTAGCTTCCACATTTAAGAGGAAACAGTTCTAAGTTGTCTAAGTATGTGGAAGACAAGTGTAGGCTGCTAAAACTTTTGGGATTAAGCCAAGTAGCTTTTTACAGTTTTTAAGTTTTCCACAGAAGGATCTTACCTGGAGATATATGGGATTTGTGAAAATCCGTTGTTGAAATGTGTCACTTAGAGCAAAATATTGGCAGATTAGAATCTGTAGTGTGAGCCTGGGTGGGATGGTCATTATGGAGGAAATCTTCATCGTGGTCTGCACTAAGCAGATTTGTATTTACCGTATTTGTGTTTCACGTACATGTTTGTGTGTTTTTAAAAAATTCATAATGGTTTTAGAACTACCACTTTTACAAGTAAATATCTGAGAGTAAGTGTATTCTTAAGTATATAGTATAACTTCAGAATCAGTCCAGCAAGTTTATATGTATTTCAAAATAGGAAAAATTTGCTAGTTTATAGTAAAATGGAGTAACTATGTTCACAAGTTGTTTTTCTTAAGCGCATCACACGATTACTACCTTAATTTTTTTAATGAACACGGTTTTTAAATCCTTTTTATTTGATTTCCCTAGTGAAGACAGTTTTTGTCAAACATATGCCATAATTCCAATAGTTACCTGTTAAGTACAGTGTTCTTAAGTTTTATAGTCCCTTTGATTGTCCTCAGAATACTTATCCTGATACTCACCTCTTCTCAAAAGACCTGTTTTGACCAGCTTGAAGACATGAGTTTTGCCTATAGTAGCTCTAGTAAACTGTTAGGATAAGTATATCTTCAAAGCAATTTATATTGTCAGTGAAAAGGCAATTTCATATAGACAGAAGTATAAGGGGGTCAACCAGACTTTATTACGACATAACAAGAGAGAATTTGTGGATAAGCACTTACGTGAATGTCTCATTGCATTTAGGCATAATTTTTCCTTATCTTCAAAAAACAAACCTTCTTTCACCATACAATGGCAAATAGTTAACTAATGTTTATGAAGCATTTGTACATTTTTAAATGAAAAATTTCTTAAATATTGATACTTGTAGAATCTCTTAAAAACAGGAAAAATCAAAATTACCAGTTTAATGGAATATTATATCAGGACTGAAGTGTAAATGTGTCTTCAAGTTTGAGTTAATCAATTACATTTTTTAAATAAAATGTTTTTAAGATACATTTTATAAACATGTACAAAATGTAGTCTATTTGATGCTTTATTCAGTCAGGCAAATTTATACTGCATACCTAATGAGATATGCCACCATATCCGAAAATTATAACCCTCTCAAATTGAAAAACAAACTAAACAAAAACCCTTTAAGGGCTATTCACTGTATGAAAACAAAAAGGGAACCGTAACAACATAATGAAAAAAATTTTAGTTTGAAAAAGCTTTTTGCATCCATTTCTAATGTGTATTGAACTACGTATTTCAATAATTACACAGAAGACCTACAAGGGGAAAAATTAACAGTACTCCAGCAAGGTAAAGAATAAAAATCCCTCTTTCTTTCTTAGCTTCTAGTTTGACAAGAGGGAACACCTAACGAAATCCTGACTGTAAAAATAGCTGTAGTACTGTGCTTTGAAAAAAATCTGGTTGCACTTAATTCTTAATACATGACATTGCCCTTAAGACTTCAAGCAGTAGCTGTAGGTTCCAACCTGGCACTTCAGGTAATGAAAAATTATGACCCCAAAATACTTTAAGATAAAAATAAAAATGCATCACATCTTCTGAGATTTCTTGAAGCAGATTGTCAGATCAAAATCTTTTAGCTTAAAAAAGAAACCTGAAAAGACTGCCATTCTAGTGATCAAGAACTGCACTAAAATCATCTATAAAATGGACTTGGCTGACTTTGGGTCTTCCATAAATTCATTTCACCATAAAACTCAATACTTTTAGGAAGGATGAGTAATTGCAAGGATCTTTTTACTCCATTATCCTCAGGTCTTCTTTTTTGAATTTTTGTCTCCCTCAGATTTTGACAAGTTTAATACCATTTTCTCTTTGATCAAATACCAGTTCCTTAGGCGTGTAAGTGTTAAAAGATAACCTGCTTTAAAGTCTCAAAAATCAGTACCAAAAAAATGTATACACTGTATTCTAATCTCTAACATTTACAAAAATTTACACTCCATTCAAATTAAAAAAAAAACTTTTTTTTTTCAAACAGTGTATACAAGGCACAAGCGCTTCTTAGTATATTTACTGAAGCCGAACATTTTGGCATCTACAAACACACCACTTTAGTTTATCTTAAACTCAATATCCAAACAGCACTCCATTTAGTTCCTGTTGAACTAAATTTCTAAAAATATATGAGTTTTTTAAATGATTTGCATAATTTAATCTTAGTAAATATTTGAGGAACTATGTAGTTAAAGTGTCATACTTTTGGTGAGAGGATACAAATAATATAGATACAAATGGAGGATTAATCTACTGGCCCATCAGTAATTCTTAACAGAAATTCACTATTTTGCTATGTTCATTAGGAGAACTAACCTAAAAAAATGAGATTTTTTTTAAAAACTGGCAAAAGAATATCATAAACCAATCTTCATAATTGTTATAAATTTCTTCCAATTTAGGAAGATTAGAAGAGATGAAAAATATGTGTCTGATGTAATAGAAATGTGTAAGTTTTGACAAAAATTTCCTAGTCAGTTGCCTATCAGTGAACTCAAGCTTCAACAATCACACTTTTCCAGCAGGAAACAAAGGCTAGAATTAAAGTCTGGCAAAAAATGGATGGTAATCTTCAACTGTAGGCCACTTGAAATTTGCAATGAATTCATACTTATTATGGTTCACTCTTGAGCTGGATTCACATCAGAGGGCATAAACAAAAAGTCTGATATGCAACTTCCACCTTCTCATAGGTAATAAAGAGATTTTATGAATAAAGCTTGTTAGTATACTGTGAGTTGAAATCTTATAAATTTAAAAATCCTTATAGTCTCAATTTTCTCAATCAGAAAATCAGATGATTAATGGGCTTTGGATGTGGTAAGTTGTGCTGCCCAAATATTTGGGTGAAAACTAGCCCATGAAGTTTATTCCAAGTTTTTAAGATAGAAAGTATTTTGTCCTTTATTCATAAACCATAAGTACTTTTAATACTTAGCAGGAATTTGTTTAGTTGAGACAATCTGCATAGTGGATATAAAATGTGTTGTGTTTGAAGCAACTGCTTTGAGAGAACCAATTCATATTCTGCATATCCAGCCAAAGTTTCGGAAACGGGAACACCTGGCCGATGGTGCCTTGTGGGAGGCCTCTTCCATCCATCTACAGCACTGAATCCTTGAAATGAAACAGAAAATGAAAAAATCCTTTTTTATTGTGTTAACTATAAAAAAGAAAAGAGAAACAAATTCACTATTTGTTGCAGTAACATTCCCTGTTCAAAATTAAATGTTTTTTATGCTAGAAGCCTAAGAAGATGTGTTCTTTAATATAGACCTCTACATCAGGGCATACACCCAACTATAATGTGCATATACAAGACCAGAGGATCTCAACAAATGCACAAAATGCAGATTCAGAGTCAGCAGATCTAGGCTCAAGTCCAAAATTCTGCATTTCTATTAAGATCCCAGATGAGCCCAGTGCTGCTGCTTTGGGGCTCTAATTTGAGTGGCAGGGCTCTATGTTATTCTGCATTTGTCTTCTGAGGCCAGTAGGAATTTAGGAGTGACAACTGAGTTGGAAGGGGGATTCAGGGAAATAATGTTGAAATTTCATGTGCATAAAACACAACATTTTACTTACATTGTATTAAAAGGAAAGGTTGGACAGGCTAAATTTAACTAACACTATAATACTTTAAACTAAATCCTTTTGTGCTAATGTGGGTCCATTATAACTATCTGGAAAGTAGTCTGAACGAAGAAATATTTTATAAAAAGACCACAGTTCACTAATGTAGTTCAAAAGAGGATGACAGAATATGAATTTATCATTTGGTAATATAAATTAAACATATCAGTATCAGAATATATTGTCCAATATAAATGTGCATTAAATAACTGCAAGTCAGGTGTAAAGCAAGAACTACTAGTTTAAAAACTTCAAAATTAAACTATTTGGAATATTAGCTACCTAAGGAAAACTATTATTTTAAGGAAACATTTTACCATGACTGTTTATGTCACTGGAATGAAAAACGACCTCAGAAAATCACTTTTTTTTTTAACGGCAGTGCAGCTGATTCATGCCACCACTTGGTTATTATGACCACTAATGTCACATAGTCAAATGTAATCAAGTTTCTGTGAGATTCTTAATTTTAGCAATGTTATTTTATCACTTATTTACAAAATGATTTTTAGAAACCTACTATGTATCTGGTTCTGTGCAGTGTTAAGAGAATAATGATAAACAAACGCAACATTGGTGTGTCAGAATGCTGGCAAGTTTACATGACTTACGCATGATATCCCTATGTAAACTTATAAATATTTAACACAAATGACCTCCAAACAATGGTTATTATAACTAATGATTCAAATTTTGGTGAAAAAAATCCTGCAAAACTTTATATGCTTTACAGAACTATGTTCTAAAAATATTTCATTTGTGGTATTGGTTGGTGATTCACATTTGTGTGTTTGTAGGTATACTGTAAGAATTATTTCCAGAAATTTAATATTGCCTCTCTATATAACCAAATTAAAACTAAATTTCACTATCCTAATCACAGTTATGATGAATCTGATCTACTACACCATCATGGACAGTCACCCAAAATCAAAACATTCGTTAGCAGGCAAATTGCCAGATCAGTCTCTTGTTGTTATTACACAGTTACTCATCAAAACCAAAATAAATGAAAATCCAGATTTTAAAAAAGCAGATTTTGAGAGTTAAAATGACTTAGAAAACAAAGAACAAAACCAGATATCCACAAAGTACTTTGACATTTGGTGTCTAGACTGCAGCTTTGTAAACAGAGTTGTCTTGATAACCTCAGCGTTCAATACTTTATACTGTGTTTATTATAATGGTACATAGAGCTGTTTTGTTTATATGTTTATGGCTTTGTTCCAAAGGGGCTCTTTATTGTAGCTTTTTATGGACTACTGGCTTATAAATAGATTATGTTTTAAAGCAACTGATTTGGAAATACAGGTTTAAAAAATGCTTTAAAGACAATGATTTGGAACACTCATTATTTTAAGAGTGACACATGCCATGGGGTCCTACTGTGACCAAAAACAGAGATGATAAAGGTTTGTGCTAACAAGATATAATTATCTTGTACTAGACCTAGTGAGATTCTGCTAATGGATGGTCAAAGATATGGCCACTGTATATCTGAAGGATAGAAAAAAAAACAATTGTAAGACCTATGAAATGACAAAATCGTTATATAAAGCTCAATATTTTAGGTTCAATTTTTGCCATTTATTGCATTATTATAAAAATAAATTTTGTTCAGCAACCTATTTCTGTTATCAAGTTAACCTAAATACTAGAGAATACCAAAGCTAGGTGCATGTTCGGAGGTCTGCAGCATGATTAATGCAATCCCAAAGGTCAGCTAATACAGCTTTTAGGAAACGCTTTGCCCTAAGAGAACTGGGAAACAGTTAAAAATATAAAATATAACAACAGAGGAAGAACTTACTTTCATAAAATATGAATTTATTTTGTTTGAAGAGCTAAGTCTCATTCTCCATGGTTAATGCAGGATTGCTCATACCTTCAAGAAAAACATATATCAGCTTTTTTTAATTTTTTGGTTGCTTCAAACAAATAGGAGACTTGTTTATTCATCCATGAGTGCCCCCAGTTTATCTCCATGGGTGCCCTGTATGTAGTATGGGTGTTTATAAAATGGTCATATAGAAACACACACACATGTGATACAGTGTTGGCCACAACCAGTGCTACAAATAAGCATGTAAAAATAGAGCTAAACCCTGAGGAAGTAGAGGTATGAACAAAACAACGGAAGATACATTGAGCCTGACACTTCTCCATCACCTTAAGTCATTGTCTCCTAATTCTCCTCCCTCATTCTGGTCAAACTAACCTTCGAGCCCTTTCTCCCCTAATCCTTTTCAGGTTTCTCCTCCTCCTTTTACATCATCTTTTAAACTTTAAATAATTTCTCAAGTCATCTATCAAAGTAACAGAAAATTAATCTAACATGCCAAATTAGAAATCAAAAAATCACTTCTATCTTACTATAGAACCATAAGAAGATACGTGAGTCCCTTCTGAAGTAAAAGGACTCTTTGTCTTTCCACCCCCTCACCAAAGAAAACTGACCGCCACCACTTCTTTGCTTCTAAGGAAGCTGGTGGATTCAAAGGGCCAAGAGTTGTCATCAGTTTTTGTGTAGATAATGCCTGGTCCTTCCCATAGACTAGAAAATGGAATGGCAGGTTTGAGGGGAAGAGACAGAGCCAACTTATGGTAAGTAGTATTTTAAAGATAAAAGTCTAAAAGATCTTTTCTAAGTCTAAAAGAGATTAGATAACTTTACAAATATCACACTGCTTAGGTGCTGAAATTGGGATTTGCAATCAGTTCTGCTTAAAAGCCTTACTTGTTCTTCCTCAATAAACTATATTGACTGAGGTAATCAAAAGATTAAAATCAACAACAATAAGATAAGTGTGAGTGGGATATGAAGAAACAGCAGTGGCTAAGGCTATAGTAATTATGCAATCACTAAGTCTTAAAAGACATACATCAATTGAGTTTTTTTCAGCAGATTATGTTTCAACCTCTTATCTGAATTAATTGCATTGTTCCCATTTTTTAAAAAAAAATCTGAGTTTATTTTTATCATCTTATTTCATATGCAATAATAAAGATTTGGTTCTTTCAACTGGGGGAAAAAAAGCAACATAGGTCTCTCTCTCTCATAAAATGATTTCTATAGGTAACAGACATTGATCAAAGTATTTCACAAGTAGAAGTTCCTAAAAATGATTCTAAATTTATAATGGGGGTCCAACTCTAAAGCAAGAAAAATTCTACTGGTAACGTAATGGAATTTTTTCACCAGTTGTATCTTTTAAAAATAAATATATCAAAACAGCCAAACATACTTACCAGCTTTGCCTTTTCCCAAGTTTGTGCCGCTCTCTGTCCAAGACTGAGAATCAGTAAGAAGGTGGCTCTGGGACTCTCTCAATGGCTTTGCAGGAAATTGATGGTTTTCAGGACTGAATAATAATAATCATCATCATAACCATGTTAACTGATGATTATATTGTTTCTCAAAAGTATACAATTCAAACTTGTGGTACAGATACTTGTAGGATTTACCAAGAGAATATGGGGAACACAGGAATAAGACACTAATCCCACTAACTTACAACCAGAAAAGTGGTCTCTCCTCAGTTCTTTTCCTTCTTCTGATTACAATTAGACAACAATCTCTAACTTTGGCAGGTAAGAGAGTCTACTTACAGTGTAATAAAACAGTGTTTTATTATAAATTTTATTTTTTTAAGTTGTATTTTGTTTATGGCAAATTATACTAATGTCTCATTTAGGACAGTGATAGAAACATTGGTTTACAAATAAACTTTAGTGCCAGTTTAAGTAAATATATTGAATAAACATTAATTTTATAAGTGGTATGTGGATATGGAAAAAATTATATGAAGGTGATGCTAAAAAGACCAGTTTGAGAAAAACTGGCCTAGTGTTTCTAGAGTAGTCCACCAAGCAATGAACAAAGAATTCTGTCTTCCTTCATAAAACTGAAACAACAAATTTGAACACTATCTAGCAGGACTGTTGAAAACATCTGACATTATCAGGTCTTGCAAACCTGGTGTTTTAATTTGTGGAATGAAGAGTTTTAAAGGAAGGACTTAAGTTTTAAAATTTATTAAATATGCTACATAGTGATATATTGGATGACAGGAAAAAATATTAAGTTAAAAATAGTATTTCACATAATCAGAAAAAATTATTGGCATAGAAACAGTGTATTTTTAGAACATCTTGGAATAGCAATTATGAAAATGTTCAAAAGGAAAAGACTTAAAATTCTTCCAAGAATAATTTCACATATTTTAGTTGACTATAACCATTATTTTTTAAAGATATGTTTTTGCTCTTAATAATTCCCTTGTATTTTAAGTTCGTGTAGCTTTAACATCCCCTTATTAAAACATTAGAGGTAAATCTTTAAAACAAAGCATGTGTTCCATTCATATGAAAAATCTTTTAATTCTCGTTGATTCCTCAGGAAAGGGATCATGTACTAGGTACAGCATACTAACGAGGTCCTGGTTTAGGGATTCCTTGCAGATTCCTTACTAATAAGAGTCTAACAAATGGCAAGGATCTGTTTAGTCCACAATATTCACTGAGTACTTGTTACACCAGTGAAAAAAAGTCTTTGATTTCATGTAAATTTTTGTAATTGAGGAAGAATAACCATAAAGGAATAAACAAATATAAATCAGGTGACAAATAGAGCCGTGACAGTAGAAAAAGTGTAAGGGGAAGTAGAGGAGCAGGTTACTATTCTGCCGAGGGTTTTCATAGATGGCCTCTGGTGAACTTACACCTGAGCTGAAAGGGAATGAAAAAAAGACACAAGACCATTCAGCTCTGAGAAGACAGTTGAGAAGACAGTTGGAAAGAGGCACTAAATAAGGGACACACCTGGTGTATTTGAGGACCAACAAGACCTGCTGGAGGCCAGATTAGACAGGACAAGGAAAGGACATACATTAGATTTTATTCTGAGTAAGATGGGAAAACAAGGGAGGGTTTCGAGTAGAAGAGTTGACACAAACTGATGTTGTAAAAGGATCACTCTGACTCAGTGGAGAATAGACTAGAAGGCAAAAACGGAAATCAGAAAATATCACTAAGGAAAGCATGGAAATAATCACAAGGGGAATGATGGCTGGTCCAGGAAAGCAGCTGTGGAGGTGGTAATGACTTATTTGGGTCATAAATATATTTCGAGGGGGCATCTGACAGGATTTGCTTGTGTTGTAAATACAAGGAAATTGAGAGGGAATCTAGGGTGCCTCTGGCTTGATCACCTGGGAGAATGGAGGTCACTAACACCGATAAATGGATGAATGGAGGAGAATCCAGTGCAGGGTGGGGTGACGGTGAGGATGGCTGGCAATCAAGAGCTCTGCTTTGCACCTGTTCAGCTGGAGATGACTTTGACAGTTAGATGGGATGTTGAGTAGACAGCCACATATAAAACCCAGGAGTTCAGAGGGGAGACCAGCACTAGCCACAGATACATTATAGGCCAATCAGGGGAAATCACAAAATTCTGTAGAAGAGACTTTATTTGTCAAAACCCGATCTCAACATTTAAAGGAAAGGGAAGAGAAGCCTCAAGAGGTTACCTGACCTCTTCAAGATCCCCTAGCTGGGTAACAGTGTCAGAACTAGCATTTCTCCCAAAGCCCAATGCACATTTAATAGAAGGAGAGATACTATCTCTAAAACCCAAATATTCTTAAACTACAAAAATCATTTAAAGGGTAAAAAAAAAAGAGAACTATAGTTAAACTTTCTTGTAAAAGCTTAAAGATACATACTAAATAATTTACTAACACTAGATTTTTGTGTATCGAGATGTAAGGAAAACCATTAACATTTAGTTGTGTGGAATTTCCAAGCCAAAACTCCCAGGCCACCACCCGGTAAGATGCGGGTGCCTTTGGCTGCTCCTGTCAGATGTACCAGAATGGCCACCTCATTGACTGGGGGAGTCTTGTCTGTACAGGGAACTTTGCCTAGGGATAAAGTGGCAAATAGGTTTCATTTCATGACAACTTTAAATGATGTTTAGAATGGCTGCAAGGATCAGTGCCCTTAAGGAAGGATTCTGGGGTCATTTTCATTATACTGTGACCAATAAGAAATATGCACAAGATGAGAGGCGTGTAGGTACAGGTGCTATGCTACCTATACAACCAGCAAGAAAGCAAATCTAAAAGTCAAGAATGGTATTGTGATCACGCTTTTGCTTTTGGCTTTCATTTAAAAATTAGAGGTATGGTCACATTCAAATGAACCTGTCTAAATGGTGTAACAATTAGTGGCTCAAACTTAAAAACACACATATAATATTCAGTAAGTTTAAGGAGTTTTGCCTTTTGCCAGTTAGTAGCAAAGTCAGACTCAAGTTTCAGGTCCCCCCTCAAAGTCCTGATAGGCTGCAACTTGAGCAGACTTGAAGCAGGTGCAAAGGTCTCCAGACCTGCATTTCCAAGGCTCTCTCCCTATCTCTTCACAGAAGTGTCTCACATAATGCTTAGAGGTCTTTAAAGAGCAGTGAGAATGTGGTGCACGTGGCTGATGGAACTGTCAAGCAGGTGTCTGGATTCCATATGACCTCCCAAGGCCTGATTCAGGGAAGGACCCCTCCAAAGGACCCCTGTCATCTCCTTATAAGGTTCTGATACCACAGCGAGGAAGGACCCAGAGGGGCGGGAGAGTTTACCCTACCTGCCCTATCTGCTCTCCTGACCACTAGGGGAGCTAATCTGGACCTACTTCTTTTTTTCTTATAAGCACTACATCTTAAAAATCACAGTATGCTCCAGCCAACCATAGTGTGCAGGGAATTAACCCCAGTGTACCCACTACCCAGTTTAATAACAGAGCTCTACATGTGTGGTTGAAGCTCCCTATGTACTCCTCTCCCCCACTGAACTTTCCTCCCTCCCTCATTCCGAGTGGTAAATTATCTTACGTTCTCGTTTTTTTTTTCAAAGGAACATGTAGCCAAAGGACACAATATATTATTTGAAAATAAAACAGACAACAATGTATGGGATTACTTTTTAGACGTTGAATTCAATCCTGCAGGAGTAGATGGTTGTTCAGGATCCTGGTTAACAAGGCAAGTTGGAAAGGAGCAGCCATCACCTAGACTGTAATAAAATTAAAACTTACACTTGAGCAGTAAAAAAAAGGTAATTTTCATAAAAGAGTGAGATTCTGTTAAGATGCTGATGTCTGTGAGCAGAACATTGTTATTATGATGGACAAAACATGTAGCACACATTGGCTTCAATACAGTACGTTGGCAAGATGATGAGTTGACTGATTCCCACACTGGTGCAATAGGGAATCACCGAGTAATACTGTAAACAGTCAGAGGTCCTATTTTCATTTCTTTTGTTGCATTATTTTCATGCATTTAAAACCTGAACATTTTCACAACAAAGTACCTTGAAAAAATGGGTAGTAACCAGTACTTCTTCTCATCACCAAAAACTTGTCGCATGTTTTTACTGAAACCCAAACTGAATCCATTCTTATCTGTTCCATGTCGAAATACTGGACTTCTAAATGCCTCTACAAAAGACGGTAGAGCAATCACATGAGCAAAGAACATACCAGCAAGTAACCCCTATACCTAGAAGTGACTGAACTAAACCAGGGAACTCTGAAAATCAGGCTCCTGTGAGTGCTGTGGACTTATCAACAGCTCTGCAATAGAGGCTGTCTACATGGTTTTAGAATAATCAGAAGACACAATATTCATTTTCAGGTCTAAGCAACCCTTTTATTAGAGCAGCACTCGTGCATCGCAAGAAAGGTGAAAAGGAAAAAGAGCACTCAGCACTGGGTCTGCAGTGAGCCCTGATCTAAGCGGCAGCGCACACCCTAAGTGGAAAGTGGCCCCCCACACTCCTCCCCCAGGGACCACCCTCAGCATCTCAGCATCCAGCCACCAGAGCTTTGAAATGTGCCTATGAGCATCTGTGCTTTATCTCCACTTGTTCTGTGCATCTGTTATCAAGAGGTATCCTAAGGTGTCAGAAAAGCCTGAGAGAGGTTATTTTTCTGAGTATGGGAACACTCAAAATCTTTTTCATATAGACTAATGGAAACTCTTTCTTCACTTTATACCATCTCACAGATTACAGAAGTTTTCATACAAATGCTCTACTTTGGGATAGCAGGGGATACCTGTATATACTAATCCACATGGTTTTAGCCAAATGAGACTGTACTTTCATTCTACAACCTGCTTTTTTCAGCCAATAAATTCCACTTTCCAATTTCATTTAAATTTTATCTCATCCATATCATACATTTTTTTCCTGACCAAAAAGGTACTTAAAGCTGGTTTGCCCAAGTAGAACCCTACACTGTATCTTCATGGAAGCTGGGATTCAGAGAGGCTTGTGGGACACGGCAAATGGACAGAAATGGAACCTCAACAAGGTGACCATTATGCTATACTTTCTTAATGCAGAGATGTAAAAATCTAAACTGTTATTTTTGGAATATGAGCCAACACAGAAGTATAATGAATTTTGTTCATCATTAGCTTTTATATAGCTTTATATAAAACATAATTATAGGGCCATATTGTCCAGAAGATGTGACAAGTTATATCTAGAAATTTCTAGACGTTAAAAGCTTCTAGAAACAATTCATTTGCTTTGGATGAATTATATTGTCAAACAATGATTTAAAATAAGATTATTTTATTAAGTGTTTATTTACTATAATGAGATTTCACCTGAATGTAAAAAAGTAACATTCGGTGGCCATATACTATAATTAACCTTCACTAATATAATATGGAATCACATAGTGTGACCTTTGAGACCGTAAGTCCTGGTCGCATTCCTAAACTCATAAACTTAGTCTAGAGGATTCTACTTAGCTTAGATTCTGCTTACTTCTGAAACCTCATAGTATGTTTTGTTCTTTAGCTTTCTATACTCCAGCCATGTGGATAGCTTCACAAACATTTCTAGCTCTTTTTCTATAGGGCTTTATAACAAATTTGGGGTAAAATTCAAAGAACATAAAATTAGTAAATTCAATAATGGCATTTAGTACATTCACAACTTTGTGCAATCACCACCTGTATCAAATTCCAAAATATTTTCATCACCCCAAAAGAAACTCCATATCCATTAAGCAGTCACTCCCTTTTCCCCCCTCCTTCCCATCCCCTAAAAATCACTAATATACTTTCTTTCTCTATGGACTTACCTATCCTGGAAATTTTATATAAATGAAATTATGTAATGTTAACCTTTTGAGAGTTCAGCTTCTTTTGTTTAGCATGTTTTTGAGGTCATCCCTGCTGTAGCATGCATCAGTACCTCATTCCTTTTATGGCTGAATAATAGTCCATTGTACAGGTATACTCTATTTTCTCTATCCATTCATTCTTTGATGGGCATTTGGGCTGTTTCCACCTTTTGGCTATTGTGAATAGTGATGTACATTACTGTGAACATTGATATACAAGTATCTTAGTCCCTTGGTTTTCAATTCTTTTGGATATGTATCTAGAAATGGAATTGCTGCATCATACAATTCCGTGTTTTACTTTTTGAGGAACTGCCAATCTATTTTTCATGTTATGCATCACTTTATATTCCCATCAGCAAGCTGTGAAGGTTCCAATTTCTCCATATCCTCGCCAACGCTTGTTTTTCTATTTTTTTATTACAGCCTTCTTTGTGGGTGTAAATTGCTGCCTCACCACGGTTTTGATTTGCATTCCCCCAATGACTAATGATGTTGAACATATTTTTATGAACTCTTTGGCCACTTGTACATTTTCTTCTGAGAAATGTCTAAGTCTATTCAAATTCTTTGCCAATTTTTAAATTGGGCCATTTGTCTTGTTGTTGAGTTGTAAGATTTCATCATGTATTCTGGACACGAGGTCCTTATCAGATACATGATTTGCAAATATTACTCTCATTCTGTAAGTTGTCTTTTACTTTTTTGATAACGTCCTTTGATGTACAAGTTTTTTATTTTGATAGAGATCAATTTAGTTTTCCTTTTGTTGTTTATGTTTCCACATTTAAGGTCTGAAGATTTATCCCTATGTTTTCTTCTAAAAGTTCTTTGGTTTTAGTACCATTTGTTAAAGATACTATTCTTTCCCCCAGTGAATGGTATTGGCATCCCTGTCAAAAACCAACTGGCCAAAGATGTATGGCTTAACTTCTAGATTCTCCATTAGTCTACAGCTTTATCCTTAGGCCAGTCCCACACCACTTTGATCACTGTAGTTTTGTTGTAAATTTTGAAATCAGGAAGAACTCTGTTTCATTTTTTGGCGGATATTTTTTTGCCCAATTGGGGTCCCTTGCAATTCCACATGAATCAAAGTATCAACTGTTCTATTTCTGCAAGAAAGGCTATTGAAATTGTAATAAGGATTGCACTGAATCTGTAAATCACATTGGGTAAGACTGTCATATTCACAGTATTTTCTTCCAATATGTGAACATGGCAAGTTTTACCATCCATTTGGGTCTTCCTTAATTCATCTGAGCAATGTTCTGTAATTTTCAGTGTACTAGTGTTGTACCTCCTTGGTTAAGTTTATTCCTAGGTATTTTATTTTGGATGCCTTTGTAAATGGAATTTCTCTTAATTTCCTTTTGGATGGTTCGTTGCTAGTGTATAGAAATACAACTGATGTTTTTGCACATTGATCTTCTGTTAGACTTTATTAGCTCTAATAGTTTATATTGTGGATTCATTAACGTTTTTGATATATAAAATCACATCTGCAAAAAATGATAATTTTGCTTCTTCTTTTTCAATTTGGATGCCTTTGTTTCTTTTTCTTAACTAATTTATCTGGTTAGAGTACCAGTACTGTTTTGAATAGCAGTATTAAGAGTGGCCATCCTTCTTTTGTTCCCAATCTTAGGGGGGTAGCTTTTCCTTTTTTACCAGTGAGTATGATGTCAGTTCATATCTCATAAATGTCCTTTATCAGGTTGAGATAGTTCCCTTGTATTCCTAGTTTAAGTGCTTTTATCATGAAAGAGTGATGGATTTTACTAAGTACTTTGCATCATTTGAGGTGTTTGTGTTTTTTTCTTTCATTCTATTGTGGTTAGTGTCTTACCATTGATTGATTTTTATGTATCAAACCACTCTTGCATTCTTGAGATAAATCCTACCTGGTACAGTATATAATCATTTTAATAATCCTACTGGGTACAGTATATAATCATTTGCTGGACTTGCTGTGCTAATATTTTATTGATGATTTTTGCATCTATATTCATAAGGGATATTGGGCTATAGTTTTCTTTTCTCGTGATGTTTTTGACTTTGGCATCAGGGCAATGCTGGCCTTATAGAATGAGTTAGGAAGAGTTTCCTTCTCTTTTTTTGGCAGAGTTTGAGAAAAACTGATATTAATTCTTCCAGAATCTTTGGTAGAATTCACCAGTGAAGCCATCTGGTCCTGACCTTATCTTTTTGGGAAGCTTTTGATTATTAATTCAATCTCCTTATTTATTATAGGTCTGTTCAGGTTTTCTATTTCTTCATTGTTCACTCAGATCACCTAATTTTTTGATTTCATGGTATTTACTTTTCATCCTTTTTATTTCTGTCAAGTTGGCAGTATGTCCCACTTTCATTACTGATTTTCATAATTTGTGTTTTCTATTTTTTTTAGCTAAAGCTTTGTCAAATTTGTTGATATTTTCAAAGACCCAATTATTGATTTCACTGATCTTCTATTCTTTAAATTCTCTATTAGCATCATCTCCTCTCTTAATCTTTATTATTTCCTACC
Source organism: Smutsia gigantea (assembly GCA_032199065.1). NCBI lineage: Eukaryota > Metazoa > Chordata > Mammalia > Pholidota > Manidae > Smutsia > Smutsia gigantea. Next base: position 237,829 of record JAVSCE010012176.1, read on the forward strand.
TTTTGCTGGCTTTGGACTCTTTCTGTAGTTCCTTAGGGTGCAAAGCTCTTGACTTGAAATATTTCTTTTTTTTCAGTGTAATCATTTATAACTGTTTCCTGCTATGCGTTGCTTTTGCTGCATCGCATTTCTGTAGGGCCTTTGAACATACTGTTTTCTCTGCCTGAGATGTCCTAGCTCTTTTCATGACTGACTTCCAATGTTAAATGCTTTTTGCTTTGGTGAGCTCTTGTGTGACCACTATATCTACATAGGTTCTCTTCCACCATCCCCAGCCCTTGGTTCATACCTCAGCACTCTGTTTTCTTGAAATCACTTTGCATTTTGTAATTGCCTTTGGTTACTGATATTTTGCCCTTGCCCACCAGTGTATCTATACAATGTTTTACATACAATGGACAATCGATAAACATATGAAATGAGTGAATCTGTATGTATCTAAGTCACCATCCCACAAAACCACTTTAGGACAGGTTGGCATTTAATCATATGGCAACTTTTGGTGAATATCTATTTATGGTTTTAAAGTTGTGTTAACTATAATAATTGGATACTCACCTAATGTAGATTTATTTTTGCTGACTAGCCAACAATGATAGCCAAACAGAGAAGACAAGCTGACAGAAAACATAGCTGCAGCAAAGAATAAAAACATAATATGGAACTTGGCTTGAGTATCAGGTAGGCCATTCTATAAAGAAAGGAAGAAAATAAAATGTTTTGTCAAAGGGATAAGTATTCCCCTACTTTCATGCATAATTTTTTTTTGCTTTAATTTTTTAAAATTTAGATGCGGGGAAAGATCCTAGTTTTGTACTAAAACTTTGAGGAAAAATGTCATCAGATTAGAATAAATGTTTACTATATATGAACGTATATATATGGAAAAGATTAAAATTTGGGATCTTTTTTGCATTGTATAACCAAATCAGAAAAATTATAGTAGTATGTATATAAATTATAACAGGAGGAAGCAAGATAAAAGGAACTATAAAATACAGCTTTTAGTTTACTTCCTGATAAAGTTTTGTTAATATACTACAGATTTACAAATGTTGACATACTTTTATTATAATGCTTGAAAATGAAGGTTAATGGGCACAATTCAGCTACTATTCTGTTGATGTTGTACATTACTACAAACAACGGCATCAACTACAAGAACACATACAAAAACACATCCACAATAATGCTTCCAGCTGTTTTAGAGAACATCATCACAGAAAAGATCAACAGTAGTGTCTAATAGCTTTCTAAGAAAAACCTTACCATATCCATGGGATAAAACACTGTTTGCCACTGCAAAGCAAAATAGTTTGACCTTTGTTGTATATGTTGTGCAAGGAGACCTGGACTGCTCTAATATGGCAGGTTTGGGGTAATGGACACTTAGAAAAGCACCAGAGCTGCTAGAGGTGTCCCCTTCTGACAGAAGGTAACACTGTTTTAATACCCTGTAGTATCTATCAGACTGAGACAGGTCACAAGACCTCACTGACAGCTTGTGGCAGTAGAGTCCTCACAGCAAAAACTGGTCACTCCTTTACAAATGTATTTGTGGTTTAGAAGTAAAACCATCCATAGGAATGAGGAGCAGTGAGGTAATATTCTCTCAGGCATTCATTAGGGATCACTTTACGCTGGACATTGGAAGTATCCTTTAATGCAAGGAGCATGTCTATACACCTGTGTATTCTTAACATGTAGCACCGTAACTCCCTAGGAAAACACAGGGTTAGGTTCCCGTGAGCCTCTGAACACAACATTTTTGTGAACTGAGCAATACGTAGCCTTGTTTTACGTGTGTTTCTGTTTAAAGACATCTTATTGACACTTCATTAAAAATGTATTGTTGATACAGTGTTAACATAGAACTACTGGCCAACAGCACTATGACTCAGGCCTGAGCAAAGCTTATCTGACACACATACTGACTCCATGAGGCGCATGACAGCCTTCTTTTGCTTAGATACACCAGACAGCAAGCACCTCAGTGCTGTGCTTGAAGACCATTTCAAACAGTGAAATCACCAACACAAAGCACAAAAATGTAAAATATGTGGTGCTAACCAGGCTGAAAAGCACACTTGTTTACAGTATCGGAGTTCAAACAAGATGACAGTAAGTCACCTTGTTGGGTCTCAACTGGGAATGTGCACACGGGGTGCCTCAAATGTTCCCCACACTTCTGTGCATGACCACTAAAGCTCTCTGAGCATTGATTTTGGGGTTATGAGTAAATTTTAGCAAGTAGGTGAATTCACAAAACCAGAACCTGTGAATAGTGAGGGCTGACCATATATAAACAAGCTCTAGCCCATAAAATAAGTATCTGAAATAATTCACTACTGAAAACCTATTATATATTTTTGTATACCAAAAGAAGTCACCAATGTAATGACTTACTGTCCAAAACTTGATAAAATACTGCAAATCTGTAGCAGCAATGAAAAGGCAGTACAGCAAAGAATAAGCCAAAAAAAGGAGGAAAAATTTATAATTTGAAAATCCAACACAATTGTTCACCCTGTTAACAAAACAAAAATAATTTTCAGTGAGTTTTACATTTTCAACTTAGGTATACATACACTCAGCCTTAACACAGTATTTGGTTTCTTAACATTTAAAATGTATTGGCATTTCTTAAAGCATAACTTACATTTTGTGTTAGATATCTAAAATTTGATACGTAATACTTTAATCAATCATGACCCATATAACTATATTTCATGTCCAATTATGTAATAAGCACATGCCTAAGAGCACAAAGCTTGTGAACCACCTTAAAAAGTCAGGCAGATAGAGGAATTTTATTAAGTTCATTCACTATGTTACCTTTGGGTTTGATTTCTAACTACAATTAAGTAATTTAAAATCTTTCAAGTTTTCCCAAATAAATAGCTTTATCCCAAGATAAAATGGCTTCACAAAATACTGCACACCACTGAAGCAACCTGGTGATCAAAGCATTTTAAATGGCACGTGTAAGAGAAGAAACAGGACTGGGAGCCAGCCAGCCAGGGTTGTGATGCACGTTTGACTCTAAATAACTATGTGGACCTGAGGAACAGCCCACAAGAATTTCATTTTCCTTATCTGTAAAATAAGCACTCTGAGAACCAGCTCTATATTCTATGATTCCAAAAATGGAGATCTATAATTCTCAGTTATTTTAAAATCATTATATCTGAAGGGGGTTAGGAATTCAAACTATTACATCTCATACTTTATAGTCACACATTTTTCTATCAAAGGTTTTTTCTTTTCCTTTTCATAAAGACAAAGGAATTCCTGGATGATCCTGTGTAAATGCGACACAATGCCTAAGTGGAATTGGCTAATATCTTCACTGGCTAGCTTTGTTAACTGGTGTAATAAACCTACTGCATAGAACATACATATATTGTTTCCTCTCTTCAAATGTCTTTGTTCTACTCTAATGATGGAAGGTAATCTAATCCTCTATTGACTCGGCTAAATTTTTCATTCTCAATTTAAAAAGTGAAGCAATATTTTTATGAAAAATGTTCACTCGACTATACAAGATGAATAAATTCTAGAGATCTGCTATACAACATTGTGCCTGTAGCTAACAATACTGTATTGTGCACTTAAAAATTTGTTAAGAGGATAGATCTCATGTGAGTGTTCTTACAATAGAAAAAAATGTAAATATTTAATTAAAAAAATAAAAAAGGTAAAGGTTTACCTGGCTTGTGAATAAATCTTCATTAGTTAATTTGATCTTTCAAATACTCCTGTAAGTTCCATAATTTCATATTCACTTCGAAATGTTTTTAAAAATATTAATGAATTCTAAGTAGACAACCTTGTTTAAACATATTGTGTGTTTGCTATACTGATCCCATAGTGTCAAGTTTTATTTAAAACAAACTGTTAAAGCTTTAGATGAATTAATTCTTTATTAGAAACTTCCACTGAGGTACTGTATATAATTTATGTGTGCATTTTGGTGTAATTTCTGGGAAATATTTATAATCTCTGTGTTTGTGCAGTACATTTAAAGGAAACAATTTGTTGTAAGCAAGTAAGAGAAATTAGCTTTTATATTGATAACCTACTGGATTTTAAATTATTTTATGGAAATTCATTTTAAAATTACTTCATAGAAATTCTTCTGAATAAATGCTCTTTTGAGCTAATTAAACAAATATTAGAAACGAAATCTAAAAGTACCTCCTAGATTTATTTAAGTCAAGATTTTATGTATAAAAATATTTAAATAGTAAAATGATTCAATTAATTAAGTTATAAGGGAGAGAAACTTGTTTTGGTATAGAGCCATACTCACCATGGGCAATGATGATCCATCTTCAAAATACATCTAAAAAAAAAAAAAACCCCACACACAAAAATCAACACTCCATAAAATTCTAATCCTACTGAATTACAAAAAGGAAATATAAAACAGTTATTTCAAAAGAGTTGTGGCAACTAAAATACTGCAAAATTATTTACTTATCTAAATATTGAATAATAGCAAAAGTCCTCAACTAAAATAAACATTATAGCCAATTCTAGTTATGATACAATAACAGAACTTTAAATTCATTTTACAAATACACGATTTAAGATGCAAACCAAATAACTCATTTTCTAAAAACAATGCAATATGCTAATATACAATTATTTCATGCTAAAGGAAGTACAACATGACAACAGATTTGCAGAAATTCTGTATAAAACTTTTCCTTTAATATCAATCCTTAAGCCAAGCAGTACTGTCCTCGTGGTATGTTAAGTATATGATAATATCTCACTGTCAGATAGTAGCACAGTACTTGGTTCCCAAATACTGAAGTCAATGAGTTATCTTCATAAAGATGGAAAAGAGCCATAGAAGTATTTGTTAAAAAGAAATAGCCAAGTCTGAGTGTTAAAAAATGTGCACTTCATTCACACTTCACTGTGAGACACCCAATAAAGTCAGACAGATAAGAGGAATTTATGTGAATTGGGGGGAAAAGGGACAACTGATTGTGGCCCTAAGCTACACTCACATAAATCCAAGAGAATGACCTAGTTATATTTCCTAAATAAAAGCTGGAGAAACATAAATAAGGGGAAAAGGAAATCATCTGGAAAACAGAGAAGAAATACATTAATTAAAAACACCACCAGCACATAGACATTTTAGAAGAAAAAAGTTCTCTTACTTATCACAGACGGAGCAGTGATGGCAGCGGTCTGGTTTTATAAGTTGGCATCTGTCACAATAGCGGATTGCTAGGAACAAAACGCTCCACTCAGATTTAACAGTGAACTGAATATGCAATTAAATGGCTTTTATCATCTATCCAATTTTAAGTTCTTAAAAGCACACTGAATCTGAATTTGGTAAATATGAGATACTCGACTCTGTGTAAAACTAAAACAGAATGAATTTCCAGCCACCTCAGTCCTCGGGAGGTTTCCCAAGAAGGGGGAATCTTTTGGGGGGAAATTTTTCTCAATCATCAGTAGTTACAGGAAGGCTCACAAAAGGTGCAAATATGCCCACTTCTTTCAAAGTAAACAGAATGTCTCCCTCAAGTAAATTAACTTATTCCTGTACCCTGCCAGGATAAACTAAGTGAGGATACGACCACATTTTAGAAATTTGTGCATAAACTCCACTGTGAATTACTCCAGTTGGGAAAGAGCTCACATCTTCTCTGCTGGGCGAGAGACAAGCTTAGAAGTGAATATTGGAAGACATACTTCCCATAGACAATTTTAATTCTTGGAAGTGAAGTCCAGATCCTTCCTTCTCTAATGAGATATAAAAGATATCTTCTCTTTGTAAGATATCAAAGACATTTACGGGTGAATGATTTGGAGATGCCATTTGAGTACACAGGCATCATACAGAATGCAAGCAGTCTACCAAAATTACAGGAAAGCGGTTACTAAGTGGGCAGTCCCACATAAAACTAAACTAATGAATTTAAGATTTGGAAAAAATACTTGCAACAAATAATTACCCATGTTATACTGGCTAATAGTACAATCTCTGGAAAAGGGAACAGTTGTGTAAGAATAAAGTGAGCTTTTTTTTAATTAGACAAAACAACCTATATGGAGTTGTTTTAAATATTGAACTAAGTTTTTACTCATCTCATTACAAATTTCTTTTTCAGGACCTGCAGAGATGAATGGCATGGCCTGCTCATCCATTTCCTGAATGATGAAGTCTCACAGGTATACATTCCAGGTGTCACTGGCTCTTGCTAAGCATTAAAGTGTAAGGCAGTGTTGTCCACAAGAAATATAACGTAAGCCATATGTGTACTTTTAAATTCTCTAGGAGCTATGTTTAAAAAAAGTAAAAAGAAATAGGAGCAATTAACTTTAATATTTTATCTAACCTATCCAATATACTATTTCAATATATAACTAGTATATAAATGTTAATGACATATTTTACACTTACAGTTGCATTTTAAGTGTTCAGTAGCCACAAGGGATCAGTGGCCACCACAATGGGCAGCATGAGTCTAAAGTCAGAAAATTTCCAGGTGGGTTCTGGGGGGCAATGCTAGGTCCTCTCCAGATGGTAAAGAAACTTTTCAAATCAAAGTGGGCAAGAACTCACACACACACAAAAAATCAAAACGACACAGAAGTTTTTTGTGTGTAGTTTTTCATGAAGAACACTGTAGTCTTAATAAAAAAGCACTCCTTGCACCATATTACATGCAGCTAAAATTGTTTCATTGTAATTTAAAATGAGCCGCCTGATTCTGATTTAAAGATTGAAAAGTACAGCATAGGGAATACGTCAGTAAGACTGTAAGAACTTAGATGGAACTATGCTTATTGTGGTGAACATTTCATAATGTATATAACTGTCAAATCACTACGTTGTACTCCTGAAACTATGATGTTGTGCATCAACTATACTTCAATAAAAAACAAAACAACAATCTTCAAAACTAAAAAAAAACTTAAAAACATGAAGATGGAAGAGTCCTGTAAGAAAGCAGAAGATGGTTGGATGGCAGCAATGAGGAGGACGGTGTGGAATGAGCAGTTCCTGAGGGGCCCTGCCTGTCCACACCCTACACCCAAGTCTGGACACATCTGCATTTATTCCCTGGGTACACCACTCAGTTTAACTTACCTAGCTGGCATTTTTCTCTTTGGGTTTGGACGAAGTATTATGGATTTAGAATGTACAGTAAAATCCTGTATTATGTCACCATCCACTTTCTTCAACTCTCTATAAAGTGTGTGAACATCAACTGATGCTTTCAGTTGCCTTAGTCCCCAGACTTTCCCAGGGTGAAGGAAGTTATCCAAAGGACCCAGGTGTCTTGGTGGGGGGTGCGGCAGGAAGGAGCCCCTCACTTCCGGCCTTGGTGGTCCTGTGACTGCTCCACGGAACATCCACTCTGCATCATGCTCACCTTTGCATACTACCTATTTCAGAAGGGGATCGATCTTATGACTGGTCTTATGACCTATTTATTATACTTTGTATAGTTTAATTTAGTCAGTGATTCTAGTCAGTTAATAATGGTTTTAAAAGGCATCCAGAATTTTCGCACTGAAAATATAAGGATTGTATTAGGAAATCCAGATTCTATTCCAGACTGTCACAAATATTGGGAATTGTAAGTTCATCTCAGGAACGAGGCTTACAATCCTGAGAGTGACAAGAGATGACAGCCTTAACATACCAGTATATGAGCTACCCAAAGAGCTGACTTATAAATCCAAAGTGTAGTTGTTTTTATTAATGGAAGTTAGTATCTTGTTCCGGTATGACTTATGCTTCCCCCCCTTTCTTTTAATTCTGTGTTATCAAGGGGTACAGCAGAAAAGCACCACGTTAGGAATGAGGAGACTAGATTTCTGTACCTGTCACTGTCACTCATTAACTAGTTTTGGGAATTCATGCAGCAACTTATTTTTAGGGGCTTAAATTTCCTTGATATTGGCTTAGGCTTCTACAGGGTAAATATACATCAACATACATAAAACTGTGTGAGAGCTAGAGTTACATTGAATTATGGTTCTAAAGTGAGTGAGAAACAAATATAAGTCATATAAAGTATTAGTGAGATATTTTACATTCTTGTTTTCATACTAAGTCTTCAAAACCAGTTGCGTATTTCACCCAAGACAATATGAAAAATACTTTCTTGCAGAATTGTACAGGAGAGATTTAATAACAATCCAAGACAGAACACAATGCATTTCAACGAGTGTTTCATGGTTTCTGGTATATAAATATGCTTTCTAACAGTCCCTTCAACCAATCGCATCAGATCATTCATTAATGTCTACCTCCAGACACGGTCCTGGTGTAGATGGGAAGATCTTTGGCTGCTCGCCTAAGAACTTCTTGATGGGCTTCTCCTCTTGGCTCTCTCTCCAACAATTCTTTCTCTGCATAAGAGAGATGGAACTGTAGAAGAAATTTAAATTTTAATCAGTGTTCTCAAAAATGACAATAACATATTGCTCTACTATACCTACAAAGAAGGTATTTATAAAATATTAATAGCATGTAGCATATATATTCCAAGAGGTAATAGAGTTTGAAATCTGAGCATGTCTGTTGATCTACTGGATATGTAGTTTACACATCTAAACAAAGGGAATAATAATAATAATAATAATAATACCTACTTCCTCAGATGTTTGTGAAACTCAAGAGGAATAGAATATGTAAAAGTGCTTTATAAACTTTAAAGGTCCATCCAAGTATTAGTTATATTAATAGATAAAATGGCAAAATAAAATAAATAAATTTGACTCAATGGATGAATTTTTCAACTGGACACCATTAAGAACAAAAACAAGTAAATCCATCAAGCATATTTGCTCATGTAAGTGAGTTTTTACTTGGGGATAATCATGGCATGGATTCTCTAGCACTCAAAAGAGCAGATTAATTTTACTTCCTATACTGCCAATTCAGCCCAAGCAATTAAAAAATTACTTACTTGAGAAAAATGAAAATTTGGGTTCCAACTTGATAATCACAAAAACAGTTTTAAAAATCTGTTTGAACTCCCATAAATGTGTTTCAGAAGACATGTACAAGGATATTCACAACATCACTGTTTGAAATGTATAAAAAACTAAACACAACCAACTGTCCATCAGAAAGGATACTGGATAAATAAATTGGCATATAATATATATGAATACTTGAAACCTCTATAGCACTTAACAGTTAATGAACTATAGCTATACATAAAAAGAATCTCAACACACTGTTGAACAACAAATAACAAATCATCTTAGAAAACATACATATAAAATGATTCCACTTACATAGAATTTTAAAACCAGAAAGCTATATTTATTATTAAATATATATTACATTATTGCTTAGGGATAGATATATGTGATAAAATTATAATGAAAAACAAGGGAATGATTAATACAAAATTCAGGATAGTTGTTACTTCTTGAGGAATACAGGGAAATAATAATGTGGAAGTACACGGGATACTGAGTATATAAATGATGTTCTCTATATGGGCTGGTGGCTGTTGAAGTGTTCTCATTTTATTATTCCTTAAACTGTGCATTATGCATGCTTTCTGTATGTAGATTTTATACTTCTTTTTAAGTTTTAAAAAGTGATCTAAGCATGTCAATGAAGGCAAGAAAAACAATAATGAAAATGAGGTCATGATATTTGAGAGAAATGAAAATTAAAAATCTTTGTTTAGAGGTTGACAATTCTACTGAGGTTTTTTTTAAAAATAGAGACACATCTCCAGCTTTCAAATATAAATAATTTTTAAGTTACCCTAATATTCTCTTTTGCATGATATTTTTGTTTAATATAATTGTAAAATTTCAGACCCGTTAAGGTAAAGAAAATAAAGTTTTCTCTATGTAAAAATTTACATAATATGAATTATTCTAAGTTAGTATTTCAAATTGACTAGCCTTAAACTAGCATATATGTTACAGTTTAGGCTACTTAAGAGTTTCCAAAAAGGTATTTGGAAAAGTATTCTCTATACTAAATAGCCCTCCTGTTATAAGTTCATGGCATTTGATTACTTAATATTCGTTTCATAGTACATCAAATGTCCTTTTCAAATGAGTATAAATAACAAATAAATGAAGATCACATTTATGAAGACAGTGTATACTTATTAGTGCTCTTTAGTTGCTACCTCAAATCTCAGTTTAAAAAATGAAATAAATTTGCACAATTATTCTGACTGCTTGGATATATAAATGAGGATAGTGAGTGGCTGAGCAGTGTTGAGTATCAAGCCCAGAAAACAAGGGCCTTGCAGCCTGATCCCTGACACTGGGGCAGGGTCAAGTCCTGGTACAGCATAAGCACCCTGTTGTAACTGTGCAACAGACAAAAAAACCCAGCACCAGTAGGCCTAGGTCACGTCACTCGATATCAAAGAGAAAGTTATTTTACAACGTGGTCCCAACTTTCTACTCCCAGAACTATGATGCTCATCATTCAAGAAAATGCATCTCCCCTCCCTGTTCCTAAATTAATTTAAAACCTAGCATTGAAAATTAGTATGGTAAAGACCTAATAATAGTTAAAAGGATTAAAGCCATCATCATTTTATTACATTTTCTTACTGAGTTCTGTATCTTTTTAACTTTAAAGGAAAGTTCTAGTTAGTGACAGAACTGGAAGTCTCCTCAGAATGTTTAATGCTTTTACTAATAAATAAATAAAACACCCTGTACCAGTTCCAAAAACAAACAAACAAACACAGGTGGAACTGTTACTCACATACTATGGATGTCAAAGCATCTACTGCTATCTTGGAAGGTACCAAATATATAGTCCCTCCCCCAGAACACTTCTGTGTATGAAGGCATGTCAAAAATTTGAAGAAAGATGGCATTTGTAGAGATGTGAAGAAATGGAAGGTCTCCTAGGGTGGAAAAGATAATTATTTCAACCTGCTCCCAACCTCTAGATTGTGGCAGTCCGCTAGCCAGGTCATGCATACTGTTTTGTTTTGTTTACAAATTTTTATTAATTTTTTACTATTTTTTGCTAACTTCAGATTTAGAGAAAATAGTATGAGGTTCCCACATATCCTCTCACTAAGCTGCTCATATTATTAATATCATGTATTACTATGAGACACTGAGCACAATTAATTAATGAATCAATATTGAAGCTTATAATTTATTCAGATCTCCTCAGTTTTTACTGGATATCTTTTGCTGTTCCAGGTTCCCATCCAGGATCCCACAGTGTGTTTATTTCTCATTTCTCCATAGGTTCCTCTTGGCTGTGACTGTTTCTCAGATTTTCCTAGTTTCTATTGACCTTGACAGCTTTGAGTAGTATTGGTCAGGTATTTTGTAAAATGCTTCTCTACTGGAATTGGTCTGTTTTTCTCCTGATTAGATGGGGACTATGGGTTTTGGGGAGGAAGACCACAGAGGTAAAATGCCATCCTCATCACATCGTATCAACAGAACATATTATCAGTGTGATTTATCATTGCTGATGTTGACCTTGATCCTCTGGTTGAGGGAGTGTTTGTCAGGTTTCTTCACTGCAAGTTACTCATCATTTCCCCTTTTTTCTATCCTGTACGCTTGGGAAGGAATTCACCATATGCAGCCCACATTTAAGGAGTGGGAATTTATTTTTTCCCTTCTTGAGAGCACAGTATCTACATAAATTATGTGCAATTCTTCTATAAAAGATTTTTCCCTTCTCCCCATTTATTCATTCACTCATTTACTTTTATCAGTAGATTCTTAGATATTTATTTTATCCTTTGGGTTACCCAACACTGTTTTATTTTGTTGCTTGAAATCATTCCAGCTTCAATCATGGGAGTTTTCAGTGGCTCCTCTGTCCTTTGACATACCACCATCAAATTTTTTTTACACTTTTTGGCACTGTAAGATGTTCCTGGCTCACTGTGAATATTTCCTGCCCTAGTTCTAGAGCCATCCTCCCTCCTTTTACTAGAGAATGGTATTAGAAACCAAGATCTGGGATCAAATATAGTTTGCAGATTAAAGAAGAATATAATTTTAGAAGAATATATAAATTAAGAAAAAACAAGTCTAATAACAAACAAAAAACTCACAGGACTGTATTTCTTCTTTTGCTAATTGTTTTTCACATAGGACAAAAAATGAACATATAACACACCAGTATCTAAAACGTACAAATTAAAATACAGAACATTTTTGCCCATTAAACGGTCAACAGTTTTCTTAATGACAACATGCAAGGCCAAGGGTCTGATAAAACTGGTAGCGTTGTAAATTACTACCATCCTTTTGGCAAACAAACTGGCAAGTGTCTTAAATTTCCTTGATCGGGTGATTCTATTTCTGAGAATTTATATTAAGGGAACAATCCAAAATATGGGTAAAGACCTATGTAAAAAATGTTAGTAACATTATTTATGATATGAAAAGCTGGGATCAGCCTAAAAATCCAAGATGGGATGAGACTGAGTACATTTTTAAGTGTTTTGGTGAAAATACTATGCCATTTTTAAAAATGAGAATAAAGCAATAATGAAGTATTACATGGGAAAAAAATTGGAATAGGTGCACTCTGAATACAACCAAGAAGAAACAGAAAGAAATTCAAAATATAACTGCCTGAATTAGTGGGGTGGGATTTTTTTTCTTTTTTTTTTCCTCGTCTCCATTTTTGCAATATAATTTAGTATGTTATATTTCTTTTATATTGGGAGGAAATGTCAGAAATTGAAAAACTAGTATCAATTTGACAATCTTGCTATGCAAAAGGTAACTATTAGTTCATACATCTCAGAATTCTTATATTCTCTCAATAGTGACATGAAAATATTAACATTATTTTTTTATATCACCTCTTCTGCTTTTTTTCCCCATTTTTCAAAGATTTTTAACATCTGAGAGCATTTTACTGTCAGCTTAAGTCCAGGAGCCATCCTTTTACAAGTGAGAGGACTCTGGCTGCTGATCTGTTAGATTAGCCCACAGCCTTGCATTTTATTGATGGACTAACCCAAGATTCTTAGCCAGCAAGTACGGGCTCTTTCTTTCATGTGGGCTCCAAATACTTTCGATCATTTACCCCTTATCAGTATAAAGGAATTTGAGAGTGCATTGCCAGTGTATGCATATTCACTTATTTATATATGTACTATTACCTAATATATTATGAACTTCATATGTGAAGCTTCAAGAAAGAGAAATATTAAAAGAATAGTGTGTACATAGCAGTAATGCTATATTTTCTCCACACTCCTGCTGATGTCCTAGGCACATGCACCCACTGGAGCGTCCCTCTCTTTATAGTAGAGGACGTAGTGGTACAGTGACAAGAGCATAGCCTTGACAGTCAAAACAACTTAGCTTTGAATATTAGCTCTGCCATCCACCAGCACCAGATGTCTTAGAATAATTAGCTAATGTTTGGAGCCTATTGCTCCATTCATAAAATGGTAATAAATAATATCTATCTTTCTAAGTTGTCGGGATTCAATAAAGTATTTTTCTTTTATAGAAAAATCACACCACAAAGTCTGGGACAGCTGTAAATTCACTGTCATCAATCTCAAGTGCTCCCTTAATACTGCATCATTTCTTCTGTGTTGTGTATTTTTTCATTTTTCTATACTCTCCAGCCACTATTTCAACCATCTCTTCACTCCCAAACCTCAACCTCCCTCCCTCACCATTCTTAGCTGATGAGCTCACATATAATCTTAGGTAGAAATCAGAAATGACTTCAACTTCCTGCCAAAGCTATAAACACAAACCTACTTCTGTACATATAACTTCTTCCCTCATTCAATTATTTAACATATTTTCTGAGTACCTTTTATGAGTTAGACACTGCTCCAGGGATGGAAAATGGATTAGTGAACAAAACACATCAAGTCCCTGCTTTTGTAAAGCTTACATTCTGGAGATGATATAAAAATGAATAGGGAGTGCATTCTAGAATGATACGCCATGAGAAAATACAGCGAGGTAAGGTTTATAGGGCACACTAGGGACAGGGTTTACTATTTTATGCACAGTGGTCATGGAAAACCTCAGAGACAAGGTACCCCACGAGCAGAGACACAGGGATAGGAAGAAGTGAGGACCTGGCCACCCAGGTATCTGGGGGAAGGCTGTTACAGGTCAAGGGGAAACAGCAGGTTTCAAGGCCCCTAGCGGAGGGACGTGCTTAGCATGTAGACCGAACAGCAAGGAAACCAAGGTGATTAAAGCAGCATTAAAAAGGGTCAGAGGTGGCGTGGGCCAGGCCATGCACAGCCTGTAGAAGGGAAGTAGGTTTTTATACTCTGACTGAACTCAGATATCACAGGAAAGCTCTGAGCACAAGAAAGATATTTGTGTTCTGAAAGGATCACTCTGGCTGTTGTGCAGCAAACACATAGAAGAGAGCAAGCGCAGAAGCAAGTTAGCCTGCTGAAAGGTGCTGCACACACACACGTGAGAGCTGGCCCCAGCCAGGTGTGGGGGGTAGGGGCGGCAGGCAACTCACTCTGGGCACCCAGGGGCTGCTGCACATACGGGGTCTGCGTATGACATTTGCTGACTGACTGGGTGTGGGATCTGAGCAAGAGGAGCCAAGGAAGATTACAAGGCTTCTGGCCTGAACAGCTGGAAGAATGGGGTTGTCATTACTGAGGGGAAACCTCAGGAACAGGAGGAATTAGGGAATGGGGGGAGACAAGAAGTTTGCTTTCAATATGTTGCATTTGAAATTCCTCTTCATTGCCAAACAGGTAGCTGGAAATGAGTGCGTAGTTTAGGAGAGAAGACCAGACTAATGATATTAATTTGAGAGCCCAAGCAAGGACACAATATTTAGTCATAACTTAGATAAATAAGATGGCTAGAGATTGAGCTCTGGAACAATCCTATGCTTTAGAGGCTCAGAAGAAAATGAGGAATCAGCAAATGAAACTAAGAAGGGGTTGCCACTATGAATACAAATAGAATTATTCAGATGAGAAAGGAGGTAAGAATATTCTAGACAGAAAACCATGGCATGGTGGAATAGGATTAAAGATGGCGGCATGAGAGGTGAGATACAGGCTTCCTCCTAAAACCATATATAATATAAAAATATAATTAATACAACTAATCCTGAAAGAGCAACAGGAAAGAGGACTACCTCAGAGTGCATACACCTGGAGAAAAGAGCAGACCTCACAGAACAGGGTAATGTACCAAAGCTGTGGCCCGGTGGGACCCAAGCCCTTCCCTGACCCCAGCTCAATGGAGGGAGGAAGAAAAACAGAGCAGGGAGGGAGTGGACACCTGGGACTGCTGAATACCTAACTCCGGAGATCTACTCTGGGAGCACAAACCTACAATTCATGGTGCTTGCATGATACTCTCATGATTACGGGGTTGGAAAACTAAGACAGGCAAAATTCCTGGAGAGACTGAGATTCCAGCCACTTGTGGAAAGCAGGGATCTGTTTCTGGCTGCTCTGGGACAAAAGAAAGGTGGACAGTCTGAGAGACTTCCTAACAAGAAAGCACTTAGCAAGAGGGCTGCTAAAGGGGCAAGGATTGCACAGAGCTTACTGCTCAGGAGAGAGGACAGGTAGACAAAACTTTCCGGGTGCACTCTTTCCAGCAGGTTGGGAGCTTTGCCATATAGACTCTCATATTTAAGGAGGAAAAAGAAATCTTCCTCCTTAGATGATCTTCAGGTGCTCCAGCTCCCTGGCTGGCTACACAGCTCCAAGGACCCCCTCCATGATACGTAGCCTACTGCACCTTTCTTACGGCCAGCACCACCTGGCTCGCAAACCGGCAAACCCTAGCCTGGCATCAGCCCAGCCAGAGGGAAGATCTGTCTACAGCAATGTAAAATGCAAAGTATAGAGGCTTATACCGGTGTGCTTGGCCTACTGGTTCAGGCAGGGGAGATAGGCATAGCACCCGGGTAGCAGGAAACAGCTCTTTCCTCCCCACAGGCACCAATACTACTCCCCTGTGATGCCCGACATTGCTTCAGGGGCTGAGCACCTCCAGGGAGTACAGCTTCTGGGCACTAGAGGGCGCCATATACAAATATGAAATGTCAAAGGAATCTGGTTCAGAGTAAAATTATTAATACGACTCTTGAGAAAGATTTAAATGACATTGACCTCATGACTCTTCCTGAAAGGGAGTTCAAAATGAAAATCATTAACATGCTCATGGAGGTATGGAAAGATATTCAAGAACTCAGGAATGAATTACGGTCAGAGATCCAAACGTTGAAGAGCACAATGGATGGTATTAAGAGCAGATTGGATATGGTGGAAGAGATGATAAATGAAATAGAAACTAGAGAAGAGGAATACAAAGAAGCTGAGGCACAGAGAGAAAAAGGATCTCTAAGAATGAAAGAATATTGAGAGAACTGTGACCAATCCAAACAGAACAATATTCGCATTATAGGGGTACCATAAGAAGAGAGAGAAAAAGGGATAGAATGTGTCTTTGAGGAGGTAATTGCTGAAAACTTCCCCAGTCTGGGGAAGGAGATAGTCTCTCAGGCCATGGAGGTGCACAGATCTCCCAACACAAGGGACCCAAGGAAGACAACACCAAGACATATAGTAATCAAAATGGCAAACATGAAGGATAAGGACAGACTATTAAAAGCAGCCAGAGAGAGAATTGAGATCACATACAAAGGAAAGCCCACCAGGCTATCATCAGACTTCTCAACAGAAACCTTACAGGCCAGTAGGGAGTGGCATGATGTATTTAATGCAATGAAGTGGAAGGGCCTTGAACCAACTTTATCTGGCAAGATTATCATTTAAATTTGAAGGAGGGATTAAACAATTCTGAGATAAGCAAAAGCTGAGAGAATTTGCCTCCCACAAACCATCTCTACAGTGTATTTTGGAGGGACTGCTATAGATGGAAGTGTTCCTAAGTTTTAATAGCTGTCACCAGAGGTAATAAAACCACAGTAAAGAAAGTAGAACAGCTAATTACTAAGAAAATGCAAAAATTAAAATAACTGTCTCCAAAGTCAATCAAGGGATAGACAAAGAGTACAAAATATGATACCTAATATATAAAGAATGGAGGAGGAAGAAAAAAAAACCTTTAGATTGTGTTAGTAATAGCATATTAAGTGAGTTAAGTTAGACTCTTAGATAGTAAAGAAGTTAACCTTGAAACTTTGTAAACCATGAATCTAAAGCCTGCAATGCCAATAAGTACATATCTATCCATAATCACCCTAAATGTAAATGGTATGAATGCACCAATCAAAAGACATAGAGTCACTGAATGGATAAAAAAACAAGACCCATTTATATGCTGCCGACAAGAGACTCACTTCAAACCCAAAGACATAAACAGACTAAAAGTGAAGGGATGGAAAAAGATATTTCATGCAACTAATAGGGAGAAAAAAGCAAGAGTTGCAGTACTTGCATCAGACAAAATAGACTTCAAAACAAAGAAAGTCACAAGAGACAAAGAAGAACATTATATAATGATAAAAGGGTCAATCCAACAAGAAGATATAACCTTTATAAATATCTATGCACCCAACACTCAGGAACACCTACGTATGTGAAAAAAATACTAACAGAATTAAAAGGAGAAATAGAATGCAATGCATTCATTTTAGGAGACTTCAACACTCCACTCACTCGGAAGGACAGATCAACCAGAGAGTAAATAAGTAAGGAGACAGAGGCATTGAACAACACAATAGAACACATGGACCTAACAGACATCTACAAAACTCTACATCCAAAAGCAGCAGAATACACATTCTTCTCAAGTGCACATGGAACATTTTCAAGAATAGATCATATACTGGGCTAGAAAAAGAGCCTCGGTAAATTCAAAAAGATTGAAATTGTATCAACCAGTTTCTCAGACCACAAAGGTATGAAACTAGAAATAAATTACACAAAGAAAATGAAAAAGCGCACAAACACATGGAGGCTTCACAACATGCTCCTAAATAACCAATGGATCCATGACCAAATAAAAACAGAGATCAAGCAATATATGGAGACAAATGACAACAATAATTCAACACTGCGAAATCTGTGGGACGTAGCAAAGGCTGTGTTAAGAAGAAAGTATACTGCAATACAGGCCTACCTCAGGAATGAAGAACATTCCCATATAAGCAGTCTAAACTCACAATTAATGAAACTAGAAAAAGAAGAACAAATGAGGCCCAAAGTCAGTAGAAGGAGGGACATAATAAAGGTTAGGGCAGAAATAAATAAAATCAAGAAGAATAAAACAATAGAAAGAATCTATGAAAGCAAGAGCTGGTTCTTTGAAAAAATAAACAAAATAGATAAACCCCTAGCCAGACTTATCAAGAAAAAAAGAGAGTCTACTCACATAAACAGAATCAGAAATGAGAAAGGAAAAATCACTACGGACACCACAGAAATAATAAGAATTATGAGAGAATACTATGAAAAATTATATGCTAACAAACTGGATAACCTAGAAAAAATGGACAACTTTCTTGAAAAATACAACCTTCCAAGGCTGACCCAGAAAGAAACAGAAAATCTGAACAGACCGATTATCAGCAACGAAATGGAACTGGTAATCAAAAACCTACCTAAGAACAAAATGCCTGGCGCAGATGGCTTCACCACTGAATTTTATCAAACATTTAGTGAAGACTTAATACCAATCCTCCTTAAAGTTTTCCAAAGAGTAGGAGAAGCGGGAATACTTCCAAACTCATTCTATGAGGCCTGAATCACTCTAATACCAAAACCAGGTAAAGACACCACGAAAAAAGAAAATTACAGACCAATATCCCTGATGAACATAGATGCTAAAACACTCAACAAAATATTCGCAAACTGAATTCAAAAATACATCAAAAAGATCATCCATCATGATCAAGTGGGATTCATCCCAGGGATGCAAGGATGGTACAACATTTGAAAATCCATCAACACTGTCCCCCATGTCAACAAAAAGAAGAACAAAAACCACATGATCATGTCCATAGATGCTGAAAAAGCATTTGACAAAATTCAGTATCCATTCATGATAAAAACTCTCAACAAATGGGTATAGAGGGCAAGTACCTCAACAGAATAAAGGCCATATATGACAAACCCACAGCCAACATTATACTTAACAGTGAGAAGCTGAAAGCTTTTCCTTTAAGATAGGGAACAAGACAAGTATGCCCACTTTCCCCTCTTTTATTCAACATACTACTGGAGGTCCTAGCCATGGCAATGAGACAACACAAAGAAATAGAAGGCATCCAGACTGGCAAGGAAGAAGTTAAACTGTCCCTGTTTGCAGATGTCATGATATTGTACATAAAAAACCCTAAAGAATCCACTCCAAAACTACCAGATCTAATATCTGAATTCAGCAAAGTTGCGGGATATAAAATTAATATGCAGAAATCTGTGGCATTCCTATACACTAACAATGAACTAGCAGAGAGAGAAATCAGGAAAACAATTCCATTCACAGTTGCATCCAAAAGAATAAAATACCTAGGAATAAATGTAACCAAGGGAGTGAAAGACCTATACTCTGAAAACTACAAGGCACTCATGAGAGAAATTAAAGAAGATACCAATAAATGGAAACACATCCCGTGCTCATGGAAAGGAAGAATTAATATTGTCAAAATGGCCATCCTGCCTAAAGCAATCTACAGATTCAATGCAATTCCTATCAAAATACCAACAGCATTCTTCAACAAACTAGGGAAAATCATTCTAAAATTCATATGGAACCAAAAAAGACCCCAAATAGCCAAAGCAATCCTGAGAAGGAAGAATAAAGCTGGGGAGATTATGCTCCCCAACTTCCCCAAAGCCACAGTAATCAAGACAATTTGGTACTGGCACAAGAACAGAACAATAGACCAAAGGAACAGACTAGAGAGTCCTGATATAAACCCAACCATATATGGTCAATTAATATGTGATAAAGGAGCCATGGATATATAATGGGGAAATGACAGCCTCTTCAACAGCTGGTGTTGGCAAAACTGGACATCTACATGCAAGAGAATGAAACTGGATTATTGTTTAACCACAT
Source organism: Smutsia gigantea (assembly GCA_032199065.1). Taxonomy (NCBI): domain Eukaryota; kingdom Metazoa; phylum Chordata; class Mammalia; order Pholidota; family Manidae; genus Smutsia; species Smutsia gigantea. The sequence goes on from JAVSCE010012176.1 coordinate 257,848, forward strand.
ACACAAAAGTAAACTCAAAATGGATCAAGGACCTTAATGTAAGTCGTGAAACCATAAAACTCTTAGAAGACAACATAGGCAAAAATCTCCTGAATATAAGCATGAGCAACTTCTTCCTGAACGCATCTCCTCGAGCAAGGGAAACAAAAGCAACAGTGAACTCATGGGACTACATAAAACTAAAAAGTGTCTGTACAGCAAAGGACACCATCAACAGAACAAAAAGACATCCTACAGTATGGGAGAATATATTTGTAAATGACATATCCAACAAGTGGTTAACATCCAATATATATAAAGAACTTACATGCCTCAACACCCAAAAAGCAAATAACCTGATTAAAAAACAGGTAGAGGATATGAAGAGACAGTTGTTCAAAGAAGAAATTCAGATGGCCAACAGACACATGAAAAGATGCTCCACATCACTAGTCATCAGGGAAATGCAAATTAAAACCACAATGAGATATCACCTCACACCAGTAAGGATGGCCAGCATCCAAAAGACTAAGAACAACAAATGCTTGCGAGGGTGTGGAGAAAGGGGAACCCTCCTACACTGCTGGTGGGAATGTAAGCTAGTTCAACCATTGTGGAAAGCAATATGGAGGTTCCTCAAATAACTAAAAACACAAATACCATTTGACCTGGGAATCCCACTCCTTGGAATTTACCCAAAGAATACAACTTCTCAGATTCAAAAAGACTTATGCACCCCTATGTTTATTGCAGCACTTTTTACAACAGCCAAGATATGGAAGCAACCTAAGTGTCCATCAGTAGATGAATGGATAAAGAAGATGTGGTACATACACATAATGGAATACTATTCAGCCATAAGAAGGATTTGCAACAACATGGATGGAGCTGGAGGATATTATGCTCAGTGAAATAAGCCAGGTGGAGAAAGACAAGTGCCAAATGATTTCCCTCATTTGTGGAGTGTAAAACGAAGCAAAACTGAAGGAATGAAATAGCAGCAGACTCAGACTCCAAGAAGGAACTAGTGGTTACCAAAGGGGAGGGGTGTGTGAGGGCGGGTGGCGAGGGAGGGAGGAGGGAATTGAGGGGTATTTTGTTTAGTGCACATGGTGTGGGGGGTCATGGGGAAACCAGCGTAGCACAGAGAAGGCAAACAGTATATCTGTGGCATCTTACTACACTGATGGACAGTGACTGCATTGGGGTATGGGTGGGGACTTGATAATATGGGTAGATGTTGTGACCACATTGTTTTTTCATGTGAAACCTTCATAAGAGTGTATATCAACAATACCTTAATAAAACAAATAATTAAAAAAAAAGAAAGAAAACCATGGCATGGTGTACACAAGAATCTACATGTAATTAAGAACTGCAAGACTATAAAGTGGGAAGTCAGTAATTTAAACAAGAGTCACTGTTACCCAACTAGGGAGCTAGGCCTTTACTCTGTGGGTATGTGGAGTCACTGAGTAGACAGAAATGGTAGAGCGAAAGTGTTAAATTGTTTGTAGACTGATCACTCCAGCTTTGGGTGGAGCACGAAGTTCTTCAGGTACAGGGCTCTGGGAAGGGAACATAGGCGAGACTGTAATGATGCCATATAGAAGACTGCAATGTCTCAGACAAAAAAAAGATGATTGAGACAGAATTAGGGCAGTGATTTTAAAAAGAGAGAGAGGGAGAGAGGAATTGGAACTGAAAAAAATTAGGAAGCAAAAACCTCTGCAGGATTTGCATGTTGGGGGAGGGGCAAGCAAGGCTGCCCAGCCTCTGGCTTGAATGATGAAGTGGATGGCAGTGGCATTAACTGGTACACCAAACAGAGAAGTCACGATTTGGGGGAGCAGGTGATGACTTCAGTTTCTGCTGCGTTCTATTTGAGGTGTCAGTGGATCAAAGAGCTATGTTTGGCAGGGTGAAGGTAAGCTTGAAATGCAGGGAGAAGTTGAAGCTAGAAAGAGATGTGAGAATGGTCACCACGGAGGTCCCCGGGAAAGCACCAGGGTGATGGCACCACCTACAACAGAGGTCAGCGCTGTCCTTCAAGCCTACAACTAAGGCCAGGATGGCAAGGGAGATGATAAAAAAAAAGAAGCAAAAAGGGTGAAAGGGAAGAAAAAGAGGTAGGAAAAGAAAAATTAGTATAGAGAAGAAGAAAGGCTTGCTCTAAAGCATTCCAGGCCAGGCCTACCATTAATTCTGTGCAAGTATCTGTGGTTTTGCTTTTTTTATCCTTTCCCAGGTCATATAGCATATTTATTGGCCTTTTTAGCCACAGCTGCATTTCAAACAGATTACTTCAGGAAACAATTTACAGTGTTGCCAAAACCTTTTTTTTTTTTAACTTGGCCTACTAAAATGAGACATTAGCACTGGAGCAAAGTTTATTTCTATTCAACAAACATGTACAAACATGGCCAGGGATACAAAAATGAATCAGGCACAGACCTTTGACCAAAAACATTTAGCCAGAAAGATCTTTCGAAGTACAGATTTGACTGTATCACTCTACTTAAAACTTTCTGTAGCTGAGGCTGCTAGGGGGTCCCCCAAAATCCACTTTTTCCTTCTAATGTGGCCAGAATAAAGACTTACACTCCCAGCCTTCCGTGTGAGTCAATGTGTGGCCGTATCACTAAGTTCTAAATGTAAGTGTAAAGGGTACCAGCAATTTCCAGAAAGTCTCCTTAGAGGGAAGGACATTTACTTTTAATCCTGTTTCCTACTTCCTCTGGCTTGCTGCCTGGAATACTGATGTGATGGGTAGAACTGGAGCAGCCACATTAGGCCAGAAGGTAGTATCAAGAAGGATGACTACACGTGTCAGATCAACAGGATAAAAGGAGCCTGGGTACCTCGCAGCTATGGACTGGCTACAGACTTTGAATATAGAGAAGTTCAGTTAAATCCTTATTTTGTTGTTATTTCTGGGGGCTGACAGTCAACTAATCCATCATTAGTATGATGGTTATCACAGAAACATGTCTGCCTTCAGCTCTAACTATCCATCCCTCCATCCTGATGTCTGACTCTAAAGGAGAAATGAAACACCTAACAGACTTAATATTGGAAATGTAATATTCATCCACTGTAAAAATAATAATTACCAAGTAAAAATTCAAATACTAACAGACATGATAATGCAACAGACACAATATAAAACAATTGCTACACTCAGTAAGTTTGGAACATTAATGAAAAGACATAAATTTATTCTTCAGATATTAATATTACTGATTTCCATCTTCAGGATAAGTTTACTAATATTTTAACTTACTTCTTTTGAAGGATTCATTGGTAATGTAAAGATAGTTTTCCAATACGACCAGACAAACATTGCAAAAAGGAGATGATAAGCAATCAGGCACACAACTAAATGAGAGAAACATAAATATCATTGTAATATGCAAATATATTCTAAAATCATGGTATTCACAAAAGATCTGCTTTTTTACAACAACCAAATTGATAATTTAATTATTTAATATCCCATAATTAGAACTCTCCCATCTGTGGGCAGGCTCATCTGTTAGTAAAATGGCTACAGGGACCTTTCCTACCTTGTAAAAATAAGGCAGTTATGGCCGCAAATTTAAATAATCAACCTAGCATTAAACAACTGTTAAAACATTCAAGCTTTGAGAACTTTGCTTAACTGATAAAATATGGCAGAAGCAGTTCCTATTTGAGAAGCTGTTTGCAATTTTGCTTTGCTCTAGTCAGATCTGGTGGCCCTAATTGTTCTAATGACAACATATTTAAACAGAGACTATCTGGACAAAGAGAAATTTCCTACAAGTTCAAATGTCTTATTTATCACATGGGACAACTATTAAGAAAAAGCATTCTGAATACTTTTTTCATTAAATATATAAACACACTTTGGGTGATATTTTAGTCTTGAAGTATTATGCCAATGTAAAACATTAATTTTGCACACAGTGGTAATGATTAATTCTGGATAGTATTTAATACATAACTTAATTCTGTAAGAGACAGTTGAACAAGATATGCTAATGTAAAATATAACACATTTGGTCATTTAAAAACTTAAACAGTAATTTTTGACTTTTTAAAAGAATGATACTCATAGAATCATTAAAAATTCCAATTATCCACTGAAGCAATTAAATCAGCGTGAGATGTCTAGTGCCAATGATATTTTCACTAATTATATGGATGACTCAAGTGTGGGGTATTACTCTGAGCTGAAACAGGACACTGTTCACCTTCCTGTATCTGGAAGCCACAAGACTCCCTGGTACAATGACTGCCACTTCAGGGTAGAGTTCCATGCTTGGTGTCTGAAAGAATTCAGTTTGGGGACTAAGAAGATGTCTTTAACCCCATCTTGTCTCAGGCATAACATTAATTCCTACCAAATCTAAATGAATGCTCTTTTGTTTTCTCAAACTGTTTTTTTAAATTATGTATCTAACACAATGGTAAATGTATCTTACCTTGTTCTCCAATGTTTTCCATGGACACTATAAAAATAAACAGAAAAAAGAGATAAGGTAATAGGTCATATGAAGCTTATGGCAAACACAGGGCTTGACAGAGACACAGGGCGCTGCAGCAGGTTAATCACTTGGCTCCCCTCCAACCTTCTTTAAGTATCTGTTCAGCTTTATTCAGAGGAGTGTGAGCACTGTGGGAGTGGGGCTGCAGAACGGAGGCTGGTGGCTGCGCTCATCAGCCTTGCCTCCTCTGGCATTTTAGCCCTGGCTACCACACAGAGAACAAAACCTGCCAAGCATGCCCTTTGTGGGTCTTTCTCCTGGATGGATTGGTTTCTTGGTTTTCCTTCCAACTACAGAGTCCAGGTAAAAGCAGTGTTCGCCAGGTCATCACATCTCCAGAGATGTTTACTGATCTTCCTAAGTCAGCAACCTCCGAGTGAGCTCTCCAGAAAGAATAAAAAATGTAGTGTGCATGGCATACACTCTTCTTGACAAGTTTCTGTAAGTGTGAATTCTATGGCCCAGCGACTAATTGCTCCCTAATGTACACTGAGGGACCCAGACAATGTGCGTGAGAAACCTCCATCCCGTAGGGGCTGTTGTAAGTATCCCACAGTAGATTAGGACAGGGATCACAGAGCTAAACTCAGCAAGGACAAGAAACTGAGTATATCTAGTAACCCAGGCAGTCTTCTTATCTTCTGTACTATCTACCTGTTCTGTTTCCTATTTGGCCTTCCTCCTGTTGTACTAAAGCGTTAGAAGTTTTGGCCTATCTCAAAGGTGGAGGATGTAGCAAGCAGAGATTTGAATTTGTTTACTTGTGTGTTTTTGTTCTTATTTGGCTTTTTAAAGGAGTGCAGTATTCCAGGCCTTAGTCCTGGAATATAATTTCATTGCCTCAAGAAGCACTAGAATCAGAGGGTAATGTTGTGAGAAGAGATTTTTAAGATTACCTGATCCAACCAATCCCTTATGACAGCTATGGAATGTCAGTTTAGGCATTTCTAGAGGAAGCAGGAACCCACAATTTTGGAGTGCTGCCCATTCCATTATTGGATTGCTCTAAAGAATGAATGTAAGATTAAAGTGTGCTGAAATTAGCCTCTTCGTGCCTTCTACCTATGGTACCTAGGCTTCCAATCTGTAGCAATAAACAGAAAATCTAAATAACAGACTTTTGCATAAAGGGATTGTGTTCCCCTTAAGTGTTCTTTTAGCCCAGGTAATACATGATTTCCAGATCTCTCACCAACCTTGATATGGCTCATTTAAAGGTTTCCTAGGTTCTCAACTTCCTTTAACATTTCTGATCCCCATAATGGGACAGGCAGACACAGATAATCTAGAAATGGCCTGTTCCACACATTTGCTCATAAATCAGAGGCTAGAGAGTCATAATTCACTTTCTTACAGAACCCCTAAAGTGGTCAATCTGAGGGCATAGGAAGGACCTCAGACAAGCTTGTCTTCTATACCTGACCCTACCACTCCCTTCATGCATTTCTCTCCAGACACTATCTTCAAAAATGCTCCAAAATTAACTGCAAGTCTTCCCTTGATCAAAATTTCCAATCCTTCAAGGGAACTCATTTAAGGATATAGAAAAACAATGCGACTCCATTTGTGCATTTATATATGAATGACCCTTAATGACCATTCCAATCATGCTGGTGTTTTAAAGAAAATGTATTTGCTAACCCATGGCTCTAGCTGTCAGAACTGAAAACAGCATAACAAAATGACATTTGAAGACAAAAAGTATAGTTAGTATGAGTTGATAATCTTTTTAACTTGAGACCATTACTATTGGCTGTATATGCATTCACAGACTTTTTAAAAGCAATTTCTGTACCCTTCATAGCTTGTTTTCCCTAAATGTACTTCAAAATGCACATATGTTCTGTTGTTTTCAATTTAATAAGTTACACATGGATGCATACATATGGTAAATAATTCTAATAATATTTATAGGGTAAAATGTAAAAGTCCTAGAAGGCTGTATCCAATTACACTTCCACAAAGATTCTGAGCCTATTCAAATTTCCTATAAACATAAAACAGGTCTTTAATTTTTGTCAACATCTTGGGACAAAATTAAAATCATTGTTTTTGTATTCATTTCCCTAATTACTAATGAAGATTAGCATTATTTTAAAAAATTAAATGATTGGGTTTTCCTATCTCTATTGAGTGAATTGCCACTTTCTTATTGGTCTACTTCACTTTTACTAATTGAGAGTTTTTTATACAGTCTGGACAGTAATCCCAGATTTGTTGCAAAAAAAGTTGTGTATAACTTTTTTCAAATGATTTAATAAATACTAGAAAAAGCTTATGACTTACTGATTAAATAACAGTATCCAAACTTCCAAATTAACCTATCTCCTTAACAGTTACATGGACTATACTAGGTTTTGCTTTATGACATTGAGGAAATTAATCTTCTCTCAACTATATTTAACTAATTAGTAGGTCAATGATTCACCTTGTAATTTTCAGTTAGTGAAGGAGCCATCAATTCCAACATTTCCTTTCTAATACAGATGGTATGTCAAATGTAATTTGATTATTTAAATCGACATAAAATAAAATAGCAATACTGAACATATTACAACGATCTTCTAAAAATAACCATTGGGTTTTAATGTGAATTTTGAGTTTTATCCAGTATTATTTAATGTTATTATGTCATAGAATTATTTCAATGTGGTCTATTTAAAATTGTGCCTCTTCCTATTTTCCAACTGCACATATATAGAAATTTCAAATGTTTTATAGCTATAACTTCATCAGTTTCTTAAAACCAGCTAAACTAGTTAAATTATTTCTATTTTTTATAAAAGAAAATGGAGGCAAATGAACTTTAAAGTCACAATGAGTGGCACATTAACTCTATCCTAGAAATTCTTTTATTTTCAATTTTAAAGTTCCATGCTTATGACAAAAATTTTATGACTTTGGGCTCTGCTGGATCATATTAAGATTAGTTTCCCACAAAAGCCCAATGTCTGCCAAGGAGCATCTGTTCCATAAACGTATACTGAATAATAAAGAGATTTAGACAAACAGAAGAAAACATAATAATTTGAATCACATAGAAGAGGAATATCAAGGCAGACCTCTGAGAAATGTTTATTCTTTCTTTTCTGGCGTGGAAAAACTCAAAAAAAAAAAGTTATTTCTGTTACCTGTCAGCTTAGAACATTTTAAAACTCAACTGGTAGTTTGCAAAACCTAAAGTAATCCTATCTGTACTCCCCTGCTAGTATATTTCTCCAGGAGTGAAGAAATACCTCAGGACATAAATGATAAAGTGCAGAAGACAAAGTGGTCCATGACCCTTTAATGGGGAAAAGGTTGAGGGAGATACTGGCTTCAGTTGGGTTTCAATCAACTTTGAAAAAAGAATGGTTTAACCTAAAGTTATATAGCGTTTTTCCCTTCTAGTTTGGTTCTTCCTTACTATTTTTTTTTATACTTCAGTGTGTCAAAATGAAAAAGAATTTTCCTAAGCATAATAAACAGCAAATGTCCTGGATTAAGACAGGCAAAGTTTAACCCCATGTCTGCTGTTTACCTGCTCACACAAATTATCCCATTTACTCTGTCACAAAATGAATGTAAAAATACAATAGCAATATTATTAGAGCTGTTACAAGAATTAAAAGAAGTTTTGTATATAATGAACATAACATAATGCCTGGCACATGGCAAGCCTCCCATGAGAATATGAAAAGAAACAGGATACTTAATTTTGCTGCACTATATAATAATATACAGGAAATATGGGGACTAACAGTGAAGAAAAATTACAAAGAGAGAAGTAATATTTGTACAGGCTTTTGAAAGAAATAAATGCAAAATTTTGAATGAATATAGACTTTACAAGTGAAAATAAAAGGTTAAAAAATAACTTAGGTCTCAATAGCTTGTGTTTTCATATAGATGTACCATTTCAGAAACTTTTTTGTATAAAACAAAAGTAGTGGTACTCATCCTTAAAAACTTCATTCCTGATGTGGCGGTCTGCATAGAACTTCTCTTAAAAGTGTGAAAATCTATTTTAGATGTGACACCATCTGTTTAAGTCAATGAATAAAAACAACTACTTAAAAAAAAAAATAGACCTAACTCCATTCACCTGCAAAGAAGTCAGATGCAATTTACTCTTGGGAACAAGAGCACTGCTGTTATTACACTAAATTATTTACTGTTTGTACATCTGGTGACCATCTAAAAGTATACAACAGGAACATTGTGGCTCAAATTTTAATTTAAACTTCAATATTCACTTGCCTAATTTTATCTTGGATTAGCCTTATTTCTTTTTGGTCTGCATCCTGCAACAATGACATTTTGCTTTAGGGATTTCTAATGTTCTAATATCTCTCCAAAATGTAAAACTCTCTCCTGATTAATTGTGGTACAGCTGGGCGATAAGGACTCAGACTTGCTGAATGATCCTAAGGAACTGCAGCACTTTCTTGGCACTGATGATGGGTAGGAAGAGAGAAAATGGGAATGGTCAATTACTACCAAACACACCGAGGATGTTCCTGTTTCCCAAGAGCAAAATGAAGGCCTTTGAGGATTTCACCTTGCAGTATCTGGGACCCACATAGATACTGCAAGCCCTGTAGTTTGAGTTGCTAGTTCTGTTTTCTGGCTACCCTTTCTGCCCAACCCCTTCCTCCCTCATCAATCCTTTCTCTAAGAAATGGAATAGGACATTAGGAAAAGGGCTGACTGGTCAGTTATCAGTTTAGAATTGATAAGAGCAATGCTTTCTGTTGTAGTATTATAGTTAAGAAATTCTTGTGTAAAAATAAAACATAAAACCGAAGTTGAGGACTACTGAGACTTTCAGTCAGAGTAATGAGCCCTAACATACATAAGGATGACAAACTGCTTCTTCATCCAAGTCTGGCTTGAATGAACATCCTTAAAAATGTATCCTCCCCTTATCTCTTCTGCATGGATTATCAAGCAATCATTTAATCAGGGGTCAGTAAACTACAGTCCCAGGCCCAAACACAGTCAACCAACCTCCTGTTTCTGTAAATAAAGTTTTATCAGGACAGACACCCAGCATTTACATGGATTTTTGTGCTACAATGGCAGAGTTGGTTAACTGTGACAGGGACAGTATAGCCTTCAGAGCCTTAAATATTTACCATGTAGCCCTCTAAAAAAAGTTTTCCAATTGCCATGTATTAGAGCTCTCCAGAGAAACGGAACCAATGGGACTGTGTGTGTGTGTGTGCACATATGTCTATATAAATATAGATATTGATATATTGGTGGGGGATGGAGGTTAAGATTGATTTTTCCTCAGGAATTGGCTCACATGATTGAGAAGTTTGGCAAGTCTGAAACCTGCAGAGCGAGCTGGCAGGCTGGAGACCTAGGGCAGAGTTAATGGTACAATCTAAGGGCAGAATTCCTTCTTGGGAGGTGGGGTGGGGGGCCCCTCAATCTTTTCTCTTAAGGCCTTCAACTGGCTGGATGAGGCCCACCCACATTCTGAAGGGCAATTAGCTTTACTCAAAGTCTGTTGATTTAAAGATTAATCACATGTAAGAAAATACCTTCACATCAACATCTAGACTGGCGTTTAACCAAACAAGTGGTCACCATAGCCTAGTCAAGTTGACACAGAAAATTAATCATACTCTGAGTCTATAATTGAATTTTATGCTGAGAACCTCCTGTTAAGGAGGCATGTGCTGATCTTTTGTATCAGTTCTCAAGCCAAGTTTATTATTTATTATAAATTAATAAATTGGAATAACATCTAAAAAATTACAAACATCTTTATGTATCTGCTGGAGGGAAAACAGTAATAAAATCCTTTGTCATACTCTAACAATCTGACTACAAATAGTCTTGCCCAAAGTTTGTTTATATATTCATATGATGGCTAAGGATGCTATCAAACCCTATTCTCTAAAGAGGTCTAAAAATATGAGAGCTGATTTAGTCTAGATTGATTTAAATTCAATATTGATTAAAAGCAGATTATCTCAAAGATTATTTCAGTCCTGTAATTTTACCAACAGAGTTTAAAATTCAGCTTTGGTCATTATACATTTAACAGCTTGTTGTCAAAACAATATCTATTGATAAGAAGCAGCCCAATTAACTGTTGGTAACTTTAAGCTACTTCAATCTTTAGTCGTAAGTACATCCAAAATTCAAAACCTTAGATACTAAAACATACCTGTCTAGTAGATAAAAAATGTACTCTCCCCCCTTTAAATTAGCAAAGAACAGTCACATAACTGCTGGTAGAACAATGTGGTTTTGGGATACTTGTATTAAAAATGTATGTTGCTATAATATTCTTATTTCTTTCATTAATCTGAATTTTCTTTTTCTTGCCTTCAAATTCAAACTCAGTATTTTGGAGGAATAATTTACCTACACTGCATATACACAGTTACTTATGTATGTAAAACCATTACATTATTTCCAAATTTAATCTGACACAGATACATCTTAGCCCAGTGTATGCACTCTGATAATGAAGAATACCAAAAGTACAGATTTGGTTCTAATGCATGACTCTTAATGATAACATTGTAGCCACACTGTGCATATTTCCTGCTTTTCCTTAACTTGTTTATTGAAAAACATTCACTGAGGATATAATACTTACATTGTTGAGGATGAAATGAAAATGAGATTCCATCCCTGTGTTCAAAAAGCTTAAGTCTGTAAGATCATTTTAGTTATAAGTTAAACTGAATGAAAAGCAAGGGCATAGTTATTTAAAACATTTTCATTTGAGTCATAGAAGCAGCTCAAAGTCAGACAATTAAGACTAAAATAGTCATATCGTACAAACATGCTTTAATATCGTCTATCCTAACAAAATCTCTCCTTGGACCTCATGTCTCTAGCTGCCATCCCATTTTTCTGGCTCTTTCACAGGAAAACTTATTTTCACAGGCGTCCAAGTGTATGTACTGTCTCTACCTGCTCTAACTCCCTATTATTTCCTCAACCAACACCAACTGGCCTTTGATTCTCCACATTCCACTGCTAGGGCTCCTGTCAAGGTCGCCAATACCCTCACTCCCACAACTCTCCAAACTCAAGCTACCCCAACAGAATTAATTATGCTCTTCTTCAAATGCTTTGTCAAACAGACAGTGATTTCTCTGACAAACTGGCCAGTGGGAATCCCTGGAAGTAGGATCCTTTGTCCTTTCAGAGACTTTCCAAGAAGCTCTAGTTCATTTTTAATGCATTAGAAATGAAAATTGGGGCAGGAGTAGGTACCTGTCAAATTATTCCCACGAATACTGATGGCATTACTGCTAGACCTAAGAAAAATATATTTATTCACATTGATGTTTCCAGTTGAATTCCAGCCATATCCTTTTCTTCCTAATAAATGTTTTCTAATTTATTTCCTTTATAACACCTCTGTTTATACTTTTAAGTCTTTATCAAACTGTGTTTTCCTGTGTAATCTTCATATGTCAGTATAATTTTATTGACAACTAGACTCCCTCTTCCTCACTAACCTCGCCTCACGCCGTCCCCTTCCGGGACAGGATGCTTCGGCCACTCTGGGCTTTCTTGCTTCGTGAACTAACACTGTCCCCCCCTCAGATGCTCTGCAACTTGCATTTCCCTGGGTGGTAGGAGGCCTGAACTCAACCCCAATCCTCCCCATTGGTGTAACCTTCATCAGGATATTCAGTGATCTATGCTTCCATTTTACTGTTTCAACAAAACTTAGCACTTTATTATAATGGTTCTTTTGGCTCTAAAATAATCTTCAGGCCTACTCTGATGTGTTCTGAAAAACACTCATGACTTTTAAAAACCTTGGGGAAAAGTCATTCCACAAATAAATTTATCAGTGGGTTTGTAGGAACTATTTGTCAAGGACAGATAAATAGCCCTAGAATAGAAACAAAGAGTTAGGATAAAGCTGTACAGCACAGCACAGCACTTGGACCCCAAACACATGGTTTCTAATTTGGGCTCCAGATCTAACATTCCCAACCACTCTAACCACAAGAACCCTGCCAGGCAATCTACACTCCTCAATGGAGCCCCACACAATCCCTTAAAAACTCACTTTGTAAATGAGAAACCCAGGATTTCTTTTAAAATGTAAACTGTGACGTCATCTCACTAAAATCCCTCCCATGGATTTGCACTGAATTTACAATGAAGTCCAATCTCCTTATTTAGGTGGTGGGACATGATCTGGTTCCTAACCACCTCTCCAAGGTCTCTCCTCACTCATCCTGCTCCTGAAGCTGCAAACAGGCTGAGGTGACTGTTTCTGGAACATTAAACCTCATGCCTTTCTTTCTGAAAAGCTCTTCCACTCCTGGCTACACTCCTGGCTGACTCCTGGCCATCCTTCAGGTTGCACTTTAAATGTCAGTTTCTCTCAGAGACCTTCCTGTCTAGTTCAGCCCTAAAATCATTATCATGATACACTGTTTCTTTCTTAGCACTGAGCACAATCTGTAGTTACTTCTGTTTCTTTTGCATGCTCCTCACTGAGGTTAGGATCCTCGTCTACCACCTGTTTGATGTTTTATCCTGGCCAAGTTACTTAGCCTCTCTGAGCCTTATCTCAATATTGATCTCACTGAGAGGTTTGGCGAATTAAACTAGGTGACACAGGAAAAGCACCTAGTAAAGCACTCCGCACCCAGCAGGGGCTCAGTGAATGTTAGCTGAATAGGCAGCATATGTATTACTAACTAGTGAAATTTCAGGGCAGAAGCTCCCCAAAGTTTAGCGTGAAGAGTGTTACAAGCAATCTGGGGGAGGAAGCGTGCAGTGTACTTCAACTTGCAGTGACGCTACAATTTTCTGGACAGCGACATGCCAAGTTGGTGGGAATAAATTGCTGGAAGTCTTTTTGAGTGTGAATAAGCAGGAAAACGCAGGCGAATTACAGAGTGGCCAAATAAATGCAGTGAGAAAAAACTCTCCAGTGTATTTTTAAGCTACATTTTCTTTTCCTGCCCACCCCCAGAGCTTCTTCCCTCCAGCGCCACCCCACCTGCACCCCACCTCGGCCTGTCCAGGTTGTGACAGGGCCGGACACACACAGAAAAGGAGGAGTGGAGGAGCTGTGTAAGTTAGGGGAAAAATAGGACTTCCCAGGCTGTTTGACGCATTCCCTGTGACTCTAGCCCAGAATTTATATCTAACAAACTATGTTGATCTAAACTATGTGCTAGAAATTATCAAACAACCGTGGAAATGGTCGAGGAATTATCAGAGATTGTTTTCTGAGGAATGGCACAACCCACATCAAAGACAAAAATGAGCCACAGTAAGTCAGGCAGTATAAACCAAGATACAAGAAGTCTCTTACTTAAGAATAAGGTTATGGTCCAAAGGTTATGCAAGGCATTATTTATTGTGGTGGTCAGGTCTCCACTGTAGCCATCAGACGCCTACCTAATGCATAACATACCTGAAACAACATCACCAAATTATAAATTTACAGTATTACAAAAATTAGCCACTCTGTGCTAAGGGAAGCCTTTTGAGTTTGCAACATCCACTCACTTCCTTCCCCCACAGTGGATGCGGGCTGCCCTTACTCCCTGCCCCTACCTGCCGAGCTGCGAGAGCTGGTGTTCACCCCACCCTGTTTTCAGTGACGACCCCTATATTAGTCAGCTTGGGAAAGTGACACAGACTGAGCAGCTTAAACATCAAACCATTACTTCCTTGCAGTCCTGGGGTCTAGAAGTTCCAGATCAAGGTGTCAGAAGGATTGGTTTATCCCATGCCCTCTCTCCTTGCCTTGTAGATGACCACCTTCTCTCTGTCTCTTCAGATCATTTTATCCCTATGTATCTCTATGACCAAATTTCCCCCTCTAATAAGGTCACCAGTCATGTGGTGTTAGGGATACCTAAATAACTTCACCTCAATTTAATTATCTCTTTAAAGGCCCTTGCTCCAAATACAGTCACATTCTGAAGTCCTGCAGGTGAGGATTTCAACCTATGAATTTTGGGGAGACACGATTCGGCACCAAAGCACTCCCCACAGTAAGACAGCAGCTGGAGCCGGAAGGTGGCTGGGGAGGGGCAGGAGTCGGATAACCGAGAGGAGGGGAGCTTCTGGCTTGACTTGAATGCATATACATGATATAAATTTGATATCATCTTAAAATGGCAGCCCACAGATAAAAACTTGAATTGAATGTTTACTAAATGGTACTCATTTTTTTAAATGTTTCTCTCATTTAAACCTTGTAACAATCTGTGGGGATGGTATTATTATCATAGTTTTAAATGTTGGGAAGACAGTCTCATAGAGGTAACACTCTTCTAAGTAATTCAAGCTATAACCTATGGAGCTAGGATCTAAATATGAGTCTATCTGCCTCCAGAGCTCTTTCAGGGATTCCACATGGCCACCGGTCTCTGACACCTGCCGCCCCTGCCTGCATATCCGCCCTGGGCCTCTCTGTCCGGGACAGCCAGAACTCTGGTTACTCTGACATACTGGCCTGTCACATCTGATTGGGGTGCTGTGATGGGGATCCCTGACCTCCCTGCTCAGCAGTAGAGGCAAAGAAAGATCATTCTTGAGGTTGGCGCTGCCCAGACACACTCCTGAGGCACAGCCTCAACTTCTACAAATTGGCAATGAAGAGAGATGGAACGTCCATCTGTCCTGGAAATGGTAATTTGTAATTCTTAGTTACCCAAACCTCCCAAGTTAGAAGTGTTTTTCTCTCTCTCTCAACATTTCTTTAGCAATTTGACCCAACTTTGCTCTAAATATCTAAGAAGCTCTGCCCTAGAGAAGCAGACTGTGTAAAATCTAACTATCCCACTGAAGGCTGGGAACACACTCACTGAATGCTGATACTTAAACCATTAAGAATGTGTAGGTCTTTCAATTTATCGGTTTTGAAAGGGGATTAAAGATTCCGTCTCATGATTATGACCCTAAATAAGTCACCGCCACTTTCCACCTCGGCAAAGGGCAACAATTCCTGAACCTCTGACTGTACCAAGTGGTGCGGTTCAACAAGGAAATCTGAGCTTGGGGTGGGTCCCTTGCTCTGTGTCCTCATTTCAAAGCTTACTCAGTGGAATCCTCTAATCCCTCTGTCTCAAATTAAAATAGAAGAGATTCCCAGTGCCAGCCAGTGGGGCAGGTTTCAGTGCAGGGAGTTTACTTATCCTGTGGGATATTGTTGTTTGGGGCGCTCTCTCCCCCACACATGGCCCTAACTCAACTGAAGTACCTACAATGCCTGGATCTTCTCACCCCCAACCACCTTCCTGTCCATTTCCAGATGAACTTCCTTGGGTTGGGCCTGAGAGGCCTGGCTGGCCCCTCTGAATCATGCAAGTCTGTGGTAGGCATCAGATCCTCAGCTAAATTCTGCCTGGTTCCCACACGGTGGCTGTCTAGTATCGAGGGGAATAGGGATTTGACATCCTGAAAACATTCCCCTCATTAGTCAGAACCAAAATTTCAGACTTGGAAGGGACCTAATGATTATATTGCTGATGTAACTGCTCATCTTATAGTGTACATACTTATTTACTGGTAGCAAATAAATTTTGCATTGTTTTTTCTCAGCATTTAAAAAACATGTAAGATCAGATGGAAACAATTTCTGTAGTCTATTTTTAAATGTCTTCAGTTCTGCCTCTTCATCTGGCACACTGAGAATTCTCACAGAGGACAATACAGAGAGTGTTTTTTCTTTCCCAACCAAACACTGCTGTCTGATTTATTAAGTAGAAAAATTAATGCTTCTTGTTTGCTTCTCCAAGGAAACATACAATCTTTTAAAACTACCTCCCAGGGTGAGCAGCTATGTGTTTAGCAGTATATGACCAGAGCACATATAACAAAGCACATATAATACATTTAAAACTGAACCAATACATTTAGGTTCATGTAAATTATCTGACACTAAAAAGAGCTCCAGAGAAAGGAACTGTATAAGCTGTTAACTCCAACCTTTGTGTGTGTGATGCTCGTCAGAATAGAATTTACAGTAGCACACTTGGAGGGATGAAGCAAAGGATTTAAAACAACTTTAGCACAAGCAATAATGACCACAGTATATACAGCACTGGGTCACAATATCCAGCAAACACATGCAAGGGTTATCGGATTATTCACTGGCTCATTTGTCAGTAGCAGGTCACTGGGAAGGACTATTTTCTTTTGTACCTTTACTGTCATATATTCATGAAGTAAACATCTCACACACAGCATCTGTCTTTGATCTCAGCTTGAATTATAGTATGCCCTTCCTTTCTTACCTGCAGCAAATCACACCGGCACCCTACACTGCCTTCACCTACAGCCTGGAACACAGTCGCTGCAGTTGCGGCAAAAGCAAATTTGATATAATAACAATAATGGCAGGCCACAGATCAAAGACTTGCACTATCAGTGTTATAAGACACTTTAAATTATAATAATGCAATGTTACAAAGATACCACCCAATTTTATACTAGATGCATTGTTAATGTAAGTGGGAAGTTGTAAAAATTTGTGTACAGAATTGAGTAACATAGTCATCAATATTTGGACTGAGTAGAGACTCAGTAGCTCATTGTGTGAGCTGCATCTCATGTCTCCTGCCTGGCTCACTGCCCCAATTACACATTAAGGATCTTCGAATTCTGTTTCTAAAACCATATTCACTTACCCTAAATCTGCAGGCAGTACCAACACCTTGCTATTCATTCATGAACCATGTTCAGTCCCCCTGCTGTGGAGAAGGATCCAGTTCATGATTAATATCCAAGGTTACCGATGCATCCACAGAAACAGGTCTATTTGCCCCACTTCTCCCCACCAGCTCATGTCTACCTGGAGTCTATCTATCTACATTTGCTAACATGTTGCTCATTAAAAAGATAAAATTTATACCCATTAGCAGCAGTCCTCTGGATACTCAAAAACTGCTGCTGAATTGCAGACAAGTACAGGAGGCGGCAGCTCTCAGCCTTTCTGCCTCGGCACACCTGGGGCCAGGATTCTCAGGACGGACATCCTCCCCAGCGACGAAGGCTGCCGCAGGGGCAAAACAGTGTTATTCACAATTCCCTAACCATGAACTACCCTGCTGCACCATGAAAGGCAAGGTCGTCAAAGACTGCAGTACCACTGAGGCAGGCCACACAGATACTTCTAGAGAGCAAATTTGGGTATGTTTACAAGAGTAGATACAGGCTTCTCTGGAATCATACTTCCATCAAAAATCATCAGCTCCCGGAATACAGTATGGTGGTTCTCAAAAAATTAAACACAGAATTACCATACAATCCAACAATTCCACTTCTGGATCTACACCCGTAACTACTGGAATCGGGGACTTGAACAGATAACAGTGCACCAGTGTTCACAGCAGCAGTATTCACAACAGCCAAAAGGCAGAAACAACCCAGATGTTCACCAAACAACGACTATGGTCTACATAACCAACATGTGGTCTATACTTACTACGAAGTATTATTAATCCTTAAAGAGGAAGGAAATTCGGACACTCTACCAGCATGACACATGCTTCAGGGGTGAACCTTGATGACACTACGTGTAAGTAAAACAGACACAAAAGGGCAACTATATGACTCCACTTATACGAGGTGCCTAGAATAGTCAAATTCATAAAGACAAAGTATTTATGGTTGTGAAGAACTGGGGAAGGGGAGAACAGGGAGTTACTGCTTAGCAGACACAGAATTTCACTTCGGGAAGATGAAAAAGGGCCGGAGACGGACATCGGCGATGGTTGCTCAGCAATGCGAACATCATGTCACTGAGCCGCACACTTCAGAGGGACAGTAAAAATGGTAAAATGGTGAATTTTTATGTTAGTATATTTTATCAAAATAAAAAAAATCTGCTCCAGAGCCTATTCTCAAACCACAAATTAAGGTAATATTCCACTTTAGCTGAAGTTTTCTTTCACACTTCTGGTTATTTCCACAGTGAAGGGTTTTGGTTGTTTAACCCCCCCGAAGTGGCAAATAGAGAAAAACAAACCTTTGTTGAGATGTAAATATCTGGCTAGGCATTTCCACTCAAGTTGCTCATTCATGAGCCTTCCCAGATTCTCAGTGCCTGAGATTCAAAAGCATGCCTAGGCGAAACTACAAATTCCACTCCTCCTTGACCTTTTTTCAGTCAATAGGAAATAGATGACTGTGACTGTAAAATCCAAGGACCTCAAGGGTCCGGGATATCCTTGTATATTAAGCTCACACATGAATCTGTCTCAGATTGGTAGCCCCACATCAAAGTTGAATTACATTCAGCATGCTCTACTTCAGAAGGCTGGGGCAAGGAAAGGGGGCGCTGAAACATTTTAAGAAGTCTTTTTTAAATGTAAAATGGGTAAAAATTTCAACATTCTATGGTGACATTTCAGTCGTCTGATAACTATTATAATGGACTGTCT
Source organism: Smutsia gigantea (assembly GCA_032199065.1). Lineage (NCBI taxonomy): Eukaryota > Metazoa > Chordata > Mammalia > Pholidota > Manidae > Smutsia > Smutsia gigantea. The sequence goes on from JAVSCE010012176.1 coordinate 276,740, forward strand.
CTGGGTGATGCTGGCTACAGTATAGTGCTCCCTACAGCGCACTTCAATGATCTTTTTATTGGTTCTTTTACAGGTATATTAGGGCAAATATTTTATAATCTAAATTATTCTTTATCTTTTAAATTTCCAAATGGATCTAAGTTAATTTTATCATCTAAATTCATATTACAGATGATTACATTTCAATGTCTAGAATGAAAAGAAAAAAGCATTTAATTGATTAATTGGCTAGCACTGCCATCACAAAGTGCCACAGACTGGGTGGCTTAAAGAACAGAAATTAACTTTCTCATAGTTCTGGAGGCCAGATCAAGGTATGAGCAGGGTTGGTTTCTCCTCAGGCCTCTCTCTCAGCTTGTAAGTTGCCATCTTCTTCCTGTGTTTTCACACTGTCTTCCCTCTGTACATGTCAGTGTCCAAATTGTCTCCAATTATGTTATCAGGGCTCATCCTAATGACTTAATTTCAACTTCATTATCTCTTTAAAGGCTCTGTCTCCAAATACCGTCACAGTCTCAGGTCCTGGGGAATAGGGCTCCAACATACGAATTTGGGAGGGCCACAATTCAGCCCATAATAATTTGACACCATAAAAATATTACAAACTTGTTTATGAACATCTGAGTGATCCAATAATAAAAAGCTCTAATAGACAATTCTCTCATAAAGGATGCTTTGATGCTCGAAATGTCTACTGCACCCACAAAAGAAAGTTCAGCTAGCATTCATGCATTCATTTAAGAAGAGCTTGTACTGAATGCTACCATGTATTGTCCTCTGTCGGGCACCAGGGTTACAATGCTAACCAGACATTAAAAATATGCTATAATTAGCCAGACATAGTTACTGCTCTCATGAGATTATCTTCAGATAATAAGAAAGCTAAGCTTGCCTGACAGAGTAAAGCCTTTTTTCATTTGCACTGAATGAATTCAGATATCCCAGCAATTCACACACTGGTATATGTTTTATTTTTTGTAAATCTTTTAAATTGAAATTGAATTTGGGCCTTCAGAGTATAGTCAGTAATAAATTAAAAGTTCAATATTCACATTGTTAAATTCTCAGCCCTTACCTTCCTTGACATAGTGTATCTATCAAAGTAGATTCCTCCCTCCTCTGTGACACCCTGTCCTCCCCAGGCTTCTGGACACCACATGTTCTTAGTTTTACTCCACTTCACTAGCATCTTAGCCAGTTCCTACACATCTCCTGAACTCTCAGCGTTGGTCATCTTCGGCCCTTGTTTCTGCTCAATTTATATTCACTCCCTTGGAACAAATGTATCCAGAGTTATGTTTTTAATCATTTATGTTCTGAAGACTCCTCTAGCCAGACTCTTCCAATTGTCAAACTCATCTATGCAACTGCTTGCTCAGCATTTCTGTTCCGATGTCAACATATCCGTCGCTGATCTAAGGTCACCACTGCCCACCTTTGCTCTCCCTACAGCCGTCTGCATCTCAGCTGACCACTATCCTTGCAGTTGTTCAGCCCAAAACACTGAACTCATTTTGACACCTTCCCTTCACAAGTCACATTTGTCTGTAAAGAAATTCTGTTGTCCCTACTTTAAAGCCAAGATCTTCTCACAGGTCTACTAGGCCCCAAAATCTGTACCTTTCCTGTACCTCTCCGACCTTATCAGCCACTCCCCTTCCCCTTGCTCACTCCACTCCACCCAAAATGATCTTCTTCCTCCTCTCATGTTTGCACACTCCTGTCTCAGGGCTCTTGTACTGACTGTTCCCTCTGCCTGAGACGCATCTCTTCCCAATACCAGCATAATTAAATCCCTCAGCACCCTCAGGTCTTTGCATACATTTCATGACCCCGCCCCCCCGCCCCCCACGATATCTAAAATGCAGACCTGCCACTGGCATGCCCAGTCCTTCCTACCTCGCATTTTGTCACCCTGATGACCCTCTAACGAATCACTGAAGCTACTTACTTGCGTTTCTTATTTGGTGGGGTTCTCCCCCCCACCCCCCAACTACAATGTCAACTCTAAGAGCAGTTAAATATTTTGGAATGAATAAATTGGAAAGGTACCCAATAAGTGATAGATGGTTGAAAGGCACTCAATTCTTCGATTTTGTAATTTTTTGTTAAAATGCAAATTTATGGGAGCTTATAATGAATCATAGTTCTCTACCCACCTCCAACTGACAGCTCTCAATTTGTGTATCTTGGTTTTTTGTATGGCCTAGTCCTAGAATAAGCTGCATTTCATTAAAAATATGCTATCATTGAAAACTTGATTAAGTCAAACTGGTCTCTGCCCTCCATCCTTTCACATTAACTGACCTCCCTGGAGATATCCTGGATAATCACTATTCATAGTTAGTAAATAAATCCCTTACTGACTTTCTTCCCAAACATGTCACATGGAGTTGCCCACTTAGTAGTAAACTTGGTCAGAGATTAGCCCCTGCAATTTGGGGCAAGGCTGAAGGCTTTTCAGCTCGAGCTCATAACTGAAAACTTTTTCATTTTCTATAAACAGTACCAAGCACCTGTCATTACAGTTCCCCATCCACTGTTTCAGAACTGGTGGCTTTTCCCAATGTGAATTTTATGTGCATTACAGAGACTATGATTTAAGTCACACTATCTTTCACATCCCCACAAACTGGGTGAAAAGCCATACTTCAGATTCAGCTACCTACCTCTTTGGGGTGTCCCGGGAGCCCCCAGAAGGATGAGGGACACATTCCAGTCTGAGTTTTAAGACACCTCATTCTAAACATAACCTTCAAATCTGGTGAAAATCCATTTTTCACACAATGCAAGAAGAGATAATAAGCTCTCTTACAGTCAATAATAGCAGCTTATAAATAATAATCAAGGTTTTAATGACAGCACATTTTCAACAAAATTATGCATTAAGTGACAGAGACAGAAACTCAATTTTATCTACATGTAAGAAAACAGATAACCATGACAAAGCATTCTGGTTTTCCAAATTTCACTGAATTAACACCAAATAAGTCTATAAAGTCTTGGAAATACATGAACTGTGTTTCGTGAGGATTCTATCTATTATGAGATGATTATGAGGATGAACAAACTACCTTGACACTACTGTATTCTTTGGATATCTGGTTTTAAAGGACGTTTAAAAAGGTTGTTTGTTCACGGCTTGGTGTTTATTTTCTCACTGCACCCCGACCCACTCTTCTCCTTCATGATGGCAATGCTGAAGAATAAACGTGAGCAGGTCAAATTAACTCAAGTCGTGCAGGAACGTTTAGTTTATACTTCATGTAAGAAGAAATGTCAGGATACCGTGGAGAAATGCTGGCAGAGAAATAAACTTCAGTCATCTCTAAAAGCCCCTCTCCTTCATGTGCATTTTAGAAATGTAATCAACAACGTATCTAAAATGAACTACCATCAAGTATGCAGTTTAGGGTGCAGAGAAGTGCTAAGATGATAAATGCAGTGTGTATTTTTGCTCAGGAGGGCCTCCCAAGTAAAAACGGACTTTGTGACATTTTTGGCACTTCGTGTTTATAACTGAATTTAAAAGTCATGGTCAGATCAAAAGTCGGATTAAGAAAAATGCTAAACAAATGTTTCAAAATGTGACATGATTTGGAAAGGAAAAATTTCAAGCAATCAGAGCTCGCTGCTTTATTGCCACCATATGCTTCGTAAGAAATCAGGTCACCTACCTCTCCCTGCTGCTGTCACCCCACCCCTGCCCGTCAAATTCCAACCCTTTCCACTCACAGAATTTGACTGAGATAACAATGAGATATCATAATAAAATTACCAGTGAAGGAATGAGAAGAAGTATTTCAGCAATTTTCTAATGGACTATTAAAGAAATTAATTCAATTTTGTTAGACTTTTATTATTAATTATCTGTGGTATATCAAAATGGCAACATGAAATCAAAGGATTCCACCTAATACAAAGACTGTCTTTCTAAATGATCTTTGGGACACTGTTTTGCCAACACACAGCAATGAGGATCTAAGCCATGCTCTAGCCTATCATTTAACAAATCAGATGAGATACTTCTATGCCCATTACAAACAGTGTTGGAGCCCCAAGAGACCCATGAACTCACCACTTCCTAGAGAAAAGAAGGCGGAGAGATGCAATATGACCATCAAAATGCATGAGATCAGCAGTATATAGTGTTAAAATGTAAGTCATGGTTCCATTCTTCTGAGAAGAAAAGCCACAAAATTTCCATCAAGAATAAAAAGGAAACAAAAACAAATCAATGAGACTTTCCTCATGGAGAACACATCCATGCTAATCCCTGGAATATTTGTCTTTCTGTATTTTTTTTTTTGGTCTTCCTGGCACTTCTCTCTACTACAGAAGCCAAAAAGATCAGACGTGCACCCTTGCTGAACCCTGCTGCCTGGGACGTGGGGGCACCAACCTCAGCTCAGCGAGCTGATGCTCCCGCACCATCTTTACAAAGTCACAGGGAGCAGTGGTGGCCCCAGGGCTTGTGATGATTGGCCACCCGAGCACCAGCCATGTTCTCCAGACCTTCCACAGACTCGATGATTGTATGAAGGAAGTTCTCTGCCTCCTCACGTTCACCCACCAAGTCGTAGGCCCTGAGCTGGGAGCAGAGTAAGAAATGAGGGAGCTGCAACAGCCACCTGGCTGCATTAGGAGCAACCACTGCTGGTCATAATCTTATCCTGAGACAGTTACATGTGGTAAGACTTACAATATGATTAGAAATTCATCACTACTGAAGTGTTCTCTATCTGCTTTTTTGATTATTCTTTTATGTTCGTCCAGCAACCGATTCACAGCTGCCAGGAGTGGGGTGTTGCATTCTCCACTTCTGCTTCCCAGCCACTCTGCTGTGAGAGTAGCATTCTCAAAGGGAGCAGCCCTCTCCTTGTGCCCTAGCTGGACATCAGGCTCCAGGTCTTGTCTTCTTTCCCTCAGAGGCATTTTTTTTTCTCAGCTATTAGGAGAAGATCTCTATTCCGTCCTCCTTTAAAATCATCTCTGCAGGAAAAGTGTCTGGCCCATAACAGTCTTCTTAAATGTTTTTGAATGACCCCCACTCAAACCCTTCTGAGGAGGACCTCTTTCTAATCTTGTGGAAACAAATCTTCTCTAGAAACAATTATCTTGATTTAAGAAACCATCCCTTCAGCTTCCAAATTAATTAACTAATTAATTAATTACTGGAAACACTTGGGCAAGTATTTAATTTAGTAGTGTGGGTAACATTCTTGGGAAGCATTTAAGAGCAAACTCTCTACAAGCAGCCTTAGTTTAAACTGAGTTTTGACTGCTGGATCCTGTCCTCTCACTTATTCTCATTATACAATTGCATGTTTTCATATTAAAAATGGATTGAATAAGATAAAATCACAAAGAAATCAATTCACTCAACAATTATTGAGCACCTCTATACTAAGCACTGTGGTAACTGCTGTTCACATATACTATCTCTAGTAAGGTTTAATAGCAAATGTACTGCTGCACGGGCCAACACATCAAAAGAAAAAGAATTCTCTGACATACTAAATGTAACCAAGAAACCATTAAGCAGAATCTTTTCTCCTACTTCCCAGGAACCATAGACATTTAAGTCAAATGGCAGCACAGATCAAAAATTTTGTGTTTTATTTTATACAGTTAAACTTTAAAGAAATGTTGAGTTTTTATCCCTCTATTCAGATAACTTTAAAACTTCAAGATACTTGATATTATCAAGTAAAGTCAGAAAGCTAATATATTTTGCATCATTATTGTCAACAAGAAACAATTCTAAGCAATTTAGGCATTAAAAGTTTTGTTTGCATTGATTTTCTATGGAAGTGCCTTCTGTGTCCCCTAAAATTATTTTAATAAAATAGTCTTTTATAAACAAGGTAAACTAAACTTTGTATTCCCAAGATCATCTGTCCACAGTTTTTTCTAAAAAAACTTTAAGTTGTTGTAAATTTTTTTAAATGATAGTATAGAAATAATGAGAACACACTTCTTTCTCTGCATGGCTCAAGTTCATTCATGATGGAAGGCAACTTAAAGCCCCTTTCAGCCTCCCTCCTTGAGCCTACAATGACCTTGAGTTAATGGTGGATTATAGCCTAACAGTATCCAAGTATGAAGTTTTATATATTTTATCCTTAAGGGTGTTGTTTATTTAAAAGAAGGAAAACATGTTTGTAGAAACTGATCCCTAAGTAGGTAGACTAATTGCTTTGATTCTTGAACATCTTCAATATAAGAGGTTGCAATCAATATAAGAGGTTCTGAGAGATGTGTATTAATAAAGATCATGAAACTGTGAGTAAAACCCCAATATTCTAATGGACTCATTTCTCCAGGGGCAGTAATGTATTGCCCAAGGGCCAAGTCTGGCCTGCCAACTATGTTTGTTAATAAAGTTGTACTGGAACACAATCATGCCCATTTGTTAAAGTATTGTCTAATGTTTCTTTTTTGCTACAGCATCGGAATTGAGCAGATATAACTATTTGGCCCATACTACAAACCCTTCTAAAACTCTGAAACTTTGTGTAAAGGCTGTTGATTCACTTTCAGAACTGTGTTAATTTTTATTAAACAACAACTGTGAAGTTCAACAAACTTGCTAAACAACTTCATTGAGCTAGAGAGATTTGGTGAAAGCTTTGGAGGGAAAGGGAGACATTTTAACATTTGTATCACAGTGGCTGAAGCACAGCCTACCCCTTCACCGGTCAATTCCGAGAAAGGACACAGAACTGGTAGTGGCTCCTGAACATTTAACTTCATCTACAAAGCTGGAAGGGTTGTCCTAGGTGATCTCTAAGCTTTTCAATCTTCATGACTGCTTGAAATGACTTAAGTAAAGCTATATGCAAACTCAGATCTGTACAAGTGCACAACTTAATAATAAAGGTTTCAGAGCACCTGCCAGGGTGTGGGCAGAGAACTAACACATTTTAGAAAAATGGAAACCAAACTGGTTAAACAAGGGCATGTGGAGCTTCCTGCTACTATTCTTGAAACTTCTCTGTAAATTTGAAATTATAACAAAAAAAAGGTATCAAAAGTTATAGAAATTTTAAATGTTAACATTCAAAAGGGAAACTTCATCTTCTTCAACAAGCAAGGTTAACACAATAACTGCCATAATGGATCTGTAAAACATACAAACCGTGTCTAGTAGGTCCACTGACTCAAGCATGCCTGAGGCTTTAGACTAACCTTACACCTTCTAATTCTGCATCCTTAAGTGCCACCTGACAGATTTCACCCTTCGACTGTATCTTACCTTATGGAAAACAAGCTAAATAAATAATTAAATGGACCAAAAGACAGATAAGATACAAAAGAAGCTGGGGCGGAGAGAGCAAGGAAGAGGGAAGGACGGAGAGGAAACAGAATATGAATAAAAGAGCCTGATTAAACAACAAAATAGATAAACATGTCTGAATGATCAAGTATTAGCAGTCTGGTAAAAGAGGAAGGGAACTTACCCAAAACACTTGACTCTCTTTTAATACATATACTTACCATATTTTTAAAATTTATACATATATTCTAAAAAGAGATATGAATTTATCCTTATAAAATGCAATCTCTAAGCAAACATTATGCTAACTGAAAAAAAGTGCCTAGAGAGCCACACACATCCATGTTGTTAAATATAGAAGCTAACTGTAATAAGAATCATTATCTCCAGTTTCCAAGGATACCAGGATAAGCACTACTCCTAAATTGCAGCTCATTCAGCAGAGGGCACAGAATAATTTATAGTCAGGGTCATCCCCCGATGACAGCAGATGCAAGAGGAGGACCAGGGTGGATCACCCTGTTTGTTCTCTTCTGTTACCTACTCCAGTTCCCAGCCCCTAACCCCACCCTCCAGTCTCAACCCTGACCCATGTTCTATAGGTGAAATTTGGAAAAATCTGATCGGAAATAGTGACTTCCAAAAGAAAAAGAATCCACAAAGGGCAGGGCCGTCTGAGATGAGGTGACTGCTGGTGGTGGTGGGGTGGGGTGGAGGGGATAAGGAAGGTGGGCATCCCATTTGCTTTGTTTGGGAAAATGAGAGGAGGCTGGTTTGTGTGTCTGGTTGTGAATTTGTGCCATCTTTCCAGCACCCAGGATGGAATGGTGCAGTTCATTCCGGCTTCCCACCCAACCAAACCACCCAAGCTTCTAGAGCTTACCACTCCTACACTGCCTTCCTTTCTAGAATCAAATTCATTTTTAGTTTGCTCTGTTTTCTAGACTATGCAATCTAGACCTTTCATACAATTACTACTTCTGTAGTAATAAAAATAAAAAAACCACTTTCTAACAACCTCAGAGATACTAGTTCTGAGTCATTTACTTGCTTATTCATTCACCGATTGCTTTCAACAGGACAAGCATGGGACCAAGCTAGGTAGGCAGTAACAAAAAAGTGATAGAAGACTTCACTTTTGGATATCAGGTAAAGTATCAACAGGAGACTCATTCTCCCTCTCAAATTTTCACTTACCAAAATAGTGATGTAGATCTCGAGAACTTTAGATTTATCTTAAGCTTACATTAAGAAAATATGATCCAGATGTAACAGTGATTTTCCATTTAGTTCCTCCTTCATCACCTATCTACCCAAATATAAGGCCTCCATGTAGAACCTCAGCCAGAAGCAGAGGTAGTGAAAGGCGAGAACAGCTCTCCCTGCCTTCACATGCTTTCTCCCCATGGGCAGGAGACAGTGCATCATCAGGCTAAGCTCTTTAGCCTAATGTGGTAGCATAGGAGAATAAGCTGTCTGTTTTGATAATCAAGGTCTTCTGGGACTTCTCTCTTTTGCACCAGTTACAATAATGAAACTCTTCACTGCTTTTCAGAGCAAAAACATGAAATTCAAGGTTTGTTGTAGTTATGTAATCTATATATCAAAAGGGCAAGCTATTTTAATAGTAACAGTTAATACAAAAATTACATGTTTCAGAAAACTTCCTACCTATACATTTTAGATTACTTGACTATCACATAGTTAGAGGGCTGTCTTAATGATTTTAGTGCCACCCAATCTCCCTTTTTGAAAAAAGCAGACTCACTTTTTTGGTAGTGAAATATTGTTTCTAAATTCAATAAACAGTATCAAGTTTAAAAACTATATGAAATAGGAAATAAGTCTTAATTCTCTTAAAAGTTATGTCAGTCATTATTTTGGTATATTATTCTGACAGCACTTCTCACAAGGGGCAACATTCTGAGGTAAGATGGCTTCAGACAAGATTCAGGGTAGGAAACCTGAGGCTTTGAAAATGCTTAAGTTGAGAAGGTTCAGCTAAATGGGTGGGTCACTGTTTATACCTTTCTCCAAGTCCCACTGAAAGCTAGTAGTAGGGCAGGAATGTCGGCAGGTCCTTAGGAGGGGCACCTAACAGAAAAAGCACTCCCGAGTCACTGACAGAAGGCCATCCTCTGTTTTAACACCTGTTCTGAAGCACTGATCAGCTCTCACAAAACCTCAGAGGGTAGAAACCTGCTTACGTTAAAGGTCATAACTGTATTCCCTAATTGTTATAATCAACTTTGGTCTTCTTTAACTTTTAGCATTTAAAGTACTCTACCCACCAACTCAGGAGCCTAAAACTTGGACTTTAGCCACTTGGCTCTGTAGATGAAAACACCTTGGATGGTCACTCCCCGCCCCCCGTTATTCCAACATCTAAATTATGGTCTTGAGTATTGCTTGTATCTTCGAAAATACTTTCTAGTAGCTCACCCCCTCCACTTCCTTTTAACTAGAAAGTGTCCCACTGGGAATCCTCACATTATAAAGGCTGCCAAAACAGCCCTAAGTGCTTCCGCAGATTTTTAGAGTGGATTAAGGACAACCAGAGAGGGGGAGCTCTGACACCAGAGGCCGAGGGCCCCATCCCCGCGCGGGTCTGGCGCAGCTCGGAACCTGGGCCCAGCCGGGAGCGCTCCGGCTCGAGCGCAGCCTCCCCGCGCCCTCTCCGCGGAGGCTGCCGGCAGGGGACCTCGGGGCTCCCGGGACGGGCCGGCGAGGTAGGGGGTGTGGCTGGCGAGGCGGAGGCTAGAGGAAGGCGGAGGGGGCGGCCCGGCGGCGTGCCCGTGGGGAAGGGGTGACACCGAGGCCGGGGCGCTGTGAGGGGGCCGGAGAGGGCGAGCGGAAGGAGGCGCCCGGAGGCGGCTTTCGGCCGCGGCGCCGGCGCGGGTGCGGCTGGTCGGCGGCGCCCGGGCCGCAGGGGGCCTCGGGTGGGGCGACTCACCGACGCACAGCTGGATGGCGTAGGCGTAGTAGGACCAGCCGAGCAGCAGGCAGATGAACACCACCGGGATCCAGTACAGCACCCGCCGGCACCGCCGCCTCGCGCCGCCCGGGCCCGAGGGCGCCATCTTCCAGCCGCAGGCACCTGCCCGGCTCCGCCGCCGCCGCCCGCGGCTCTGGCTCCGGCTCTGGGGCGGGCTGGCCGCGCCCGGTGCCCCCGGCGGGACGGGCCCGGGGGCGGCGGCGGCCGGGTGCGCTGCGGCCAGTGCCGCCGCCGTGGCGCTAACTCCCATCCCGCAGCCCCACGCCAGCGCCGCGGACTGCCGGCCCTTCAGCCCGGCGGGGCGGAGGCTGCGAGCGGCGGCCCGGGAGGGGGCCGCGGGGGCGGTGGGAGCCTCCGCCCCGCCCCCGGCCGGCCCCGCCCAGGCCACCACCCCGGGGAGCCGGGCTGCGTTCTCAGGCGGCTGTCCGGCGCCCGCCTTGGCCCCGCCGGCACCGCGTGGGCCGCGGGCTCGGGAGCCGGAGCAGGGCGCCGGCCGCGGGCGTGGGGCCGGGGCAGCTCGGACCGCGCGCACGCCTGGGGAGGGGCGGCGGCCCCTCTGCCGCCCCGGAGAGTCTTCGGGCCCGAGGCCGGGGTCCCTGCTTCCTGCTAGGAACCGTCTCGCTTCCACTCGTGGGTCCCGGGGCGCGGCGGCGCGGGCGGGGCGGCTCTCCCGGGGGCTCGCGGTGGCGCGACAGCCTGGTCCCCGGGGGAGCGCCACGCACCCGAGGGTCCCCAAGCAAGCCGCCCTTTCTGGTCGTGAGTCGCAGAGACCACCGGAGTTACAAACACAAACTGTTTCCTCTGAGGAGCTGAACTCTTTTGTTACTTCTAGATTAGCAAGTATAATCCCGCCATTCCCGCCTCCCAGCCCTGCGTGCGGCTCCCTTCCGTGCACCTTTCCAGCCCATTCTTCACGTGGAGGCTCTCTTCTGCGGCGGCTGTTCTAAACTTGGCTTATGGCTGGTTCTAAAGTGGTTGCTAAAAATCCTGGGAGGGATTCTAAAGCCCTGGTGTTATGATTGATGAAATGGGAAAAATATGAATGCTTCTGAAATTTTCTTTTTTCCATTCATGTGATTATAAACGCACCTGATTCTGCAGGGGAACACCTCAATAAATGTAGTGCGTTTGAATTTTATACATAATTATGTATAAGGTGCACAATTTTACTTAACGTTAATGGATATATATATATCTATACATATACACACGTACCACACAGTTACCATATTGAATTACATTACTTCATATGTAGAATAAAAAAGATTTTTAAAGTACTGACTTGCATACATACAAAGAAATCTAAGCTTATATATCTTAACGATTTTATCTGTGAGGGGATTAAGTAGCAGGCTAATCTCCCCTCCCGAAATAACTGCTGTATTACCCACACCCCAAATCTCTTTGCATGTCTATTCAAAAATTCATAGAAAATACCAGTCAAGTTTCTGTGGGACTTTAAACAACTTAAATGAGAAATTATTATTATGTTCCAGAGAATCACCTTATACCCTTTATTGGATATCCTGTAGGGCCTATGAGCATAAAAATGTAACTTCCCGGGAATTCTCAACTTTTCCCATGAATGTCGTCCTTATGTGGCCATTCAAAAGGGTCTAAAAACAACAAACCAAAGTCCCTACCAGGACTGAAATACCCCCACAAAGATGAGCAAATCCATGACTGAAAGTCACTCAAGACCAATGAGGAAAGAGAAATAAGGCGTCCAATTTCCCACATTGGAAAGAGGAAGAAAGTGCACAGTGTACCTCTTCAGATAGTAGATGCCACGATGCCCTGAGCTGCTTCTCTTCTACACGTAACAGTCTTACGGGGTCTTCAGGTCAGGAATGGAATCACACTCTACAATTTTCACATCTTTTAGAATTTGCAGATGTAATATCTTTGAAGGAGGCCACATTCTTACTACTTATCTAAAATGTTATTTAAGGGTTCATATTTATAATAAATATTTGGAATAATTGCCACCTACTTTGTCATTTTAGGAGTACTACTGAGTTCTTCAAGGGTATCACTCTTATCTTTAAAAAATGTTTAGCTCAGGAATAGTTGTCTCTAAAACCATGTAATAACAGAACTTATCTCTGCACAGGCTCTAATTAGGCATAAGCATGCATGCACAAATGTAAGCTCTGGTGAGTAGGCAATCTCTAGATACTAAGCTCTAATAAGAATGGAAAGATCATTTTAATTTTTAGGATTAGAGAGGCTTTGATTTTTTGGGGTGGCTTATTTAGGGCTGTGCATCAACAGGAAAACAATTTGAAGGTCATAGACAGTAACGAAGAAACTTCACTAGAAACTTACTCTTTAGATGGAAGTACAGAAGGTGTAACTCACCTATTTTAGATTAAATAATTATATCAAATTGTGGATTTCATGTAATGATTTTGATAAAACTGTTATGGCCATTTATGAAAAAGAAAGCTACAGCGAAGGAGGGAGAGGGTAACATCAGGGGAAGAAGAGAAAGTGGAGGGCCAGGTAAGCAGGAGGGCGAGGGAAGCATCCACGGAGTGGAGAAAGGCCCCCTTACCTGGCTCACTGAATCCCTGAAACAGAAATCCATCCTTACCAGGCTTCCACCTGGATGCTCTCCCACTTAGCAGTTCTTCAAAACCATTCACCTCTCAACATTTTGAACTCCCTATTGGATCAGACTGTTCCCACAAAGGAAACTTGATCTCCTTTTCTCCCTCCAGCCAAGAGCTACTTTGAACCAGTTCCCAGGAGTCTTCAGTCCCCAAACCTCAAATCTACCTTGCCATCATGGTGAATATTCTAAATTTTCCTCCTGCTTCCAGATCCATATTAAAATGGTCACTTACTTCTTTCACTAATCAAGAAGACCACATCACCCCAGCCCAGGGAGCCAAGGACCCATCCGCGAGCCCTGGAGACAGGGTGGGACACCCATCATACTGTATTGTGCCAACCTGGTATCTTTTCAGACAAACCACCTACCAGAAACCTTCTTAGGTCACTTGCTTAAGTTACTTTTCCCTTTTGAACGTGTTCTTAGGAGGGAAACATTACATCTTTGAAGTATAAGGTCAATTTTTTATTTCTCTCAGCTACATGAGGAATTGTGTTGGTTTTGCTATTAGGGTGTAGTACTTGACAAATACCTTCTACAAAACTGCCTTCTGCACCTTCCAAGGACTGGAAGAAATGAAGCTGAGATCTGGATCCATTCTTCACTTCAGACTTTCCCATCCTTACTAGAGTGGTCTGCCAAAGTACTGTTAGATCTCTCATTGTTTTCTTAAACTAGGCTTATCATTGTTTTTGGCAGGAGTTGGGGGAGAAAATCCTTTTAGAAGTTAGCAACCCATGACATCAGTGACTCCAGTGTTCATTTGCACTTTTTCATAATAGTGGCCAAAATATCTCTGTGGGAGAATAATAGCATGCCCAAAATACATGTTGTTTATGGACCCATGTAAAATAAAAGTAGTCTTAGGGAATTTGGTTTAGGGAAATATGGTCATGAAGTAGTGCTAAAATACACCTTGGCTTTCAGAGATTTATAATTTGAAATTAACCTGGAATTGAATAGAATAGGATTAGAGATAATTTCAAAGGCTTAAGGAATTTGGGAAATTTCCCAAAACTCTGGGAAAATTGTGAAGTGGGAAAAACTGTTTCTGGCAAAGCTTGCCTTTCAAGCACTAGGATCTCTGTGGGAACATTAACCTGTCTTGTCAGTAGATGGCAGGCGCACACCAAGGAGTGTTCCTCTCCTGGCATCTTTTTCAGAGATTTCAGTGCCATCAACCATTAGTTTACCCAAGCCAATTACAAGTTATGACTTCATGAACAATTATATTTAATTATAGCTAATCATAATTATGTTATAATTATACAATTTTTAAATTATAATTCCTGGCTAATGATTAATTAATAAAAAAACGTATTCCAAAAATTGAAAAGAATTAAAAGAACATTTTTCTATATAGCGAATCAGTCTGATTCTGCCTCCGCTTCTCTACAGTTTGCACTAAGGTTAATCTCTTTTATAAATAAAACTGAAACTTTTCATTTAAACGAATGCTTTTGCCTGCACCGACCCCCTCCCTGGGCCTGAAATGGGGAGACGTCAGTGTTTAAGAGTCTTAAAGTTGAAGATGTTTCTTCTCCAGGGACTGGCAGGATCTATAAGGAGTGACACAATGGCAGAAGTTCAATTAGAAATTATTAGAAGGGGCCATTGTGGAGTAGAGATGTCAATGGCCAGCAAAGAGTGACCACGGGCAACAGAATCCTGTATTTTGGTGGCGAGCGTCTGTGGATATCAAGGCCAGCAGTGGCCTCCTGGCCTCCTAGGCAGAGTGTTCTTGACAGCAAGATCTTGGCGATGAATCAGATTCATCAGTGCTAGCTCAAGCCCAATTCTCCAAGATTCCTGTTGATTCTGTAGGGTCTCTATACCTGCAAAAGCATTTTTTGTGTAAGTCAGTAAGTGTTGTGTTTGCAACCACAAACATCGACTGGTACATAGTTTTAATTTCATTCAAGATACCACTTCTTAGAAGGTCAGTTTCAGGACAAGAAGATGGAGGCATTATAATACTACAGGGGAGGTTGGTGCCCTTCAAGTCACACTGTCTAGACCTGCACTGTCCAGTAAGTAGCTGCTAGCCATATGTGCTTATTCAAATTTAATTAAAATAAAAAAATTTTTAATTCCATGTCCTTAGTTGCAGCAGCCACATTTCAAGTGTCAAGTCACATGTAGCCAGTGGCTACTGTGTTGAACTGTTAAGATCTAGAACATTTCAATAATCATGCAGGAAGTTCTGTTGAACAGAACTAACTAGACATTTTCTCTAGTCTGAGTATTCATGAGGCTGGCTTTATATTTATACATGCAAGAAGCAAAGAAGTTCCCCCTAATAATTATCTCTCTTCTGTTTTATAGAAACAAAAAACGAGGGGTAATAGGAAATTGAAGACATTTTAGGTTTATATAGTAGGAGCTGTCTTCCTTTGACGGTGTGAGTCTAAAAAGAGTAAGGAGCCACTGGATCATAATAAAGGTTAAGACTACATTCTTCAACCTGAGGCTTGTATACAAATGGTTACTTTCAAAGGACACGCAGGGAGAAACCTATCAGAATACTCTATTCAAATTCCTATACATAAAGCTATCTCTTAGATTTAGCTTTCCAACCAACAGTGCTTGAAAATAAAGCGTTATTACTGGGTAAGTCCAGCTTTAAAGCACAGAATCATCTATCTTCGTCCAGTGGCCATCAGGACTATTTTTGTTCTGTCAGTTGAGCAGATAATCATTGGGGAAACCCAAAGAATAATTGGTTATATTCAGCTCTGTTTCAGTCAAGCTGTAGGCTAGATTAGTCATGCTGGATTTTCTGTACTGCAGATGTGAGGGGAGGTGGAATTAATGTGTCTCGCCCAGTGGTCGGTACAAACCCACATTGGCTCTCATTCAAGACCCTCTCTTCTGAAAAAGTTTTTTAATTAAAAAAACATTTAATGTTTAGTAAGAATTTGCAAGTACTGTCAATTAAACATAATTTGGAGATCAAATTCCCATTTACAATTTATAATTGTAGAAGGAAACAAAAGCCTGCCGGGGTTTTCCCAGTCTTCCAAAAGAACAGGGAAAATGAAGAGTAAATATTTAAAGATGATATTTAACAAAAAAGGCATGTTGGCTTCAGATATGGGGTAGAAAAATTCTGATCATCAGGGACTCTTCGGTCAGCTAGAATTTATCCAGTGTAAATTCTCTCTTGGACCTCAGAATCTTTGAGTCTGTAATTATTTTCAAGAGACACTTGGACACTCCAGATTCTGAATTTCTTTGGATTTTTATTTAACTAGTTGATAAAACCTTTCTCCATCTCCAGACTCATATTGTTGTCTCTTTGATGGTGAGTCATGCTATGAAATGCTAGGTTGGCAGTAGAATAAATATATCAATAATCTTCGTATCTGGAATATAAGACAACATGGGTTTTTGTTTTCCAAACCTTCAAAATAGTGGTCAAGGGTTCAGAATCCAAATGAATATAGGTTTTGGATTTTAAGCTTTACATAAAATAATAGGCTGAATATTAAATTTTTGTTCTTTTAAGCTTTCCATCGAATTCAATAAAATATTAAAGACAACACTTTTTTAATTTCCAGGAAGTAGAAAAGACTTGACAACTTGGCAGAGTCACTTTGTGAATTGTTGAAAAAATATGTCAATTTAATTATAATGTAGATATAATGTAGGTTTTAAATATTGTTAATGGTAGAAAAGGTAACTTGGCCTTTACTTATACACTATATGATAATGAAACTTTTCCAGTGGTTAAGTATAGTGACCTATAGGGATATATAAATACCTTTAATTAGCAATATCTTGGAATATGAATACACATACTTGAATGCAAATTCCAGTGACTTAAACTAACATTAAAAACATCAATATTTGATTATTTTGCTAAGCGTAGTTGTATTTCAATGACTTTTACTGCCTCCAACACCGGGACAAAATATCTAGTTTGGTTAAAAGGACTAATTAGTTTTCTTTATAAAAGAGCAGTTAAAATTATCATCATTAGAAAACAGCTGAAGTTTCCAGTATGTTCACAAAATTTAAAAATCATGAACCTATTGAGGCTGCTTAAATATCACTAGCAAGTTATCAAATGTAGTGTATTATTTAACAAATATTTATTAGCCTGCTCTATGCCCATGTTCTGAGGATATTCAAACTAAAAAACGTGGCCTTCAGCCTCAAGCTTATGTGCTAGTGAGGAGACTTACACTTTCAATCATAAGATAAATGCACATTTATTACTGTACCAGGTACACTGGCAATAAAAGAGAAATGACTCGATGTGCCAGAAACAGTCAAGGCAGCCTTCTGAGACAAAGTGGAATTTGTGAAGTGAAAGGAGAAGCAGGAGTTGGTCCCATGGGGAAATGAAGGGATGGTTTCCTTGCACAGATGTGACCCCTCTTCTGAGAGGTCCATTTTGGGAACTAGAAGGAAAGGGAGTATATTATCAAGGTCCAGCCAAAAAAGCAAAACCCACCCTAGGTAATTCTATGGAAGGGATTTAATACAGGAAATGAAATTCAAATTTGTTTGTAGCAATAGATAATTAGTATAATAGCAAAGGAAATATTGTTTTGTAGCATTTATCTAAGTAAGTTCCAAGTATGAGGCAGTTAATGAGCATCCTGATCCCAGGTAATCATGGCAAATTATTGCCATTTAAGTTACCTGGAAAAAGCCAGAGAGATATAGGGAGAACTAAAGAAGACATAGGGAGAGAAAAGAAGAAAATGTGGGAAAAAAGAAAGAATAAAAGAGAAAAAGCTAGCAAGAGAGGGACATGAGAAAGGATACATATAGAGAAGGTATATATGTATATATTTTAGCTACTATCACAGAAGGCAAATTCATCTCACTGAGGCCGAAGCACCTTAGTTGCTGGGGCTTGTATTTTACTAGGGAATCTTAATTATGTGAGTAACTGTATTTATTAGTTTTAATATTAGAATGCACAGACATAGGTTAGGAAAGGAGTAAAGTAAAAGTCAAGCGAAAATTATATTTGCTCTTCAGGGTTAATAGGCTTTACTTCATTCATTCATTCATTCATTCATACATTCATCCACTTACATTTTCAACATATAGGTATTGGTTATCTACCAGGTTCCAGACATGCGAAACATGGGATTGAGCAATGCTTTCAACAATAAAGCTTTATTCCTACTTCATAAAGGATATTCCTTTGAAAAAATGTGTTGTGTGGGAATGAGTAACTAGTAATCTGAAGCCAAATTAAAACATACATATATACGTATTTTTTCAGGATGACCAGATTTTATTTTAAATTAGCTGTGAAAAATAAAAGCAATTTTTTTTGCTATTTTAGCTTTCACTTAACTGGATGGTTTTTCTTAAACTAAGAGTGGGAAAATGCAAATTATGTGAATATATAATTCAGAATTCTTGTGCTATCAGCAGAAGGAGCTGACAGGAAGACAGAATTTTTTTTTAGCCATAGGCATTCCTCTTTTCTGTTTTTAGGAAGGGAAAACTAGTAGACAGAAATGGTCCTAGGTACATGACTATATATTTCACATGCACAGCATAAAATATTCATTAACATTAAATAGGTGTCTGAAAACCAAGAGAATTCAATAGATGATGATGGTGACAACAATTAAAATAGGAAAATATGCAGAGAATAGGTTTAAAGTATTTGGCAATGTTTACCTAAAGAAAGTTTAAAAGTATTTTCACTCTCTTTATTCTACTTTAATAGTGAGCAAAAGTATCACTCTATGTTTTTTGATAGCCTGTGAGCTTTTTCACCTTTGTGTTAATCTTCAAGGTCAGATTTATGAACAGGATTACAAATAATCTGACTCTAAACAAACAGGATATTATTTTAGGAATGATACTAATATGTATTGTTTGCTAAACTCAAGGCTTTACAGGCAATTTCTCATTTAATTCTCACTGTTTCCCATTTAATTTTAAGACACACTGCTATCATTACCTCATTTCACACACAGAAAAGCTGAATCATGTAAAGTGTGAGACCCTTCCTTAACTACAAAAATAGTAGTAACAGAGCCAGGATTTGGACTCAGGAAGTCTGTCTCGACAGCCCGTGTTTAACCATGCTATTCTTAATAGATGTGATAAATGTATTTCACCTGTTTATGCATATTTTCCAATTTATCTTTTTGGAAATAGTTACGTGTTCTTGGATTCTGCTTTTAGTCCTTGCCCATTTTCTCAATTCTATCCAAGGATCATTCAACTTCATAATTATGCAAGTCCACACCTGTCCGAATGATACATTGACTCATTCTTTTAGTTGGAAGGTAAAAACCAAATTGGTTTTTAAAAACACCATAAGAATCTAACTGAAAATTTTCATGAATCACCTTAATGAGAAAATGGCACAAGGATCTCAAGTATGGAGAAACTCAGACAATGCTTTTTAAAAGTGCTTATCAACTATATATTAATCTTGAATGAAAATGCTTCTCTAGCAAGATATTGTAATCATGGAAGTTTAGGATGTGAGAACCATTTATTTCAATGGCTTTTAAAGAATTGTTAGTCATTCTTCTATGCTTGAAAATAAACTAATCTATTTATTACAGAAAAGTGAGGTGATCGGTATTCTTTCCAGCTTTGGGTAAAAGAAAGACAAAGTTGATATCATTATTTGCCAGTTCTTGTATTTTTTCTTTGCAGCTGTCATTGATCATTTCCTTCCCTAATTTTTCCCAGGCTACGTTCTCTGTTAAAATCCTTTGCCCAGAGTTGAGGGTATGTCCTATATGTCCTTTACACACCCATTTTTACCTAAATAGCTTCTGTCTCATGTAAAATTTAAAAATGTTGTAACAACTTGCTATTATTTATAATTTATACATTTACATTCTGTTGGAGTTAGCTTACCTGTGTACCTTTTTAAAGTGAACCTATTTGGAATTTGGCTGTTAGGTATAGTTCCTGAGTCATTCTGATGAAACATCAATTCAGATAGTTAATCATAATGGCTCTTTAGGCATCAAATTCTCCTGGAACTCAAGGCTATGTGGTTGCCATACACTTCTAGTGTCATGACCAGCATACTTACCATCTTAATAGTCTTTCTCCTTATGTTTTTTCTGCTAATACAAAAAACATTTTCTCCATTACCATTTTGAGAAAATCAATATCCATTTCCAAACAGCATAAAATACTGTTTTTTTTTCATTTGTTTCTTACCATCTTCTCTCTCACCAAACTCACAGAGACCCTTGAAGAATGGCCCTGATTTTCATATTCCAGGGAAGGACTGGAATACATACTTTTTGGAGCCTACTGCAAAGTGAAAATGCAGGACTCTTTGCTCAAAAAAGCAGGAGAATGTGCTAAGGTATTATAGTTTTTTTTTTCTTTCTTCTGTGTCTTTCTCAACTTGTTATGATATTTTTTATTGGCTATTTAATGTCATTTTCGGTAAATAAAAATTAAACATTTAAAATTATTAGCATGACTTCCACCGTTCATCTTTATATTATGCATTGCCAATTTTAAAAGCAAGTATCGGAACATTTAACTCCTATGTGGAATCTCCAAAATCACATCATACCTATTTTTCATGACATGGCTTCTGAGAGTGCTTCCAATTGGCCAGCAGAAGCATACCCAAGTCAGACTGAGGAAGGCTGTTAGGGAGAAGAGAGGGTTGTCCCACACAAATAGGCTGAGGTATGCTCCTCAGGCATCGGGACTCCTGCAAGGTGAGCATGGACCCCACAGGTGCCCTGGGAGCGCATTCTATGATCAGGATCCACCTGCATTTGCTCAGGCCTGACAGGTGCCGGCTTCCCTTTCACACCAGCTGCTAGACTCATGTACCACCCTTCAACTGGGAGAGAACCTGGGAGGTGCAGTCATATTATCTCTGCTTCTCATAGGCCTATGGGCCATCCCACAGTAGATGGGCAACTGCCAAGGGTATTGCAACCTCTGAGTTAGAAAGCTCTCTGTACTTGGATTAGGGGTGGGTGAAAGGCTCATCTCTGCGGAGTTGTGGCCTCAGGCTGGCTGCCATGGATGCCCCATGGCAACACCAGCTTGGGGCAGGGTGCTCCCACCATCGTCTGCCCCAAGACTGTGGGGCATGGGTACCCTTCCCCATTCTACATGTAGGCCCCTGCCGGGGGGACAGAGGGTGGAGGGGGGCTCAGGGCCGGGTGGAGAGGCAGAGGCTAGCAAGGCAAAGAGTGGCCAAAGGTCATCCCAGGGAAGTGGGGAAGGAGTGGGAAGGGGAACCTCGCGTGTGAGCAGAGACTCCAAGCCCCTGCATGAGCTACACTGTCTGACTAATTCGCTTATACGACAAAAATTCAAAGACGATATTATTAAGAATTTCAAGAAGATAACTGTAGAGCATTAACCCCAAATGTGAAGCCTTCTGTCATGGCGCTTTGTGCAACTGCCCTGGTCACGAGATCGTGAAGCCAGCCCAGCTCAGGAATATTATGAGCGGGTTAGTATTTGACCCACAAGGGGAGTGGTGTAAACAAACAACACAGATTTAAAATGAAATAATGAGAAAATAATTTCTTATTGTTCCTTCCCATGATTCATACATGGAAATTTAAAAACATCTACTTTATACATGGAAATTTAAAAACACCTACTTTATTTTCTTTAAGAAAATATGAGAAATAACACACTCATGAATATAAAAAAAATTTCCCCACTCTAAACTTCAAGCCTCTTGGTTAATAAGAATAATAATGCACTATTAGATGAACATACCTTATGTGCCAGACATTATGCTAAACACTTTGTATAAATTTAATTCATATTTCTATGAATTCATATAATTATCCCATCTAATCCCTATAACATGGGGATGCAATTTATAATCCCAATTTGGAGATGAGGAACCTGATACAGGGAAGACAACTTTAGTCTAAGACCAAGAAATGAAAAGAATGGTCTACCATGATCAGAGTTTATTATAATGTAGAATAAAATAATACTAGGAAGCCTATAAAGCAGAAATATCACATCAAGAGGTCAAAATGGAAAAACATATAGTTGTGTCAGTGGAAGCTGAGAAGACATTTGAGATAATTCAACAATCATTCCCTTTTCCAGACTTGTCCAAATGCAGGAAATTAGGGATACTTCTTAATAGGATAAAGTATGTGTCTAAATCAACAGGAAAATATTATGCTTAACTTGAAACATTAGAGATAATCCTATTAAACATGAATTCAGAAGATTTCTGCTATTGCTATTAGTATTTTACATTGTTCTGGGAGCTATAATCAATGCGATAATACAGGAAATAGAAATAAGTACAAATATAAAGGAGTGATAAAAACACATTTATCATCATTTACACAAAACATGACTGTCCACTAGAAAACTTGAATCAGTAGAAGAAGTAACAGAACTACTAAGGGTTCAGCTAAATAGCTGAATAAATCAACTGTAATAAATCAACAATAATCAGACAGAAAACCAAATGGGAAAAATTCCCATTCTTAAAATCAACAATGAGTTTGTAGGATCTAGAAAAGACCTTATGTAAGAAATACTCTGACCTAGATAATGAAAGCCATAAACCTTGAGGATGAATTACTGGAACAATTACTCCTGGATGGGATGGAATTACAAATGTGTTGTGATGGTTAATTTTTTGTGTTGTACTGACTGGGCCATGGAATACCCAGATATTTGGTCAAACATTTTTCTGGGTGTTTCTGTGTGGGTGTTTTTGGATGATATTGAGATTTAAAATGGTAGACTGAGTAAAGCAGATGGTCCTTTCTTATGTAGGTGGGTATCCACCAGTCAGCTGAAGACCTGAACAGAACAAAAAAGGCTGACTTTCCCCCAAGTAAGAATTTCTCCCTCCTGACTGCCTTTGAACTTGCCAGCTTCAGACTGGAACTAAACATCAGCTCTATTGGTTCTCAGGACTTCAGACTGAGATTGTAACTACACCCCTCCTGCATCTCACCTTGCTGATCCTCCTTGCAGATCTTGGGGCTTGTCAGCCTCCATAATCTCATGAGCCAATTCCTTATAATAAATCTTTCTGTATATATGTATATCCTATTTGTTCTGTTTTTGTGAAGAACCCTAACACCATTGTTCTTTCCAAAACTCCAATGGCTCCCAGCACTGTGACCCTCAGGAGCTGTTTTCTGAGGTGCCTCATGGAGTCTCGCCCTTCTGACGTGCAGCTTAGTTAGGATTCAGCTGGACGTAAGAGCACCCCATGCAATTTTCTGGTGTGCCTTCTCTGAACAGCTCCCTCTTCTCTGGTACTGTCTCGCACTATCCTTAACTCTGGTCTCATGTCTTATATCCAGTGAACTTGTTTTCTGTTTGGGCTTCACTTCCCTCTGCTGCTGTCTGGAAAGTGCTCCCCAGCACAAAGCCAGAGTGAATGTAGAGGCCGCCTCACAATTGTTCTTTCTCTCCAGGATCAAGGCCGTGAAGTGGTTGCTGTACAATGCTGTAACTGCTTGTGATAGCAGGATAAGTCTAATACGAGTGACTCAGTCACGGCTGGACCCAAAACTCGCACTTGAGGTACTGGTTTCAGCAATGAAATATTTTATTTCTAGAAATTCTATCTGGTAAGTGTATCTGTTTAATCCTTACTGTTTTTTTGTTTTGAAACTCTTTGTCATTTCATAGTTTGTCTCATACATGGCTCTTGGTAAAGTCTGTATTCTGTATTCAGTTCCAACACTGTATTCCTTGGGGTCTAAACTTATTGTTTCTGTTGATTCTCACCCAGAGCAGCTGGCCTTATCTGAATTTGGTAGTTTGAAAGAGGTTATGCTTGATTATGAGTCTTACGGGATGGCTTCTTCTGCTTCAGCCAGTTTTGGGTGTGTGTCTGTATGTGTGTGTATGTGCACACTTATCTCAGGACCTCCTTCAAGGTTTTAACTCAGAGGTGGCAGGGGTCTCAGAATCAAGCTCTTCTCCTCTTTGTTGTTCCAAGGCTCATCGTGCTTACAGACTGTCAGTATAGCACTTTGGCCTCATACAACCCTACCCCTCCACAAAGGCTGCAGGCTCTCTAGTCCAGTTGCAAGCACCTGTGAACTCTGTTGCTCTGGCCTGGGATCCTCACCTATGTTCCTCGTCATTTTCAGCAAGTCCAATTCAGACTCCACACTACCTCATCTTTGCCCCAGGGTACTTGGGTTTCAGCTCTTAGATTTTTTAAAATTTAGTTTTACCTCTCTCTTTTTTTTTTTAAGTTTTGAAGGGAGAAATCCCTGGAGACTAGAAATGCTTTAGTGTATGCTGTATTTAGAGGTCTAGCTACTAAAGAGGAGAAGTTAACTTTTGAGCTTCTAAAATTTCAATTATCAGGGAGCAAAAACACATGTATTAATTTTATAATCAGAAAAATGAAAAAGCAACTAACATCTGTATCTGAATTACTAATCTACATAATTATATAGTAATGAATCACTATGAGAAATTGAGTTATCAGTATAATCTATTTAGCATTTTCATGTTGCTTAATTTACTTCTCAAGTCCAAAGACTAGCTAAAGGATACTTCCATAGACTGGCTCTTTGTAAATTAAAAAAAAAAAATTTAAGTTGACAAATGAAGACTGACACTTGGCTATGCTTTAATAGGCTAAACACCAAGAAAATCTTATTTATTTGTTCATTTTGCAATAAGTCTTGACATCACCTTCTCCTCTTTCTTAAATTTGCTTACTTAGCAGGGCACAATGCAGTTTTGATGTGCAATCTGCTTTCAAAAGAATCTTTGAGACAGCTAATCTTCTGTACACTCACTGTAATTAAATATTACAGCACAAATGGTACATAAGATACTCACTTTCTTGAGAACCTCTTAGCACCAAAGAGCAATGACATAAAAAAGTATAGATTTTCAGAGTGGTGTTTTGTAGATTTCTCAGCTTGAATTTTTAACTCTTATAGCACCTAGAGCCTATGCAGAGTAAAGCATGTCATACCATAGACTAGAAATATCTTTATTAACTGTCTTCCATTCTGTCCTAAACTCTCATTTTATCTCATTTAAAATCTGCTAGTGGACTAATCTGCTTATCTTCAAGCATCTTGCTTCATCTTTGAATATGCAGGAGGATATGCCATACTGAATTATAATAGTAAGTTCATGGTAAACATTTCTTATGGCAAACATCACCAACGTATGTTTTGTAAGAGAGTATAGCTGCTATCTTTAACCTTTTAAGTCTAGTAACTGATTATCACTGACATTCTTTTATCAATTAATCCCATTCCCATTTTCATCCAAGTGTAAACCATGTGATAGTTCCAAAAACTCACAGTCACCAGTATACTTTTATTTTTCTTAAAACCATCTCTCCCCACTTCAAGAAGCAGCAGCCTAACTCTGGATTTGGTAAATAATCCACCCAACACCTCACCTTTGTGACTCATTCCCATTTTTCCAGACTGAGATCCTAAGTTTTAGAAATATGCTTTTCTTGAAAAAGTACAAAAACACATGATTAAAAACACTCAAGTAGTTCAAGAACAGCTCATCAAATATATGTGCTTATGGCCCCCTTCATTAGATATGCCTATGGCACCATCTTCAAAGGTAACCATCATTAAGTTCCTATGGGCACTTTCAGATAAGTGATCTAAGATAATTAGATCTAAGTAGGGAGGTTACATATATTGTTTTGGACACATTTTTTTTACTCCCTATTGAAATCATACTAAAAATGATAGAACACATTGAAATCACACAAAATGACAGAAAAGCATAGCTTTCTCTCTGAGGACAAGACAACTAGAAAAGAGAGTATAGGCACAAAATTTTTAAATCTCAGAAACAGATGGTAATTAACTTCTAGACCAAAGAGAACTTAAATGCCTGCAATAGAGACACACCCTGAAAAGGCAGATTCAAACTGCAGAGTTCCCCAAAGGCTTAAGAATGGAAGGATCCAGATATCTCAAGGCTGCACAGTAAATAGGACTGACTGAAATTCTGTTTATGAAGCATTTAGATCTCAAGTTCCCTGCCAGCAGAAAACTTTCCAGAGGTCAAACCAGAGGTGTTCTATGTACAGAGAGAACAGCAGAGTTGAAGGTGGGGGTTGCCATGTTGAAGAAAGGGGTATTAAATAAAGATCTACTTCCTGTTCTCAGTTCTGAACAAAAGAGTGGTTAGTCTTTGAACTACCAGGCAGGAAAAATCTGGGCAAAGAGAAATACTGAGAGTCAAAGCCCCTTATAAGCAATGGCCTGGTTAGAACTGCAGCTAGTGACATATGTCAGTCAAAAGCTAATTCCATGTGCACAGAATTAGCTTCCGATTTGTCTTAAAATGTGAACATATGGCAAAAGATTACCAGATATTTGAGAAAAACTCTAATAGGAGATATCTAAAACACAAGCAGAAAAAAAAAGAATGGGGCAATGAAGGAGCAGAAGAAAACTTCAAAGAAATTGAAATTAAATAATCAGAGCAAGAATGAAAGCTACTGAATACACAAAACAAGAACAGCAGACAATAAAAAGGTAAATTCAGAGAAAAAAAATTAAAAATATGGTCAAATTAATAAAAACCCAAGAGAATGGATAAAAGAAGGTTCTCAAGAAATTTCAAGTAATCTTTTAAAAAGGTACAACAAAAAGACAAAGAGATCAACAGTGAGAAAGAAGTAAAGAAAAATCAAAGGCTGGAATAGGAGATTCAATATCTAAATAATAGGAATTCCAGAAACACTGGATAGAACAAGAAGAGAGTAAGTTCTCAATTTTTTTTTTCAGAACTGCATGCCATAAGTTGTTAGACCAAAAGGACTATTGCGTACCCAGAAAAATCAATGACTTGTCTTTCTCTTCCTTTAAACATTGGACAAAATTTATCTTTTCCAGAAAACTTGTATAGTAATGCTTTTAGTTCCTCTGGGCATTGTAAGCATATGCACATTGTCACAATTATAGGTATATTCCTCAGTTTTTAAGATGTGTGTTAAAACAACTGATTGCAAAATAAGTCAGCAAAGAAAAACACCATATGATTTCATTTATATATGTGGAATCTAAAAAACAAAACAAACAGAAAAGAAACAGACTCATAAACACAGACAACAGACTGTTGGTTACCGTAAAGGGAGGAGGCGAGGGGGATAGGTGCAAAAGGGGAAGGGAATAAAGAAGTACAAACTACAAATTATAAAATAAATTTGTCATAGGAATGGAAGTACAGCAGAGGGAATATAGCCAATAAAATTGGACTATTGGTATAGTGACAGAGGGTAACTACATTGAAGCATGGTGAGCACTTAATACATATAATTGTGAAATCACTATATTTGCACCTGAAACTAATATGGTATGTCAACTATATGCCAATAAAAAAAGAAAATAACTAAATGATTGTGATATAAAGCAAGTGATAAAGATAAAAAAAAGGTACAGAAAATTCTCACCATCACTATACCTTTGAGTTGATTTTCAACATACAATATTTCAAAGAATTTGTGATTGATTGCAGGACACACCATTATTTCATGAGCTACTAAAAAAGTAAAAATGCTGCCAATTAAAAGAAAAAACAATGCTTTATCACTTATAATTTTTATTTTATACTTATTGAATATTATACAATTCATATTTTTACATCTTCAAAGTAAAATCTCTATGTAAAAATGTTAATGTATTGTATAGCTATAAAAATTAGGATAATGTATCTTGAAAAATGGTAAATTTCTAGGTATTTTCTTAGTAAGATGAAGCCTAGGAAATACCAATATTAGTAAAACAGGGTCTACTATAGTATTGGTTTAATTATTTTAACCTATTTAAACAATCAGTTCTCCATTAAGTCACACGTAAACTTTCTGAAAAGCTTTCCAGTACCAATGACCAAAATCCTGTATTGTATGAATTCCTATTACACACTTTGAGAGGCTTTATGGCTCTGTGATTTATTTACCTACAAAAGTGTTGATGAGATTTTTTATTGGCATATACTGCCATAACACAGGGTGTCAGGTCACTGGGCATTTGGTAACCAACAAAGATTTCTGAAGTTTGAATGTGACATTTTTCAGAAAGACATTAGTACACAGATATACATAAATGCAATATACTAAGTGTTTTGATTCAAGAGCAGGTATATTTATTTTAAGATAATATAGGAATGTAAACAGGTTGCTTTACAATTATATTTTACAGTAAGAACAGACTGAAACTTAAGTTAAATTTCTTAATATGAAATTACTCTGAAAAAGTGATAATAGAGAATCACTATAATTTACTAATCTCTTCCATTTTAATTGATCAGAATATTTCACTTATTCCCATTTTAATATTTAATATGCTATAGCCTTATGAATAAATGAATATCCACTCACACTGATAAGCTATAAAGAATAGAGGTTGCATATGTAGTATTCCTTGGGAGAATGGCAGATTTATAAGGAATTTTAACAAGCTAATTCAGTTTTGAATCTATATTTATAGAACTGTTCTAAATAGGAATTTTTCCACGTATGCAAGATCATGTAACTTATAGTCAAGATAAAAGCAAATTGCATTTTTTCAATTATTTTAGATAGCAAATAATGAATATTGAGAACACTCAGTATAAAGTAAAACAGACCTGGGGCATGTTAAATGAGTGGGAGGCATTTAATTTAGTCAATCAATTGAGTCAATCTTCAAACCAGGTGAAATTAAATTATTATACTATATGGAATCCTCAAACTTATGAATCATATATTTCTCTATCAACATAATAAATAATATCAGATAAAGAATGTAAAGAGTCTAACAAATACATAGTCAATGCCAATAATAATATTTTCTTGGAAGTAACATTACTTCCATAAATACGCTGATGCAGAATTTTCAATTTCAAATTTAATAACTTATAAAAACAAAGTATTTCCTATTTTCATACACAAAAGCAAGGTAATAGCTAAAGGGTGTGCAATTTACAATAAATACATCTTAGAAAAGAAGATAAATGAACTTATCTTCCACATACAATGTATAAATTAATGCTCTATTTTTGTATATGTATCCCTTTATATTTTTTATTTGAACAGATTTCCATTAAGTACTATCAAATCATTTTCTCCATGTGAAAATCTAATTTTGTTTTTCAATAAAAGTTTTTCTTTCTCTTTTAAGACATACTATTTTCATTTTCTCAACATACTATTTGTTACTACTGGCTGTTTGGCATCACTTCTGCATGTGGTCCTTTTGTAAGAAACAAAATGTTAAACTTCTACCTAATATATACATCAGTCTTCCAAACGATTTTATATTCGTCTTTTATAGTACTCATTTTGATGCTATAGACATATACTAACAACATACAATAAGTACAGAGCTGTCAGATATTATTTTTACTAGTGTTATAAACATATACCATCTGCAATCAGGAGCAGCGTCATGTTAAGACAACAACAATGACAGTAACTATTGCTACAACAACCAGTGCTTCCACCATTAATATATGACTCTTTTTTTAGAAAAATAATTTACATTTAAAATTTCTTTACTGTATACATAAAAGAATACCATTCTGTTGACTTTGATAAATGAACAAAAACTTTAAAAAACTTCATGATTCAAACAATATATGTTAATTAAGTACTTTTAAAAGTTTAAAGTACAGTGTAAACCATCGTATATATAGTAGCTTAATTTCTATTTGTTTTTCAAAATTATTTCAGTGTAATTAAAAAACTGATAAATAATTGGGATTTATTAACAATTCTAAGGGCTCTAAGATAAGTCTTAAGGAATATTCATTTCCTAGAAGTAAGTTCACAGTCTAAAACCAAAGAAAATATGTTGTTGCTCATTTTTAAGTGATTTAGATTCCAGGAGTCATATTATTTTGAAGTGAAGCAGATTTCTATTAAGTTTAAAAAATACTTAAAATACATTCTTATATAGTCATTGGAAGTATCTATATACTTCTCAAAGGAATGAAAAAGTGCAGAGTTCAGTAAATCAAGGTAAAAGCTCAACTTGATAACACATAACATTTGTAGTTAATAAGAAGGTGCATTTTATCTGTCTTAAGTTCAAGAAAAAATTATAATTAGCATTTCAACTTTTCCTTCATTTCTCCATGTTCTGATCTCAGACCTGCTTCTGCTCTCTGAAAATTTTGCTTCTTCCATTTGTTATGTAGATAATAATCCTTTAAACTTTGTTATAGAAGTACCTAATAAAAATATATATATAAAAGCAGTATCTATTTAGGATGAAATTCAAAGGTGATGGCAATAATCACATATTATTATGATAATAATATGAAACAGTAAAGCACATAATAAAAACACCCAATTGACAACATAAGATTCAAAGACTCAATCATAAAATATTTCCTCTAGTTTGAAACTTCAGTATTTTGTTTAGTAACTTGTCTAATCTTGTTATAAAGGTCTAGAATAAATGTAGTCATTTTTACCTATGGTTCTATACAACTACAGAGAATCAACAATGTCTGTGTGACGCTGTTATAAGTTGGTTGCGAATACTACCTATATGGACACAAATGGTGTGTCCTACCTTTCTGTAAATGTGCAATAGAAGTTCTTATAGGGCAGTAAGGAACTTTCATTCCTTAAAAGAGAGATTAGGAAGATTTGACTTCTTTTGTTAGCTCAGTCACTACAGTTATCACCTTAGATAAATAAATAAGCCTACATACATGCCGATAAACATGTTAAACCAGCATTTTCCAAAATGGGTTCCATAAAACATGAGGTGTCAAACTACTTTGCAAAATACTGAGTCTGTTTTCTTTTAGCAAGACAAATGAATAGAGGTATATTAAGACCTGGTAAGTTCTATGGGCGAAGCAACCTATTTAACCATGTTTATTATATTTCTCAAACTTTTTTGACAAAGCAGCTCTTTTTTTTTTTTAAAGAAGAACATGCATTGATATCCTATGGAACCACTTTGGGAAATACTGCTATGGACAAATAAAACTATTTCCAGCTTGAGAAAAAACAGCAAGAAATATACATTTAGAAGCATGTATGAATGAACAAAACCTTTACTGTAGATACATAACTGATCAGAACCCACAATCAACCAAAATTTTTTAGCTACGATTGACTTTTAAAAGAAAAAGGAAAGAAGAAACCCTTCATTTTGGAGATCAGCAAGAAATTTGAGATATTTCTTTGGGTTGATACAAACTGACTGAATCTCCTCTATCTTCTTTAACTACCACCTTGTATGGCGACAGTGTAGTAAATAATGAAAAGATGGCTTTGCCATCGGACAGAATGAAGCTCAAACCCTAGTTCACCACTTACTGACAAGTTATCTTGAGCAAATCTCTCACTAAGCCTTTATTTTCTCTGCTGTTAAATGGAATATCTATCTGTGAAGATTAAAGGAGATACTATACTGGAAGAACACCTAGTATAGTTCCAGGCACTTAAAATAACTCTAAAAAAACTACTGCTATAATTGTAGCAGATGTTGGAAATACTGATCCTATAAAACAATAACAAATATCCCTTTGATGCTAATGGTCCTAGATTATAAAAACCCAATTGGATTCATTGTATTATATCTGTCCAGATGCAAAACTGCAGGTTACTGAAAATTTTTCAATCAGGATACTCCAAATTAGATAAGTATTTATTCCAGTTCATTTTTAGATCACAACTTAATAGTGGCTAGTTAATGCTTTTTATAACGACTAATTTTTAAATTAAACTCCTGGCCTAAAATGAAATCATTAAAATACTAATTCTTAAATTGAATTAGTGGCTTAAAATTATTAAAAAATTGTAATTCTATTTCTTTCATCTATTTCCAAAATGTTATAATAAAAAAATAAATTATGACCCTTCCTTTATGGTTACTGAACAAATTTAGAAAAACAGTGAAGCTAACATACTTATCTGCTATGAAGTTCCTTCTTCAGACAGGATTTGAAAGTGGGATACTTCTGAACTGTTTTATAACCCTGTGGAACAGATAATTTAAATTGTGCAAATGTAAATAATGTTATCGGCCAGATTCGCAATAAATAAGCAAAACTAAAAGCACACATAATCCCTAAGAGAGAAATACAGTGTCAGAGGTTTATAGCATAGTTTATATTTTCATTTGATCTTTCTACTAAAAAAGTTTTGAGGAAAACTGATCTGCAATGCATGCTTGTCATGTATTTGCACCATCGTTGCAAATGTTAACAACTAACCACTAGGTGGCAGTTAAGTACACACTATCTTTACCTGCACAGCTTAGGGTTTAAATACTAAAAATAATGTCTACAGTGATCTTTTTTGTATATACAACATTTTCTCTTTTTAAATGTATAATATGTAGAGATATTCTTACCAAAGAGGTTGACTATCCTAGCTGTTAATCTTAATAGAAAAAATTTTTTTCCATTTGTAGCACATCACAGATGTTACATGTGTAAACATTTATTGATTCATGCTATATTTCATTATTTAAAATAATGAATTACTTTAAATTATTATTAAAAATTATTTAAAATAGTGCTGAAAAAAATCATTGAATTTATAGTATAAGATGTGCATATAGGAAAACAGTTCAATAGACAAAAAAAGTTTTTTACCTTATTTTCCATATTAAAAAGTACTGGCTATTCAGTGATGTAAGAGCCTCAAATTGCCTAATGAAAATTTGCATCATATAAAATGAGGAATAGTGATATTTCTTTGTATACTAACAAGTATGAACAGCCCTGTGTAGACTGAAATTATAAAAAATATTTGGCAACATTTGCCGCTACAAACTGGGATAAAGATATTAAGCTAATTACATATGAAAATAAGTTATTGAAATTCAAACTAACTTTATATTTTAAAAAAGCTTTACCTTTTATCACCTCAAATTGTTTTTGAAAGTATATAGAGCCTTATGTTTTTCTTTCCAAATACAACATTTCATGTTTATACCATTAAGATTATTTTCTTTCAGTTTTTAAAAAGGATTATCAATAGCTTGAAATATATAGGTTTACCCGGAATCCTCTATGCAGTCTGTCTTTCATAATTCCAATAAATTCCTTATAACTTAATTGATCATCTTTGTCAACGTCAAAAATCTTGAAGACTGTGTTCACTAAATGTGGTGAAAGTTTGAGTCCAGTAGCTACATAGACAGCACGCTTAAATTCATCTAGATAAATGTCACAGAAATGGAGTAAACTGTTAACATTATTTTTATAATATGTGTTAATTACCAGAAATGTTATTAAGTAAGCTTTTTTTCTAAACACAGGTCATGATCTTATAAAACACATGACATTTCATTAATCATGCTATCTATTAGGGAACAAGAATATTTGTGGTTTTAATTAAGAGGGCCAAGGAATAGCTGTATCTTAGGTTAACAATGCATTCAAATTCAGTGTTTAATGAGCACCTACTATCAGTGACAGACACTTTAGGGATTATTAAGATGAATACATTCTCAAGAAACTTACAGTTCAGGTGGGAGATGACACACCTGCCCAAACAACCTTTACACAGAACAACACAGAAAGGACCAACAAGGCACTGTGAGAATTTGGAAATGAGTGATTACTTCTGTCTGTTAGGTACAGTAGGGAAAAGAGAGAGAAGAACAGTCATGAGGAAAGACTGCAATTTTGTATTTGAGCTAAGCCCTGAAGGACAGCTTGCACAGATGAGGGAAATGGCAGATCAGAGGACAGGAAGAACAAAGGCATGGGGTGAAAGAGGAGAGAATAAGGCATGTTCTGAAAATATGAGCAGCTGCTTGGGTAGAGTCCAGGGAACACACAGGAGCTGGAGAAGCTCTCCACAGGGACTTTGAGGCCAGGCACCTGTACATTCTTCAACAGGCAACTGGGGAGCTGAAGAGTTTTCCACAAAAGTGTGTTGTAGAAAGGTCGATCAATCTGTGCTTTAGAACAATTATTCTGTGAGTTGTACAGGACCCATCAGGGAGGAAAATGAATAATGGCAGAAACACCACTGAGGGCACTACTGCAATAGTCCTTTTCAGAGGTAACAATCTGAATTAAGGTATTAGTAGTGGCAACAGAAAAGGAGATAGATAGACAGATCCGAGCACCTGTAAGAATACACAATTTTTTTCATTCCCACAAAGTAAAAAAGCAACTTTCCGTTCTGAATCAGGTAGGCAAATAATGACATTTTTTTCTTTGTAAGATTGTTAGTAGGTGTATCATGGTAATGAAAGCTGGTCTGTGAAGACAGGGCTCCCAGAAGTTTTGGTTTTAAAACACTCAAATGGGTTGAGTTGAAGTCACCAGGTTAGCTCAGTTAGTAGACCATGAGACTCAAAATGGGTTGAGTTGAGAAGATGCCTCATTTGAACATCTAGACTAGACCTTGGGTGAAATGTGAAAACTTTTCAGGTTTCTCTTACTCAGTGAAAAAATGAATGAAGCTATATGAAGGATTCAATATCTATGCTTTTGGGAGAGAGATAATTATCATTAGCACTCAGGGGCTACAATTTGGCTTCTCCCCAGAACTTGGCAATAAAATAACACAGAACTAACTGTCCACTGAGATTTAAGCTTGGGAATTAGCACTTATTACATTATGGCAGACTCAGGTAAAATCACCTTAAAGACAAAACAAAGTCCTCATATGGCAAAAATATTTTAAAAAGATGGACATAGCAATGGGAAAGTGGTCATAGTCACAGAATCCTAAAAAAAGGACTTGACTTGTTAGTCTATCTTCAGAGAAAGAATGAGCTGGTCCTGAAGACAGTAGCATTCTAAGTACTAAGTATAGTATTACTTTGTACATTAGGCAAAACCAACATTCAATTTTATATATCATTCTTAAAACTTGATTAATGTAAGTCCATAGCTAAGAGGTGGCTCTGCTGACAAAATTCAGGTTTCTGAGCCAGCAGATTGTGGGTACAATCAGTAATATAAATGTCATGGACAGCTGGCTCTTCTACAAGTAGACACGTATCCCTCAATGTGACCAAGCCACCATGAGGTTCCTTCCTCTCGGAATCTTTACAAACGTTATTAGCTTTTCCCTGTAATATGAAATGAAGGGCAATAATAAATTTAATATAAAAATGTAGTATATTTCTCTAAACTTTGTTTAGGGAAAATGAATTTCCCATTGAAGTATACACCAAACTTTGGGGCAAGGTGATGGGTAATATAATCTATCTGATAATTAATTTGTTGTCAAAAGTCCCTGGAAACATGTTGGATTATTTTCTGCTTTTAATTATTGAAAGATGATTACTTACCTTGCCCTATAGAGCGACTTGCAAAGTTATACATATTCAAGGCTATTGCAAAGTCTTCTAGGTTGTTCAAAAACTGGAAAAATGACCTGAATTCATCAAATGTGATGCCCTATGTTGGGAGAATATATGTAAATATAGTTAGTATTGCTAAATTTCTTAAAACAAGTGTCTGTACTTCCTAGAAATAAACAGATTAAGCATCTACAGTGTATCTTGTAAGTAAACATTTCCAGGGCACATAATGAAACCTTCTTTGCCCAAATAGAATGTAAAATTCACTCAGGTTTATTTCCACTGGGTAGTGTTGCTACTATAGGTGAAAAAAAAAATTAAAAACATTGTCATACCAGCACAAAGTTCCAAAAAATTCTACAATAAAAATGAATTTAAATGTGTTAATTTTGAAAGCTCTGTATTTTAGGCCTGAAATTTTTAAACCCTGAAAGTAAATATGGTTCTTAAGAAAAAAAAAGGAGGGAAAAAAAAAATACCCCTAAAGAAACACTTTCTCTGAACATGTGCTCCTTAAATGTAATTCAGCATTAGGTCATTAATGTCTTTATAATGACAATGCAAAATCAAAATACCGTTTAAGACAACACTAGTGTATTTTTACTACTTCCTGCCTTGATAACACCGCCAGGACACAGGAACAAGTACAATGACTGTACACATATAGTTCTGGGAGGCCCAGCAGAGGGCTCAATAAAGGACTCTGGAATGTCATTTTCATAAATAGCAATTATTGTCACTGCTATTACTTCAATTAAGTAGGAAAGTTATTTGAAATAAGCACAATGTATCTCAGATAAAACAAATTTGGACATGCAGAGCTGCATTAATGTGTACTCAGAAAAATTAACATAATTGAGAGAGTACATAAACAGAGAAGAAGAGCAGAGGGCTAAGAACTCAGGCTTAACAAATTCTAACCTTAGTATAGGTATCAAAGGGGAAGAGAAACTAACGAGGTAGCACTGGAAAGCTATGGAAAAGAACCATAAAAGTCTACTTTTATATAGGTCAACTACTGATTACATGATTTATTATGAAAATAATACTAATTTTTGGTATACATTATTTCCACTTCAATTACAACCCTGCTTTATGTGCAAGGAGAATCCCCTCTCTCTTTTTTCTTTACGTTTTTCTCTTTCTTTTTCCTTATATTCATTACGGCACTCCAGCCCTGGATTCTGCTCTGTAACTTGATCCCACCTGCCATGTTTTCCAGAGAGGGTTGTTTGAATCAGATAAGGACTCTGAGCCAGAAGGCGTTTGTCTTGCTGTGGAGAGCTTGTTGCCAGGGAAACTGGCCACTGCTTTGGGTCTATATCAGTTTATGCGTGACCAGCTGTCACAGCAACAGTCTCTGTCTCAGGGGGACAGGTTAACGCTGGTGAAAGTGAAAAACAGGACGATGGCATATTTTTAAACAAAGAGTAAACAAAACTTTTAGGGAGCATAAGATTAAAAAGTAAATCAAAGAATGAAAGAATACAATGTTCACCATCTGAACCTTTAGATTTTTCAAAATAGGTTTCTAATGTTTGAAAAGACAGGTCAAACTCAAATGAAATTTTTTTGTGTAAACTCTTTGTTTTTGGAAAAATGGAACTGTAAATTGAAAAACAGAGCATTAATTTTGATGGTGATAATTTAAAGCAATCCCTTCTTAGTGGTGAGAGAAAGATAGTCTGGAGAGTGGCATACTGAGGGAGTATGGTCATTTCTTCTCCCTCCCCACCCTCACTGCAGAACCACTTCTGTAATGAACAATTGAGACTTGAACAGAACATGTCCTAATTGTTAGAAGTGTAGTGAAAAGAACTAGCTTACATTTCAACAAAAACAAAATGATGGTAATGGAAAAATTTTAAGCATCAAATACATATACTGATAGTCTAGAAATAAACCCAAATGTCTATGGTCAATAGATTTTCAGTAAGGGTGTCAAGACCGTTTATTGGAGAAAGAACAGTCTCTTTTTCAAGTGGTGCTGGGACAACTGGATATCCACATGTAAAAGAAAGAGCTGGACTCTTTTTTTCACTCCATATACAAAAATTAACTCAAATGATCAAAGACCTAAATTTAATAGTTAAAATGTAAAACTCCTACAAAAAAAACACAGATACATCTTTAAATACTATCAATTCACTCAACAGGGGTTCCAGGTGCCATATATATATATATGAGTGAATAAAAAAGATAAAAACACCAGCTTTCCTGAGCTTTCATTCTAGTGGGGGGAGACAAATAAATAATAAAAATAAGTAAATTCTATTTTTTATCCAGATAAACAATGAAAAATATAAATAAGCAAATTATGACTGACAAGAAGGGGTTGGGCACCAACTCCCCATGTAGTTGAAAATCTGATTTTGGGCACCCAAAAACTTAACTATTAATAGCTTACTACTGTTGAACAGAAGTGTTATGGATAACATAAACAGTTGATTAACACATATTTTGTAATTATATACATTATATACTATATTCTTACAATAAAGTAAGCCAGAGAAATGGAAATGTTTTTTCAAATTGTGGCAAATCTCTAAAAAAATTTCCAATATATTTATTGAAAAAAATCCACAAATAAGTGGACCTGAGCAGTTTAAACCCATGTGGTTTGAGGGTCAACTGTACATATATCTGCATATTAGAAGATTATGATGCTATGGAAATAAAAAGAGATTAAGGGAAGAAGGAATAGGAAATGCCAAGGGAGAGGGTAATAATTGATATAATAGGTTATTACGTATATAATAGGCTATATATTATTTACATAATAGGTGATTGTTTATTAGTTTGGAAGGATAGGCCTCACTGAAAAGAATATCTAAATGGAGAGCATTCTGGGCAAAGAAAGGACTATATACAAAAACACTGAAATAGAAGACTGCCAGATATTGAAGACAGTAAAGTGGCCAGTGTGACTGGAGTAGAGTAGCAAGGGGAAGAATGGTAGGAAATGACATCAGAAGTAATGAGGGAGCAGCCCATGTAGGCCTTGTAGGCACTATACGAACTTTGCTTTTACTTTGAGAAGAATGGGGAGTTACTATGATAAGATCTGAATCATGGTATAAAGCAATTCCTTCAACACTAAGTGGAGAGCAGATTGTAAGGAGGCAAAGTTGGAAGCAGAGATATGACTTAGGAGGCAACTGTAATAATTGAGGCAAGAGAGAATGGCGACTTGGGTGGTGGCAGTGGAGGTGGCAAGAAGTGGCCAAATTCTGACAGGCAGCGTCAGGAGGATTTGTTGATAGATTGTATATAGAATAGGAGAGGAAGGAGTCCACAGTGGCGGCTAGAACTAGGAAGGGTGAAGTTTCCATGAACTGAAATAGGGACTATGGTGTATGGAGTGAGATTTTTCTTGGGATGATCAGGAGTTGAATTTTGCAACTATTGAGCCTATGATGTCTACTGGATACTCAAGTGGAGATGCTGAACTAGGCATATGATGTAAAAGTCTGAAATTCAGGGGAGAAGTTTAAGCTGGAGACACAATATAGATGTCTACATACTAAGAGTCACCAAAAGTAGCCCTGATTGCAGCCCTAAAAACTATAGAGCTCCAACTGCCTGCTTAATTTCTTCACCTAGATATCCCATAGGAATCTCAAACTTAACTTGTTCAAAGTAAAATTACTGTTTCTTTCCTAACACCAAGCAGGCTTGTTTAGTTCAGCAAATGGCACCACTATTTTACCCGTGGTTCAGGCCAAAACCGTAGGCATTCTTGATTCCTCTTTCCCTACACATCAATATCTAATCCAGCAACAAGTTCTTTCAGCTCTGCTTTTTAAATGATCCAGTATCAGACCACTTTTCCATACTTTCCTTTTTTATTGTGATGATTTCTAGTACTTAAGATCCTTCTGTCAATTAGAAGTTTTTGGAAGCTGAATTTACCTTAAAAGTTTTTATTTTGAAACAATTCTAAATATAAATATAGTTTCCAAAACAGTAAGAGTTCCCAGATACTTTTCACCCTAGAACTGAACTTTGAGTTACAAATTTCTATCAATTTCCATTTGATAAAAGGGAAAAAAAGGATTCTCTAAGCCCTTAAATAATATCCAAGCAGGCTGACAAAGCAGTACAATTTCCAATATTCATTTAGAGGGAAGTGTCTATGAATTAGAAAAATTCAGTTTATGTAAAACAGATGAAAGTCCCCTAAGAGATTATGTAAACTAATGGCCAAATGCATCTTTTCTTCTCATTCCTTAGGGACCTGGAGAATTGTTAGCACTGTCACAGTGTATCCATTTTAAACAAAGTCAAACTATCCGCAAGTTTTTCTTGGATAGATTAACTTGATCCTTCTACAAACACAAACAGAAGGCAATATATCTAAAACATCCCACGCTTGACGGGGTATACTTGTCACACCAGTTCTATTTGGTTGCAATGATGCATTCAAATACCACTAGATAATGCAACTGCTCGGAATTGCTGACAACACATTTGCTACTGAACAAATAGACAATCAGTTGTCCCAGGTTCTTAACCATTCATGTTATTTAAACTCCTTGAAAAACCTCACTTCAACTGCTGATAAGATCACTCACTCATCAAAGGCTGTCTTCAAATGACCTTTTATTAAGGATATTATAGAAATGAATAAAGTGTGACTGACATGTCAATATAAACTGTTTTATATGATGTGATATTTCTGTAGTAGTCAAAGAATACAGTACAGCAAAATTCTTCTGAAAAATACTATTCATAATCTGATTAAAGCAATTGCTAATAACTTCAAGAGTTTTTAGCATATCTAAGAAAAACATGTATTATCTGCCCAGAATTTTAAATTAATCAATTTTTAGAATTTAGCCAGAGCACTTAGGACACAGGAGAAAAAAGAATGAAATATATCCAAAGTATCTATTACTCCACAGATGATCAAAAGAACTAACAAAAGGACAATATATTTTATAGACCTATATAATTATCATATGTAACAAAATAAATATGAGGGATTAGATACCTTTTCCTCAGGTATACTGTAATGCACATTTTCCAGAAATACTGACGTATTTTCCACATTTGTATA
Organism: Smutsia gigantea; assembly: GCA_032199065.1. Classification (NCBI taxonomy): domain Eukaryota; kingdom Metazoa; phylum Chordata; class Mammalia; order Pholidota; family Manidae; genus Smutsia; species Smutsia gigantea. The sequence continues at coordinate 316,898 of JAVSCE010012176.1, forward strand.
TCGTAAAAGAATATGAGCAAAATCTTCTTCACTGATAGTGTTCATCCCATTAGAGTAGGAAAGGAATTCTATTTCTAGAACTTCTGTTTGGAGGTTATCCATGAATCTATAACAAAAACATATAAGGAATGAATAAGATAAATGAAGAGTGATGGTAACAGATGGCACTGAGCCTCTCAGGGCTTTGGCTTCCTCATCTAGAATGGGGATAAAAAAAATACTGTGTTGGGTAGTAATGAGACTTAAAGAAGTTGACTGTAGTGCCTGCTGTTACTACACTAGACATGGTATATACATGCTTCTTATCATCACTGAGGCTTATTGGGACTAAGGAGTTGGTGTCATACTTTCTCCTGAGCTAGAGGAAATAATCCAGATATCCAGACCTCTTTTATCATTCAGTAACTTCCCACTAATCAGTATAACCACTGGTATGCAGGTACTGATAGAAACGGTATTTGTTAAAGAACATTTTCAGTTAAGATGAAAGCAGCAAAGGGAGCATATCACTGCATTAGATGATTCCATAAGACCTTTCTGACTTTACCATATTTTTCAATAGAAATATAAAAATTAAGCTCACCTGTAAAAATCTTCAAAGTTGAGCTCAGCTTTTCCTTTCTTTCCAAAAAAGTGTACAAGAAGTGTAGTATCTGTTACTAAACTTGTAATGTCATCAGCACGCTTAAAAAAAAATCACAATGTAAAGTTGAGCTGCAATACACAAACAGAATAGGGATATACCATACCCCTTAAAGAATTTTATCAACATATAAATATCAAAAACATAAATGTTAACATTAGAATGAAAAAATTTAGGCCGTATTAATAAATGTCACTACAGTTAAAATGTTCAAGATTTGAAAATAGAAGTATGAATGAAATTGATCTTTACTCTCAAAAAATCTTAAAGATATAATTATATTTTAAGAAGTTTTCAACCTCAAATTAAGCATATAGGGTATCTGCATTTTAAATTATCTAAAATAGTTGATAGTTGAAATCCTTCAGCAATCCTCAAGTATTTTATTTTTATTTAAGTAATTTAGTTTGGCTTTTCCTAATCAACCTGAAAATTCCATTTTTTGAGGATGTTCAAAACAGGAAAATTCTTCAAATGTATTGAATATTTTGGGCTGAAAAAGAATGGTCTTAAGCTTTACAAATCAGCTTCCTTTAATCATGATACTTTCTTACTGTATTCCATACTTACAATACTTCAAATAGAAGATACTGTATTTTAAAAGAGAAGCTATAGTAATGTCACTTTGGAATTTACATTATCGGTAATTTTTTTCAAAGAAAAGTCATTTTTTTGAATGGGTAAGAAATTAACTTAAGTGGGGTTTTCTTTCCCCATTCAACTTGATAAATCAAGATCCAGTAAGTGTATTCTTAAAACAGCATAATTACAGTCCTTATAAAGTATAATGGCCAATGGAAATATTCCTTCTTTCCATTAATGTAGCTTTAATAGCTTTTCCCTCCCTCCTCTTCTGTTTTCTGCCTTCTTTTTCTTTCCCTCTTTCTTACTTGGCCATTAACTCATACCTATCTTACAAACTCAGGTACAAAAATCATAAAATTCAAATGATTGTAACTCTCCCATATACTCTCCTGGGAGATGTAAGAAAAAGAACAGGTTAAATAATAACTACCATTTTCTGTATCAAAGAAAAATAAGATATAAATGTCCATCTAAAAGTACTTATTTGACATGTATTACTTGGCCAGAATTCGATGAGTACTCCACAGAATATGTAAGAAAGAGAAAGCAAATACTTCTCTACAGAGGATCAGTTGTCTTCTATGTTCCCTGACAAAAAGTTTCATTTTACCCATCTCCATACCCTAAATTTTGGTAACCTTTTGATTTCTCATACCTTCTTCCAAGTCCTTCATGAACAGCTACTTTCACAACATTTGTTGGATCTCTATTTCCCTTCTCCCTAAACCAAATATCAGTCTTTTTAAAATAGTATGTTACCTAATTACTCACGTAATCAAAGATAAAATTAGAATATGAGTGTAAATGAAGTACACAAATGTTCTTTTTGATAGTCGTAAGATGTTTTGTAAAAAAGCCTAAGACCTTTGGGGAAAAAAGGATATGCTAATTATAGAAACTACATCTTCTAATTGGTCTTTTCTCCTCCAACATGTTCTCTTTTATCTATGAAATTGTTTTTCTAGTGATATTACCTTGATAACTCAAGTCTTAAAAATTCTAACTTGTAGGGTTATCTTCTATTTTGTTATCTGAAATTGTTGAAATTCTTCAGTAATTGTCTATTGTCTCTTTATATATCAATAGTTTAGATTTGGATTGTCCTAAATAATCTCTACTATATATCCTCCTTATAATTGGTTTGGAAGATCTCTACTATTTCTTAGTTGAGTGTGCTGACAAGTCCCAAGTATTCTCAGGAGTTGGAATAAACTGGAAGTTTCCTATAATATATTCAGCTTCTTTGAAGGTCTGATTCTTAGGCAGAAAAAAATACAGCCGGGAGGCCAGCAGCCACACACTATCTTTTAAATATACCTTCTTGAACAAGCTTAAGGATGTTGAGAATATTAGTGGTGCCAGTTTCTCAGGGCTCTGTATGTGACAGTGGACTAGTGCAATTCTGAGTAGTGTTCAAAGAGTGCTGCCACCCAGTAGCTTTAGGTTGAGGAGGAAGACTGCTGTAACGGAAAACGGACAGGACTTGACATCAGAAGACTTGGGTTCACTGACTTTTTTGACCTTCAGTTTCCTTATCTGTAAAATGGGAATAACCCTATCTTTAACAATGATTTTGAGGATAAAATTAGAATATGAGTGTAAATGAAGTATACAGATGTTCTTTTTGATAGTCGTAAGATGCTTTGGAAAAAAGCCTAAGACCTTTGGGGAAAAATGATATGCTAATTATAGACATCCTTTCGTGATTTTGTACAATTGAGTCTGATCAGTTTATTACCCATGGAACAGCTTAAGTTAGTAGGGGGAGGAAATATTTGAGAATGCATACCTATGTGGAGCATGACAGTGGAGACTCTAGCCAATCAGAAGTCAGCCTGAAGAACTGACATATCCATCTGGAAGCTAGAGGAATGGAATGTGGGGGAGGCACAGAATGGATAAGAGGAGGGGAAATGGTGTTTTAGAAAAAGTTGCTTACTTCACAATAAGCATAGTGTGGTAAGCAACTAAGATGATTAGCTCAAGAGTCAGACTTCTGGCTTTGAATCCTAACTTTTTCTTATTACTTAACAGATGTTGGGGAAGTTAATCTTTTTGAGGATAATATTATTTCCAGCAATAACAATAGTACCTATCCTAAGTGGTTGTGTGAGGATAGGTACACATGTAAATCATTCAGCACTATAACTGCCATATTGTATATGGTCAATAAATGTTAGTTATTATATATTCATTTTTGCCAAATCAGTATATTTCAAGAAGTTGGAAAAGGACCAGACAAGATAAAAAAGATCATAATGTTGAAGCTTAATGCAAAAAGATTTTTACATAGTAGTCTTCTTGTTACTGAAGCTACACATATGTTACATAGATCTGAAAAAAATGCCTTAAAGCATAAAGGTTACCGGAACACCAAAAGTTAATGAACTCAGATAACATAATTATGAAATGTTTTCCTGTAGTGCTGTGATGTCCTTAACCTCAAGACATAATGCAATGAAATGAGATGGCTTTGTTTTATACAAGTTGTAAATAATGACCTCATTCATCCCATTTTTCTCATGCCCAGTGAGCAGAGCAGATCTTCATTTACAGTCTTTCATCATCAAAATCTTATTAGACTTAGGTTGCACTTCTCCAGATAATCCAGACCCACAGAGGCATAAGTAACAGTTTGACATTAGAGAAAAAAAATTAGAAAATGGAAATGGTGAAAACCTGACCCCCACCATTCAGTGAAACAGAGTACTGTTGGGAGTCATTGAAAACTATACCAATGTCCTTGGTATCCTACGTGTTATATAACTTAAAGCACAGGAGAGTAGAGACAAAAATAGAGACTTTATCCCTTTGATTCTCTTGCTTATTGTTAAAATAAAATGAATTCAGGTGTTTTCATAACAAAGCAAAGAAAAGCCACAAAAGAACCCCATGGGCCATTTACATGAAAGGCCCTTATCTAACTCTTTTGATTAAAAATTACTTTAAGTGATGTCACCAAAGATGAAATAAACAAATTTAATACATTTGCACAAAATAAAGATATGTCAAACTATGAAAATATTTTAAAGATATTCTTTCAAGATATGTATTTTTAATTGATCACAATGTAATAATCTTTTCAAGCTCTATCAAAGCGCTGTAGGAAATCTTCAAACTTAATTTGTTAGTGAAGGTTTTGAATAATCTACTGAAACTTATTAAGGACAAATAATGATATGCTAATTATAGACATCCTTTCGTGATTTTGTACAATTGAGTCTGATCAGTTTATTACCCATGGAACAGCTTAAGTTAGTAGGGGGAGGAAATATTTGAGAATGCATGCCTATGTGGAGCATGACAGTGGAGACTCTAGCCAATCAGAAGTCAGCCTGAAGAACTGACATATCCATCTGGAAGCTAGAGGAATGGAATGTGGGGGAGGCACAGAATGGATAAGAGGAGGGGAAATGGTGTTTTAGAAAAAGTTGCTACAAATGGTTCAAATTTAAAAGGTAATTTTGGTATGTTCATGGCTGGTCATAATTACATCATATTTATATATCAAATGTAAATTAGAGAAAGGGCAAAATGCTTTGCTTTGGGATTTTAAAATTGAGCACAAGTGACAAAATTAGCATTTCCGTGTATTTGCCCTAGTCTAGGGGCATCAAGTGAGGAACACTGTGTATGTATATATATGGATAGCAGTCAATAAGAAAAAAATTGAATTTCATCTGTAAAACTCAAAACAGTTTTTATAATTCTGCCAGTAACAGACCATATTCAACAAATGCATGATAGGCTTATATTGTACTATGTATTTTCTATTTTTCAGTTAGAAAGTGGTGTCAGGGAAGTGATGAAATAGATAAAGGGGAAAAAAATTGAGGATGTTTGATACCTCGATCGGGACATGAGTATATATGCATGCCGTGAGCTGCACACTAAACTTACGCATACATATATGTACCTCAATAAAAAATGTTTTTAAAAAAGGAGACTAAAAAGATGAAAAATTTAAATGTTATGAAAAAAATAAAATTTAAAGTTTTGATTGCTATGACAAAAGTAGCACAGGGTCCTGTAATAGAGAGTAAGTGTGGCAGATTTGTGTAAGTCAATGATTGGGAAAGGCTACTCTAGATGAGGTGGTTAGGAAAGAATCTTTTTTTAAAAAGAGAAGAAAAGAAAGTGGTATCAGTGGTAGCATATTCAAATTTTCATTATAACATGGTTTCACTATAATTGAAAAAAATCTATGGCTAGAAACAGTTCTGGAATTAAGAATATGAGAGGCTAATCTCAAATACACCTAAATATTTAAAGAGTAATGCTTCAATATTTTAAATGAATTTTAAATATATAAGAAACAATGATATATAAATACAAATAAATTTCTAAGCCTCCATTCTGAACCAACATAATCCTGAAATACTGATACTATAAGCAATTCAATGTTATACTAGCATCAGTAGTATCTATAAGGAATTACAATGAGTTGTAATTTAATTACAGTTAACTTCTCAATATCCTCTCTAATGTGGGAGGGTAGTAACTGAGATAATCCCCAAATAATTATTTTACTTTGGAACACAATTTTCTTCTTTCATCTCTCAATCAGATTTATTTTCATGATGTTTTCATAAGTTCATTAATTTAGCAGTTTATGACAACAGTGTGTATTGATTACAACCAATGATGTGCTAGCCAACTGGCTCTCCAGGGAAAAAGAACCTGATTTGTATTGTTAGCCAATATCTATGGTATTAATACTCCCGTCATAGCTACTTTCAAGGTACACAGGACATCGCAGAATTTTCAGTTGGAAGGAGATGTCCTGAATAAGCTCTGGAAACCATAAAGGCCAGCTCTGGTACACCTCTGATAGAGCGATGAATATTGTCAAAAGATCTTATACATACCGTATAACCTTTGAGTGTATGAAAGAGCTGACTGGTCATCTGATAGTAAACGCTTCTGATATAAAATCATATTCAACATCTAATCGCAGATTGTACCTAACTGTGAGAATTTCTAGCAGAGTTAAATGAGATTAAAAATAGGGTGGAGGCTGAGAGGCAGACAGTCTAGTAAGGGGAGAGAATGGTGACATGACTTAATTCAAAACTAGATCACAGGTGGCTTGGAGGGCCTCTAAGGTTAGTGTCCCCAGTTGCTCTTACTTTTATGCACAACTACTACATGCTTGTATAAATGATTACAGAATTAAGCACTTCTAAAATATCTGTAAATGTAATGTCTATAAACATTTTATGCCTACAAATGGTTCAAATTTAAAAGGTAATTTTGGTATGTTCATGGCTGGTCATAATTACATCATATTTATATATCAAATGTAAATTAGAGAAAGGGCAAAATGCTTTGCTTTGGGATTTTAAAATTGAGCACAAGTGACAAAATTAGCATTTCCGTGTATTTGCCCTAGTCTAGGGGCATCAAGTGAGGAACACTGTGTATATATATATATGGATAGCAGAAGTCACACCTGATTTCAGTTTACTTCTCCAAATATTTTTAGGTTTAATTTTTAAAGGTCGAGTTTTAGAAAAAGAAATGAGGCGCCAACTTTAAAGACAAAAAGAATGAAAAACATATCTCCTAGTATTTACTGAAAAGATGTGGTAAGACTCACAGGCATCTCTATTAAAACTCTTGAAAATTCTCAAAAGGAAACATAACATAGTACTTAATGTGAAAGACACAGCTCATCTTTTAAAATGACCAATCCTTGTTACAGTGGCACAATGACAGTGAGGGATGGGAGCAGCCACGTGAGAGCAGCATCAAGGTACGTGTCTCTGTGAACTTCAAAAATAGTAACAAAATAACAGTCCGTCTACTTTTAATTTTCCATTTAGGACTGGCAATGCTAAACAATATCAAGGTAAAATATTTCTCCCTTCCTTGATTGACTGTTCCTGTCACACCTCCCCCACATCCCACCATTGGTAATATTAACTCACTATTAATATTGCACGATTGTAAACTTACCATAACTCTAAACCGTTATCTACATTTTACCAAGTTAAAAGTTTCAGCACTTCATGTAACATTACAAATTATAAGGTTAAAAGATTCAGTAAATCTATAAAATAGTATTTTCAAGTTTCCTGAAAGTGATCCTTAAGAAATAACAATATTTCATTTTATTAAGTTGCAAAGTTCTGTGTTCTACAATATGCAAGTTGTTTAACATAGTCTATTATTAGAGTGACTTTCCAGTACCTGCCAGCACAGCTGACATATTCAAATACCATTTATATATAGGAATTATTGCTTTGCAGGAAAAAAGGGAAAATATAAAATATATTTTGTTTCCATCATTATGACTCTAAAATGAAATAAGAACTAGACTAACAAAATGGCAAAGAGTACAAGGACCTGGTTGAGGTTTAATTATACCTCTGCAAGGTCTGAAAAGAGTGCTTGGCTTGTATTACGTCTCAGTGTGTCCCAATAGCTTCTGGAGACAAGTTCCTCAGCATCTGTTTTAAGTACCTGTAGAAGTTTTAAGAAGCACAACTGAAATCTAAAGAATAGTCACAAAGAATGATAACTTATACACTTTAAGTCTCTTCTAGCCAACCTTGAAAAGAAAAGAAAACACATTAGCTTACCTTTTTTGTTTTCTGCTGCACACAACAGTATTATATTACATTGCTGGTAAACTCAGGGTATTTTCAAAGGTGTAATGGTATATAACCACTATTTCTAAGTACAATGTGGCTTTGTCAAAAAGGATCACATCCTTCATCCCTTCCCCCATGCCTTTCCACCAAAACATGGTTAACTTCTAAGAAAGTGTAAAATAAAAATTGTATTCACACTTTATGTGAAGTAGATTCATTTGGGGAAGATTTTGATAATTTTGACATATAGGAATTATTGCTTTCCAGGAAAAATGGGAAACCTACAAAAATCCTGTTTAACTCAAAATGAACTACTGTTGACTAGCAAACACTGTGTTTGTGTATCAAAGAATGAAAAGGACCATATCTATACTTTGGAGAAACAAAATTTAAATTAATCTAAAACAGATAAAAAAGAAATAGTCTAGTTTAGGTCAAACTACTCAAAGCTACTCAAGGATTTGGTAGATGTGTCTATTGTGACCAGGTAAGGCACCTCTTAATTTATTGCAATTACAGAACACCAAATTTATATCTCAGTATTGGCTAGTCTGAAGACGGTGATATCAAGATTAAGAAGTGGAGTCTAATCTTCACATGAAAACAAACTACAAGTTTAACTTGGGTCTCTATAAATAAAAACAATGCAGTTTCTGGCAGGATTTATCATGGATGATTTCCCAGGTTCTCAGGCTTGGTGTTCTTCTGGTTATCGTGGGAAGAATATGCTGCATGATGTACTTAGGAGTGAGTGGGTGATAATGAGAGAAAACTTTCACTTCTGTATGTGCGTTAATTTTTTTAAAGTCTGGGTCACTAATAAAATTATAATGCATCGTGGAATAATTTCAAAGACCTAAGTGTTAATTCATTATTAATGATAATAGAAGACACTGTTACTAGAAGACACTGCCTACTGCCCATATTTTAATAAAATCTTAAAGAGATAATAATAAAGTAATACTTAGTAAGAATGACTTATAAAACATAGACACTGGCTTTAATACAAAACCAGAATATAGGCATACAGACTAAGGAAAGACTAATGGAGAAAGTGCCCAAATATAACTGAGCATTGTGATAGTTACAAAACAGATATTATGATACTTTCATATGTAAATAGAAGGAAAATATGCAAAGGCTTCCTGAAGACTTCTCAGTGTCTTTATTATATGAGTTTTAGGTCTCCTTACCAGGGTGTTAAGTTGGGTGTGGACCTTCATTAAAGAGGTAAAAGAAATAAATAGTTCAGAAGAGACGTGTGAAGATGGTGACGTGAAAGGTGAGACGGTGAGCTCCTCCCAAAACCACAAATAGTACAAAAATATAGTTAATTAATAAACTAACCTTAAAACAGCAACAAGAAAGAAGGCTGAACCAGACTGCAAACAGACCTCATGAACAGAGCAGACCTCACACAACAGAGTAACGTAGGAAAGCCTTAATCTGGTGAGACCCAAGCCCTTCCGCCACCCCAGATCCCCAGTGGAAGGAGGAGAAACGGAGATGGGGAGGGGGTGGAAGACTGGGACTGCTGAAGACCTAGCCCTGGAAATCTGCTTTGTGAGCAGAATCCTGCACTGTGTGGTGCTCTGAATGGTGGGAGCTCAGACAGGCAGAGTGCCTGAGAAACTGATATTCCAGCCGATGTGGAGGAGGGGATACACACACCGGCCGCTCCATGTCAGAGGAAAGGCAGGCAGTCTGAGAGGCTTCCTAGCTGCGAGAGGGCCGCTGAGGAGGCGGGGTTTGCACAGAGCTTGCTGTGCGGGAGAAGGGAGGGCTGGACAAGGTTTTCTGGGTGTACTCTGCCCAGCTGGTTGAGAACTTTGGGGAGCTTAAGGTACTCCATTCCCCTGGCTGCGTACTCAGATCCAAGGCCCCCCACTGTGACAAACAGCCTGCCTAGCCTTCCTACAGGCCTACAGACACGTGTTTGCAAACCTGCAGTCACTGCGCAGGTGTCAGGCTAGCCAGAGGGAGGCCCCGCCTACAAGAGCTAGAGATGCAAAGCACAGAGGTTTACACGTGTGTGTTTGGCCCACTGGGCTCTGACACTGGAGACAGGCACCATAGACAGGAATCAGGAAACAGATCTTTCCTCCTCCCAGACACCAGCTCCACTCCCCTACGACCTCCAACCTCGCTCTAGGGAATGAGGTGCTCCAGAGACTGGAGTTTCTGTGCACTAGTGGGCACCACACAGAAATACAAAACAACAAAAGAACATGGTTCAGACCAAAATCTCACAAACTCCAGAAAAAGGGACAAATGAAACCAAACTCACCAATCTTCCTGAAAGAGTTCAAAATAAAAATTATAAACATGCTTATGGAGGTACAGAAAAATATTGAAGAACTCAGGAATGAATTTAAGTTGGAGATTCAATCACTAAGAAATTCCATATCTGAAATGAAACATACAATGGAGGGATTTAAAAGCAGATTAGATGTAGTAGAAGAGATGGTAAATGGAATAGAAATTAGAGAAGAGGAATACAAAGAAGCTGAGGCACAGAAAGAAAAAAGGATCTCTAAGAATGAAAGAATATTGAGAGAACTATGTGACCAATCCAAATGCAACAATATTCACATTATAGGGGTACCAGAAGAAGAAGAGGGAGAAAAAGGGATAGAAACTGTCATTGAGGAGGTAATTGCTGAAAACTTCCCCAATCTGGGGAAGGAGATACTCTCTCAAGCCATGGAGGTGCACAGATCTCCCAACACAAGGGACCCAAGGAAGACAACATCAAGACATATAATAATTAAAATGGCAAAGATCAAGGATAAGGACAGACTTTTAAAAGCAGCTAGAGACAGAAAAAAGATGACATACAAAAGAACACCCATCAGGCTATCATCAGACTTCTCAACAGAAACCTTACAGGCCAGAAGAGAGTGGCATGATATATTTAATGCAATGAAGCAGAAGGGCCTTGAACCAAGAATACTTTACCTGACAAGATTATCATTTAAATTTGAAGGAGGGATTAAACAATTTTCAGATAAGCAATAGCTGAGAGAATTTACCTCCCACAAACCACCTCTACAGTACATTTTGGAGGGACTCCTATAGATGGAAGTATTCCTAAGACTAAAGAGATGTCACCTAAGGGAAGACAAAGAGAACAGACTATGATTCATAACATACAAAGAATGGAGGAGGAAGAAAAAGGAGGAAAAAAAAAAGAACCTTTAGGTTGTGTTTGTGATAGTATACGAAGTTAGTTAAATTAGACTGTTAGATAGTAAGGGAATTGCCCTTGAACCTTTGGTAGCCACAAATCTAAAGCCTGCAATGGCAATAAGTACATACCTATCAATAATCACCCTAAATGTAAATGGTCTGAATTCAGCAATCAAAAGAGATAGAGTTACTGAATGGATCAAAAAACAAGACCCATATATATGCTGCCTACAAGAGACTCACTTCAAACCCAAAGACATATACAGACTGAAAGTAAAGGGATGGAAAAACATATTTCATGCAACTAATAGGGAGAAAAAAGCAGGAGTTGCAGTACTTGTATGAGACAAAATAGACTTCAAAACAAAGAAAGTCACAAGACACAAAGAAGGAAATTACATAATGATACATAATCCTCAGTCCAACAAGAAGATATAACTATTATAAATATCTATGCACCCAACACAAAATCACCTACATATGTGAAACAAATACTAACAGAATTAAAGGGAGAAATAGAATGCAATGCATTCATTTTAGGAGACTTCAACACACCACTCACTCCAAAGGACAGATCAACAGGGCAGTAAATAAGTAGAGAGACAGAGGCACTGAACAACATATTAGAACAGATGGACCTAATGGACATCTACAGAAGACTCCATCCAAAAGCAACAGGATACATATTCTTCTCAAGTGCACATGGAACATTTTCAAGAATAGATCATATATTAGGCCACAAAAAGAACCTCACTAAATTCAAAAAGACTGAAATTCTACCAACCAGCTTCTCTGATCACAAAGGTATGAAACTAGAAATAAATTACAGAAAGAAAACGAAAAAGCCCACAAACACATGGAGGCTTAATAACATGCTCCTAAATAATCAATGGATCAATGACCAAATAAAAACAGAAATCAAGCAATATATGGAGAAAAATGACAACAATAATACAACACCACAAAATCTGTGGGATGCAGCGAAGGCCGTGCTAAGAGGGAAATATATTGCAATACAGGACTACCTCTGGAAAGAAGAACAATCCCAAATGAACAGTCTAAACTCACAATTAATGAAACTAGAAAAGGAAGAACAAATGAGGCCCAAAGTCAGTAGAAGGAGGGACACAATAAAGATTAAAGCAGAAATAAATAAAATCAAGAAGAATAAGACAATAGAAAGAATCAATGAAAGCAGGAGCTGGTTCTTTGAGAAAATAAACAAAATAGATAAACCCCTAGCCAGACTTATCAAGAAAAAAAGAGAGTCTACACACATAAACAGAATCACAAATGAGAAAGAAAAAATCACTACGGACACTACTGAAATACAAAGAATTATGTGAGAATACTATGAAAAATTATATGCTAACAAACTGGATAACCTAGAAGAAATGGTCAACTTTCTAGAAAAATACAACCTTCCAAGGCTGACCCAGGAAGAAACAGAAAATCTGAATAGACCAATTACCAGCAAAGAAATTGAACTGGTAATCAAAAAACTACCTAAGAACAAAATGCCTGGACCAGATGGTTTCACTGCTGAATTTTTTTCAAACATTTAGTGAATAACTAATACCCATCCTCATTAAAGTTTTCCAAAAAGTAGAAGAGGAGGGAATACTCCCAAACTCATTCTATGAGGCCAACATCACCCTTATACCAAAAGCAGGCAAAGACACCACAGAAAAAGAAAATTACAGACCACTATCCCTGATGAACATAGATGCAAAAATACTCAACAAAATATTAGCAAACTGAATTCAAAAATACATCAAAAAGATCATCCATTATGATCAAGTGGGATTCATCCCAGGGATGCAAGGATGGTCAACATTCGAAAATCCATCAACGTCATCCACTACATTAACAAAAAGAAGGACAAAAACCACATGTTCATCTCCATAGGTTCTGAAAAAGCATTTGACAAAATTCAACATTCATTCATGATAAAACCTCTCAACAAAATGGTTATAGAGGGCAAGTACCTCAACATAATAAAGGCCATATATGACAAACCCACAACCAACATTATACATACCAGTGAGAAGCTGAAAGCTTTTCCTTTAAGATCGGGAACAAGACAAGGATGCCCACTCTCCCCACTTTTATTCAACATAGTACTGGAGGTCCTAGCCATGGCAATCGGACAACACAAAGAAATAAAACGCATCGAGATTGTCAAGGAAGAACTCAAACTGTCCCTGTTTGCAGATGACATGATATTGTACATAAAAAACCCAAAGAATCCACTCCAAAACTATTAGATCTAAGAAGGAAGGAAGGAAAAAGAAATTAAGAAGAAAGAAGACTGATTTAGAGATGGGAATATATCACTGTGATAAGCAGAGTAAGCTGCTTAAAGTTGTCCATGTTCAGATGGCAAATACCCTAGATACAGTTAGGGTCTGAGAAAGGTATACTCAAAGATTAGGCAAACTAGGGGGAAACAAAATAGTAGCTTATAGAATCAGATAGTAAACTGTCTTTACTATTAATATTATTAATACAGCAAAATAAAAACAAATTTAAAACTATGTCTTTTTAATCTGTGCCACTATTACAACTGGGGCCTAAAAAACTATAATCTCAGAATTTTAAGTTAAAGTTACATGGGACTGCAGTTCCCCTACTTTTGAAGTTCTTTTCCATAAGTAATTGTTAACAGGTAAGCGATATTTTGAAATTTGTTTTAATTTTTAATATAGCAAATATAGATAGATATAACCAACATAAACATAAGTTTTTGGGGTCCTCAATAATGTTCAGCAATGTAAAGCGGTCCTGATATTTGAGTCCCAATTGAGAACTGTTGCTTACAGCAATAAAAGTGAATGAACTAGGACTAGATAGAACAATACAGATAAAATTGACGAACATGATGTTAAATCAAAGAGGCAAGACACAGAAAAAATCATAATATCAGCCCATTTATATGAAGTACAAAATTGGAAAAATTAAACTATATTGTTTAGGATGCATAAGGCAGGTGGTAAAACCACAGAGCAAAGAAGTGGTTTAGTCCTGTTTGTGGTTATCTTTTGGAGAAGACGGAGGGATTATGATTGCAGAGATATGTGAAGAGGCTTTACGGGGTGTAGCAACATTTTATTTCTTGATCTAAATGGTGGTTAAACTTTTATTATTACTTATTTTGTTTTATTTTTATATTTAATATGTTGTAAATTTCTGAACTAAAAAATATTTTAAAAATCTGGAAAAGTTTCATCATCACTAGAGGAAAAAATAGGAAATAAAATAGAAATAATAGCAAATATTAATAAAAATAGAGGTGGTATATTTATTCTGACAGCTAAAATAGATTTTAAGCCAAAAAACATTTCCAGAGATCTACGGATAGTATATAAGATTCATTTCACTAAGAACATATAAGTACTCTATATTCCTATATAGGCAATAGCAATGCTTTAAAATATATATATAAAAAGAAAGTAACAGAGTTACAGGTAGAAATTAACAACTCTATCATTGTAATGTGTAATTTAACATACCAGTTGACAGATCAAGCAGACAAAAACATTAGTAATATTAGAGATTTAAAACATAATTAACATGTTTGGTTTTATATATATCATACAACCCTGTAACCCAAATTGGAGAATACACATTCTTTTCAAACACACATCACTTATGAATACTGATATTGTTTTAGTTCATAAACAAATCTCAACACATGTCAAAAATTATGTAAAAATTGGTACATTTTCTGACTACAATGGAATTAGGGTAATTAAGGTAATCTTTTAAAAACTTACAAAAATCATATAAGGCGTGTCAAAGTCAAATATACTTGATTTTGCATTATGTATTCTTTTGAATTTTTTACATTTGTTTTCATTACTGTGGTAACATAATCAAAAGTTGACTACATGAGAAATATGAAAAGAACCAGGTAGGGTTGCTTAGAACAGAAAAGGCTATCATGTAACTATCTCCGTGGATACAAAGGAATACGCTCAACCTTGCACTGTAGCAGAAAATAATTTGAGATAATACAGGCAGAATCTACTGAAGGAGTGACTGAATTTTGGAACAATCTACTACAGAGGCCACTGAATCTATACAGTAAAAGTTGAGAGAGCCCCTGCCTTCCCTGAAAAAATTATTCTTAAGTTATATTCAGTTATATCTTATGTTATATTCTTCTTAGGTTATTTTCAGCTCCATGGACTATACTCAAATATTTGATCATTCCAGTTGACCTACGAGTCTGGAAATTGGCAGATAATTGCTGGTTAATTCATAATATTATACTAATGATATATATCAATGATATTTCATATAAATATTCAGATTTCATGAATATTTTTCTAATTTAAATGAATTTCCTTATTTGTTTGCATTTTTTGAAAATAATCATTCCTTTCTGAGTAAAAATTTTCTGTTACAGGAAAAAAGGTCAATTTATATAACCAATTAAAGGAGTTGAACAATGTAATCTAATTAAGACTATAGATTTGAATGACATCAATTACATCACTTTAAAATATGTAATTTATATTCTTAGATGAAAAAGATCTTTCTAAAATAAAAAGTTAAAAAAATTACCACAAAAAATGTAAAATCATAAATTTACTTTCCTGTTAACTAAGCAGGCATAATATAAATGAAATATACAATTTAAGTCTGCTTCTCAGTATTATTCATTTAGTGGCTGAGTGACTAGCCAATATGAATATGTAGCTTAAGCTACAGCTATGTTAGTACCTATATACTTTTAGCAATATACTCTGAAATGTATTTTTTAAATTACATAATAACTCATCTATATGAAAATTACTTATGAGTTTAAAGGAGAAACATAAGTTGCCATGGCTGGAAAAGAGTTCATATAATGACAGATTAGAAAAATTAAAAAGTCAAAAATATTAAGTTTCACAGGGCATATGTCTTTATAGTCTGTGGGATTTTCATCTTATATATTCTCACCAATTTTTTAAAAGATTAGCAGAAGACTCAAAAATTTTAAGAAAATGGTATACTTTATTTAATGGAAGGCAGTAGTGAATTTTGTAGAAAAAAATCTGAAGTACTTGTAAGGGATCAAATAATTAGTTATAAGGGTCCCATGGACTTTAGCTTGCTCTCCAACCCATTCTAGGTCCATGCCTTGTGACTTAGGCAAGATATCTTAGGTTTCTTTTATGCTGAATCAGCCTCCAGTAAATGTTCAAATCCAGACAGTTGATTTTATAGTTTGGAATTTTGATTAACTTTCCAATACAAGAGGCAGCACACATACTTTTAAAGTTGTATACTACAACTGCAACACTTTCAGCAGGATACTGATTCAGTCACCCTTACTCAAGGGCTCCTCTCAGAGAGAATTTGTATAATTTAAAGGCTCCTTCTAGTAACTTAAGGATCCTTGGGGAAATTAAATGAACCGTGCATGTTTACATTCAAAAGGGGTGCTGGTCTATGCCTAGTTGTTTAGTAGCTAGGCTAACCAACAAGCTCTGACTTTCCAGAAGGAAGTAAAGAAAGCTTAGCACAAGAGAAATACATCTGGAAGATCATTTGCAGGAATTCCCAACTCTTTCAGGAAAAGAAGAGTGAAAATCGTAATCCTTTTTGAGAACATAATACATTGATACATTATATCAAGTGTCGTCTTATACCAGACTTTGTATAGGCCATAGGCAATTGGCAGGCATCAAAGATTTTAGAAAAAATTTAGGAGAAATACTGAAAACTAAGAAAAGTCTATACACTTTTTTATTAGAACTTAGAAAAGATTATCACATGATGGATACATCTAGGTCTTAAAATACCTGATTTCTGCAGGAGCATAGCCTGAAAATCTGCTCCATAATTTGTATTTAACTCTTCAAATAACACTGAAAAATACAAAATTTCAATTATTCTAACAGCGTTTTTGGTTATGATTATTCTAATCTTAAAGATATACAATTGCTGTGCAAATTTGAGTCTTCTCATAAATCTAGGGAGGAAATTGAAAAATTTGGCTTGGTTGCAACTTATTTTATCCCATAAATTCCTAAACATTCTCAGTAGCAGATATAATTTTATATAAATAAGCAACACTTTCAAATATAACAGATGAGGCTATTTACATAAAGAACATTTAAAGTATTGTACATACACTATTAGTAGGAGAATGGTATCCATAAAGTTGAAGACGCTGACATAGAGCACAAAGGGCCAAATGAAGTGTCACATTTCAGAATGAACCCAAGTTTAGCAAAAGAAAAAAGGAAAAAGATGACAAAATATTCAATTAGGAAGGGCAAATCATTATGCTACATTCTATATAGAGAACACACACAATACAAGTGGGATAAATATTAAAGATGAGTAGCAAAGTTTTTAAAAGCTCATATAATTAAACATTAAAAGAATGTGTGCTCATTTCACCCATTTTCATTGTAACTTTCTGATAAAACTCTTGCTTTAAATAAACCGTGCTCCTCCCAAGTGTGCTTCAGCAGTTCTGTATGGGGTGGTGGGGAACCTAGATGTGGCAGCATGACAGTGGAAATGGTATGAGAGACCTGCAGTGGGGTTTTGTTCTGCTCGTATTAGTGCTGTGGCCTTAGGCAAGTTAATGAACCTCTCTAGGATGGTTTTCTCATCTGTAAAACGAATATGATACTTACCTGGGAGAAATGTAATGAGGACTAAATGGGAGTGACATTTAGGATGAAGGTAGTACAGAGCTTAGCACATAAATGTCCCAAGAAATGCTGTTTGTTTCTCTCTTCTGAAGCACACCTAGTTTCATTGTGGTGTACAAATATTTTTCATTTTTGTTTTGATTTAATTTTGATTTGGGTATGTAAATATTCAGTTCAAAGTAGCTGTGTGGTTCCACTAACTAAAAGAGAACTTTAAGTTTCACAATGACCTGTGTTTGTTGTTTTACAAACTGTTAAGTGGCCATGTACTTTAGCATATTTAACCCCCACAACTGTCCCCTGTGGTCATTACTCCTATTATCCCTACTATACAAATGCAGAAACTGAAGCACAGAGAGGTTAAGAACTTGGCTGAAGGTCATGCAGGTAATGAATGCAGAGCTAATATTCAAACACTGAAAATCTGGCTCCTGAGCCTATGCTATATTGTCTCTTTAATGTAATCCATGTATTTTCAGTATAAGTTAATTTTAATTGCTTCAAAACTTAAAAATCTCATCAGTTCAGGTATGCATTATTTAAAATGTGACAACTATCAACAATAAGATACCACTGATTATCATCAGCATTAAACATAGTATATTTGTGAAAAGTTGTATTGTTGTAGAGTGCTATTTAGTTCAGAGGCTGTACTAAAGATTATTTCTGAATTGTTCTAAGGAATAGATCTGATAGCTAAATTATGTAGATGAGATTTCAGAAGCTCTAATTAAACTATGTAAGATAAATACCTCTGAGGTGCCTGTGGCAATCAATGACTTTAGTAAGCAGTCCTTTACGTATAGGTAGGTTATATATTACATATAAATTATTTTTACCCCTTCTTGAAAACACGTCACCTTCCCCTTGTACTTGCTAGGGAATGCTTCATTGATCTATATTGTATTTAAAATTATACATTTTAGGGTATGAGGATATAATTTAGATTTCAAAATTCAGATAGACTTTCCCTAATTAGTCCAAGTTAATGAGGATTTGCTGCATCACTAGTATGAAATATTTGCATTAAATATGTATTAAAGTTTACTTAACCTGGGCTGCAATAAAGCTCAGACCCAAGCTCTGCACTGACACTATCTGTAGCTTTTCCCAATGCGGTTGTCTGCTATTATTTTTCCCTTTCCTCTCTCCTTTTATTACTTGACTTATATATTTTAGTAAATGTTAATGAATAGAATGGTTATTTTATTTTTGGTGGAAGATCTATAATCTTTTCTGGAAGTAGTATAAATAAATAACAGTTAAGTTTCTACCCATTAAAATACTATATACTTTATCAATGAGTCTATCAAAAGATTCATTAACATGATTCAACCTCCTAAATGATATTTTATTAACAACTTGCCTATCTATTCAATTATAGCTAACCTATCAAATTAAAATAATTGTTACTTTTTTATTATCCACAGAAAAAATTTATGAAGGTACTCAATTCTCTAGTGTTACCTGCTAATACTTTTAAAAATTGCATTTTATGGGGCTAATTCATAGAAGATTTGTTGGTTACAATTTGGAAACCATGAGACCTAAATCAGAGAACTCTTCAATGCATGTTTAATACTTAGCTAACATTATAATCAGCCCTTTGATTTTTAAAAAAGTGTCTTCCATAAGTTTTGTCAATTAGTATATTGGGGGGTGGTTCAACAAATACTGGTAATTATATCAAATTCAAATATCCTATGAAATAACATGTATTTCACTACCTTGATAATCTACTTTTATTAATATAAATATTGCACAAATCTATTGGGACTGAATATGGCATGCATCTGCTACAGATAATCCATGTTTTAAAAACCCTAATATATGTCCTTATAACAATGAGAATAATAAAAAATATTGCAACTCTGTTAATTATTTAAATTCCAGGTAGACCAATTAAACTACTGCATAGGGCCACTAATTTCCAATGAAACAATTATCATTTGCATGCCAACAAAATTCACCATGTTCCTGCTATCCAAACACCAGACAAAGAAATATGCTATAGTGAGTAGAAGAGAAGTACAGGTTTTGGAGCTGGCCAGCCATGGGTTCAAATCTTGGTTTGCCATTTAATAGTTATGTTATTTTGGACAAGATACTTAACTTTTCCAACAATCAGCTTCCTCATTTATAATTACACATAACAAGAGAACTGTGGGTAGATTAGAGAAAATACATGTAAAGCACCTAGTATAGTCCCTGATGGTAAGATCTCAGCATCTGTTATTTTTATTATGTGAACGTAGTGAAACACTTGGGACAAGCAAAAATAAAAATGGTAGGAAAATGGAGGGAAAGGCTGCTTAACTCTACCTTTGTAATAATGAAAACACTGCTCATCCAAGAAGAATCTATGATATATATTTATGAGAATGCAAAAAAACATATTTCTGTTTTGCTTCAACATTTATATTGTTATAGTTATTATTAAATTCACTCACATGTATAAAATTAAATCTTTGCAATTCACCTTTAAATTTTTACATGCATAATGATCTGTATTAATCTATTATATGGTATACCCTTCAAATCTCACAGATAACAACAATATGGATGAAGATGACTTAATGAATGTGATTATGGATACGGATGTTTAATATCAATATTTGATGTAAATATTGATATTGATGCATATAAATACCGAAGCAATTTTTCTACATTAGAACTTTAGAAAGGGACAGCTCCAAAGATACACAGTTTAATTATTGTTCCTCAACATCAATACAATAATGCTTACCTAGAAAACCTACTTCAAACTACTATAAATTATTCTTACCAGCATTGCACGTTTTTCTTCATCACCTTTAGTTTCTCTCTTTTCATTTTTTTTTCTGAATATCTCTTGAAGCTGAAAAGGAATCAAGAATCAAATATCCAAAAAGAGTTTCTGGGCATCTATCTACTACCCTGGTATATTCTAAAAACAAAGAAATAGTTATTAGGTTTACCCACCAAGAACATTAAAACTACTATAAATATATTTTCTAATGCCAATTTTTTTTCTTGAGAAAAAAAATACATCCTTTGGTACTGGTAACCTATAGTTAAACATACAAAATTATAGTTACTATATCTCTAAGACACAAACACAGGGAGTCTGTGCGACACCACATAAAAAGAGATGGAGCCTACTGGGAAATAAAGAACATTGAGACAGAGAGGGACTTAAGAGTTTGAGTCCATCTTCTGACACATACTAATTTTATGATGGGAGACAGGTCTCTCAACCCTTGCTGGGCTACAAGTTGTTCATATATAAGATGAAGATGGATTAGATGATTCTAAGGTCTCTTCTTTCAGGTAACTGAGCATTGTGGTGGGAGCACGGACTCTGCATGTATAACCCTTTGAGCAAGTTAATCTAATTATTTAAGGCTTGTTTTCCAAACCAGTAACATGGAAATATTTCTGTACCTTACAGGAGTATTTTTCCCCCAGTTTTACTGAGGTATAATTGGCAGATCTTACATGAATGTTGTACAGAGTAAGTATTACAAGTAATTGCTTAATTTCCTGTCACAGAATGACTTCTCAATAATATTAGCTATTATTATAAATGGTATCATTTCCTCTTTAAAATCCTATTTTACAAATGGGAGCCTAATACCTATTTCTCAGTCATCTGTCAAAGTCATTGTTCTTGTCTGTATAATTTGAACAGTAATCTCAATTCTTCATTTTGTATGGCAATAGTTTGAAAGTCAAATAAAATGTATTACCTCCCAAGATATGTAATAACAAATAAAAATACAGTAAAATATGATTTTATAAACATAAATTTATTTCCACATTTTCTTAATGAAAACAGTTTTTAGTAAAGGTTATTAATCACTTTTTAAAAATAAATCACACAGTTATAAAATATTTATTCAGAATGCAAGTAGACCACTGTAATTTAAGATAACAGAGTACAAAAACTTCATTAAGAAAGCTTCAGATTCCGTATCCCAAGTGATCTTTGAGAAGCTATTCAGTTGTTGAGTTTTGGTGCAGTATAGCAAAGAAAAATATCCACAGTTCATCTTTTGCATAATGGGTATTCTGATTGGTGTGAGGTAGTATCGCTTGTGGTTTTGGTTTGCATTTCCCTGATGATGAGCGATACGGAGCATCTTTGTATGTGCCTGTTGGTCATCTGTATGTCTTCTTTGGAAAAATGTATATTTAGGTTCTCTGCCCATTTTTTTAATTGGGTTATTTTTTTTAGTGTTGAGTTGTACTAGTTCTTTATATATTTTGGATGTTAACCCCTTATCAGATATAGTTTGGGAATATATTCTTCCACACAGTAGGTTGCCTTTTTGTTTTGTTGATGGTGTCCTTTGCTGCATAGAAGCTTTTTTAGTTTGATATAGTCCCACTTACTCATTTTTTATTTTGTTTCCCTTACCCAGGCAAACATACCCAGAAAAAAATTACTCATGCTTGTATTCAAGAAATTTTTGCTTATGTTTTCTTCTAAGAGTTTTATGGTTTCATGTCTTATATTTAGGTCTTTAATCCACTTCTAATTTACTTTTGTGTATGGTAGTAGACAATAATCCAGTTTCATTCTCTTGCATGTAGGTGTTCAGTTTTCCCAACACCATTTATTGAAAAGACTGTCTCCCAATTGTGTTTATACAATTTATAATCACTTTATAAACAGGCAGAAGAATCATAGATTTTAAATCCCTGCAAATGAGTTAGCTTAATACCACCTCCTGCTTTCAGGAACTCTGCTGTTTACAAACAAACAAATAAAAAAACAAGAAGAAACACATATAAGGCAACAGTACAGCCAGTGCAAAGAGCAAAGCACAACTTTAAAGCAAGGGCAGCTTTTTATAAGAGTAAAGAGTGGAAACAGATGTAAATTCTATGTGGACATTTTTATCTCCCATCTACACAAACAGATAATATCCCAAAAGACATCTGAACAGGTAATTTCTGGTGGACTAAGTTCCAAAAGTTAATCTTTAAGTCAGTGGGTGGAACTTGGCAGTGTTGCCCCAGAGTTTATTGAGAACTACTTAGATTATTAGGCCCATTCTGAAAGTCCTAACATATAGCTGTATGCTATCATAGCAGAACCATATTACAGGAAATCTGTCCATCATAGGATGTTAGGGAAATAGCTCTATCTTTGCAATGAAACTGGAAACTCAAACTTCCATAACATCCTGAAAAGCACTTGGATGAGGGATCCTTCATGGGTCTGGCTCCAATGGCATGGCTCAGGGACTGTACCTGGGCAAGGGCTACATGGGTGTTAGATTAAGCCTTCCGACAGGTTCCAATAATTAGACAGTTTGCTCCCTTTTGAATAGCTACTAATTAGCTTTTGACAAGGATTTTTATCTTCTCTTCCTTCCAGAGAAAAGAATGATTTCATAGTTTCTCTCCCATGTTTCAGCCTCTGAAGAAAATACTAAGCTGTTTAAAGATGTTTTGTGAGGGATTTTAATGGCTTGTTACAAAGGAAAAATAGAAAAAAAAACCCCAGCTATTTGTATGCCATCTTTCCCTTTTCTTTTTTACTAGAAGGATAAAGGTAAATATACAGCAGAACATAAATGCTAAGGGGGAGACCTTGTTACTGTAAGAAATAAATTAATGTTGATCTCTATTTTGGAGAAAAAACAGAATAGTCATTTTGCCACAGAGTATATGTAGGATACATGGATAAAAATATATATATAGAAAAATTCTGGAAGGTATGATGAGTGAGCAGCTGATGATGTTGCCAGACCAGGACCAATGCTGGGCCAGACAGGTGAGAAAGGCAGAAGGACAAATACCTAAGGGACATCTTGTTCCTCCCACTTTAGATCAGCCTCGGTCAAAGAGAGGGGGAGGGAATAGGAAAATGGGACAAGGCTGGAATACAAAGCAATAAGTAATAAGTGGAAGAGAAAAGGAAAGAGAAAAATTATATGACAAGGAAGGAAAGTTCCTGAGGCAGAGTTATGATTGAGTGGCTGATGTGATGGGGACTGGCTTTAGTAATTGGGCATATGTGACACCTCAGGACTGTGTGGTATCCACCCAGTGGAAAGTAGTTAACACACTTCAAACTTCTATAAAATGTGTAAACAACTACGATCATCTTTATACAGTGAATATAATTTATACTTTTATAATGTAAAAATTATTCGAAGCAAATAAGAATATATTTCTTTATTAAATTAAGTGAAAGCATAAACTTTTCACTCTGTTCTCCACAAAAGTATTATGAATAATACAAAAACATAAATATATAAGCCTTATTTATTGATAAAATGCAGTCATATAATGTACATACCACCAGAAACTCCTTTTTATCCACCATCTCATTGCCATCAGTGTCAAACATGTTGAACGCTATTCTAAAACCTGCATGTGGCTCTGCCAGGAAAAAACAGAAAAACATTTGTGAAATGAAAAAATATTTTTAAAGTACAACAACCCCTATTAGTTGTAAGCAGTTATGCATATTCTGTACAGAAATACTTTCTTTAAACAATAAATTCAACGCAACATGTTATTAGTAGTTAAATATAATAAAACTATATAAGTATATACATTTCTGCCTCATGTATTAGATGTATTAGCACATTTAGTGACAGACTTGATAATACACTTAACTGTATGATACTTGTTGCATAGCAGTGACTGTAAAATTTGATTACCTTCCTTCCAAAAATAAATATTTCCTTTTCTTATCCAAAATCTGTTTAAAAGGAAATTATCAGTTCCTCACATCTGAAACATTTTCAATATGTTTAACTACTTAGAGAAGAATAAAAAAATAAAAATATGACAAGATGGACCAGTCCTAGTTCTTGGGAAAATTATAGTGGAAATGACCTATGAAAAAAAAATGTCAAGCATTAGAAATTACATATTTGGGTTTAAACTTCTAGAGACTCCAAACCCAGAAATATAAAAAAGGCTTGAATAATTAATTCCCAATTTCCCCAAAGATATAAGGAACAAATGTTTTCTGAGAAAGGCAGACTTCCACAAACTACAAACTGCTTTAATTTTATGAACCTTTATAGTGCGGTTCAATCTCTTTTCTCTTTTTACTTCTACAGCATAAAGAGGAAAACTTGGAGAGAAGAAAATTTGAATAGGTCCTTCAAAGAGGAGCTCAGTGTACATGCCTTTTCAAAACATTTGACCTTCCCTTCAGGATGACTGGCAAAAAGTTTAAAAAGGGACCTCCCACAGATTTACCTGTTGTGAAATCTTGAACCTAGCAAAAGAGAAGTGTACAGCCCTACTTTCTTAACAGGCAATAGCTGTCTGAAAATAATGGAAATGGAAGCCAGCTCATTTTTGCTTTTATTTTAGGAATCGAAACTTATTTTCATTATCATTCACTTGAGAAAGAAATAAAAAGTTACACCATCTCTGATAATCAAGTTTTAAGCTTTACAAAGCTCTTGAAAATACACAGAGAACAGAAGGGAAGTCCTTACAAGCACTGTTTGAAAGGGAAAATAAAGTAATAAAAAGTAAAGAGGAGAAAACTAGAGACAAGTAACAAATTATTTAGCACACTGACTGCCAGCTCCTACTGCGCATTTCTCTTGGCTCTAATCTAGATAAAATCCATTAATTTTTTTCAATTCAAATCCCTAGAAGTTTCCAAAATGAGTCCTAAACTTCAAAGGAAGATTCATAGCATCCAAT
Source organism: Smutsia gigantea (assembly GCA_032199065.1). Lineage (NCBI taxonomy): Eukaryota > Metazoa > Chordata > Mammalia > Pholidota > Manidae > Smutsia > Smutsia gigantea. The sequence continues at coordinate 342,238 of JAVSCE010012176.1, forward strand.
GATCCTACTTTCTATAGTAAACAAAAACCACTATATGTGTTTTCTCCTACACCCTTAAACCATACCCTGTCCCATCTCAACAAGTAGCTTTTCTAAACACTTGCTTTATGCTTGTCTATCATTTTGCTGGTTTAGGTTCTCAAAACTTTTAATTTTGCATCTAAAGTTGTTCTAGTTAACAAGATAACTTTTTAGCAGGTCTCTGAGATGCTCCTTGGCACCACTCTCCTAATTTTCATGATAGCATTCATCATTGACTGGACTTGAATCATCATAATTGCATCAGAGTGGCTTTCCATTCTGGAACAACTTCAGCTAGTCCCTGTTACTAACTGCACAATACTTGTTGTTCTTCAACACCATCATTTTAATTTCATTTTGAGCAGGAGAAAAAGCAAGAAAAAATAATTTTGAAACACACATGTACACAGACACATGCTATCCCCTGAACTTCCTGAGACAGAACTCTAACATACCACTCACTATTAAATTCAGAGTAACACAGTGGCCGTGAATTTTCTAATGACAGGCACACAAGGAATTTAATGACTTGTTTCTAATGACAGAGTTTTACTGATACCAATTTATTGATTATATTTATCTTGTTTCTATACAGGTCCACAAATCCCCACAATTGCAAATTCCACTAGTGATATTCTTTCATTCATTCCTTCCTGCATTCAACCACCAACTATTTTTTTGAGAGGCTACAATGTGCCACATTGTTCTTGGCACAGAAATGGATAAAAACAAAAAAGACAAAATCTTTCCCATTATGGACCTTGCATTCAAGTGTGGGGAGAAAGACAACATATAAACCAATAAACAAATATTTTCAAATAGTGTAAGTGCTTTGAAGACAATAAAACATGGTAAAGGGATAAAAAGGGAGAGATGGAAGAGGAAACTATTTTAGAAAGGATAGTCAAGCAAGGATTCTTGAAGTCTTCACATTTCAAAGGAAACCTGAATGATAATTATTATCATGAGGACTTTGAGGAAAAGGGACAGAAGAGGCAGAGGGGACAGAAAGTATGAATTCCTGAGGCAGAAACTCAAGGAATAGATAGGTCAAGAGGCTGCAGTACAATGAACAATAGCATATAAATTCCTCCATTACATGCAATTAAATTTAACTGAAAACCTTATGATATAAACCTTCACATATATCATAAAAACTGCTGCATATGAGAGGAAGAGAATAACATGGCTGTTTTAGCATTCTGAAAGACTCACAGTGTTAAAAGACTCATTCTTTTACACTAGTCTTACAGGAAATGTGATTTGAATGAGGATATAAGGAAATTTACAAATCTCCACATGTCCTGAACTAAACCACATGGATTGATATGAAATTGAAAACTTATCAACACTTTATTACTATACCAGTCATACAAATATTTATGTTTTTGACTTGATACTGCTATGCTGGCATTTAGACAGGAATTTTGCAAAACAGCATGGATGGACCTAAAGTGATTTTAAATAGTAAGAGAAGCTAAGAAAGATATTTTTTCCAGATTCTGATTAAAAAAGAAAACTCCATCCAGAAATAGATTTAATGGGTATACTTACTTGTTAAAATACATAAAAGGAAAAGATATTCTGTGTAAGAAATCACACCTAGAAGAAAAATGTTAGTAATGTTATATATAAAATATAAGTTTCTCTTCATATTTATAAGGTAAAATACTATTCTTATAATAGCAATATTAACTTACAGTTTTTAAAAAAATGCTAAGTATTGTTTTAATGAGCCTAAACTATTATAAAATCACAGCAAAAGAAGCAACAAAATTAATTTTTCTGTAATTATTTCACATGCCTCTGTAGAAAACCATACAAAATTCCCATTAATGCTCCAAGATATAGTGGCAAAAAAAATCAAAATTAATAATGTTTAGTTACTGCTCTAACTTTTACATCTGTTGCTAGTTTTCAATGTATGACTGTAACATAAAATAAAAAGGTTGGTAATGGTTATTACTACTGTAATGTGCTTAACTCTTGACTTAAAACATTTAGACATTCTTGCTTAGAAATCAGATTTCTGTACTGCATTCAAAAAATGAAACTCAATAGTTATCACTTTCTTCTTTTCAAATAATCATTATTCTTGACAAACTTAATGTTTCTAGTAAATGTACTCTAAGAAGTTTTTAATTTAATTAAATGGCGTACACTATCTGTACATTGCATCCTGAGTTCCCCATAATCCCATAATTACAAACTTTATACTGGAGTAAATAAAAATATATACTGTCATTCAAATTCTTGCTTTTAGGCTATACCACCTGAAACTATGACTAATAGCTTAATCACACTCCAAGTGGATCCTAAGAAAATTAAGATCAAGAATAAGCCAATAACACTTATTCGGGTATCAGATAGTCCTGATGGTTTTTGGTAAGAGGGTATAAAAAAGTCCTTAAGTAATCAGATTGTGGACCTTAAAACTCCATTTCGCCTTCTGTTCTCTGAGACTGCCCTCTTTGTTACAAAACAAAGAGAAGAGGAGTCACTGTCAGGTAGTTCGTCAGGAGACATGAAGGGAACCAGCTAGGAAGCTCTGAAAGCATTCCCTTCTTTTGTTTATACTAGAATATGGTGACCTATACACAGATAGTTCTGGTTGATTGCCATGAATGTTATGGGAGAAAGATTCTGGAATGGCCAATGTATATAAAAATACAATACCTAGATTCCATAGAGATCCCTCAAAAAAAAAAAAAAGCAGGCAAGCAAAATCACAGGAGGATAAAAGGGAAATGGGATCTGGAAATGGGCTCTTTTTCTCCACAGTCTCATCTCATTGACTATTGTTCTAGTTGACTTGGTAGAATACACAAAAAATATGTATCCCACAACAGAAAATGTTGGTTGGTGTAAAAAAGCTTAATAACTGCTATATATCTTTTATTTGATAATTAACTCAAGACTTCCCTCAGTGAATGATTACTTAACAGCAAGAGTACTGATCATGATTATCATGGTAGGCACTTGTCTGGAGCACTAAATGGTTTTTGAGATGGTGTAATCCACAGGGAAGGAGAACAGAGAAACTCCTGATACAATTTAATAAAAATGGTCAAGGAAAAGAGCAAATACTTGTGAACATCAACTGTAGATTCTTAATGTTTTCCAATTACAAAAATGGAAACTATTAGACTAACCCTTCAATTTATTTTAAAGCCATCCAGGATCAAAAGCTAACATAAAAATAAATGCTAATCATAAAGTAATGTTGTGAACTTTAGAAAAAGTGAGTAAGAAAGATGCCAATTAGATTTCTTTTGCAAAATTTAAATTAAAAAATTCTAAGGAAAGTTCCTTAAAAGCATTACATTATTCAGTTCCTATATCATGAGACATTATAGTTGGCTGTTATAACTACATCTGTATAATACATGTTTTCATAAATGACGCATACCAATTTTTTAATAAAACTGCATAACTTTTTCTTGCTGTGTAATATTTTAATCAGATAAAATTCACTTGTAAATTAATATTCTGTAGGTATAAAGATTTAGCTTAAAAATTCCTCTGTCACTTTATCTATAAACAAACAAGACTATTAACTCTCTATTTCACCTAACCTAATGGTCTTAAAACTTTTTGGGCATATGGATTACCTTCATAATCCCATCACTATGACAGATCTGTACTGTGCTTTAGGGTAGTCACTGGCCACATGTGGCTATTTAAATTTAAAATAATTAAATACAATTAAAAATCCAGTTCCTCAGTTACAGTAGCCACATTTCAGGTGCTTTGTGGCCACAAAAGAATTTCCTTCTTCCATACATTTATTTTTCTCAGATTGTATCTGCTCTAATTTCTATTTTCCCATGAGAGATATTGAAAAATTTATTTTCAAAAAATTCACTAACTTACCTGATCCTTCTGAGCTTTGAATTTTCCTGATCCTATCATCTTACCATAATATTTGAATAGCAATCTTTAAGACAAATGCCAGGAAAAAAATTATCTAAGAGTTTTAAAGATAACTTGGCCCAGATTTCACAATGATTTAAAAACCCTAGTTATGAAAAGTCTACAGTAAAAGAAGGGGTCCCCCCTTTCAGATTCTATAAGAACAAGGTGGAAGCAATTTAAATTTCTAATTCTACTCAGATAAACTGTATAGGTTACAACTACTCCTTTCAAGTATTTATCTTCTTGCTAGAGAAAATATATTATTTTAAAACCAATATTGATTAAAATTGATGAAAACAAAAAACTATTTATAGAATTTCTTTAATGTTTTGATTTTATATACACTTATACTTGAGAATATAAAACTATGTTTCTAAGAAAAATTCCTTTTTAAGATTCAAGAAAGTTGGTTATTTTTTACTATAAATATGTACAAAAAGTACACTGTAAAAGAAATCTGTAGTAAAAGCTATATAATTTGATTACAAGGAAATTATAAATTAATGAGTTAACTATGATAGAATACAGTAAGTCAAAGTAGGGGGATTTTGCAGTGAGTATTGTTTTCAAAAGAAACATGTTCTTTTTTTATTGAGGTATAGTTGATATAAAATATTCTGGTTTCAATATGCAATGTATACAATAACATGATGATTCAACAATTATATACTTTATTAACAGCTCACCATTTTAAGTGTAGCTATCATCTGTCATCATACAAAGATATTATAATTGACTATATCCCCCATGCTATGCTGTCATCCTCATAATTAATTTACTTTATTATTGGAAGTTGTATCTCTTTATACACTTCACCTATTTCTCCCCACTCCCTTACCCCATGGTAACCACCAGTCTGTTCTGGGTGTGTATCAGTCTATTTCTGTTTTGTTTGTTCATTTGCAAAAAAAAGAAAAGAAACAAGTTCAAGTGACCAAAGACATATCTAATAAGTTTTTCATATTGATTAAATTTAAGAAAATCTATGATTCCCTGGACATAAAACAGAAGAAATAAAAATAGACATTTAAAGATCAGTATTTTTGATAAATGTGGGTAAATATAAACTATACCTTTCTGTATGCTTAAAAAACCTTTTTTAACTATAAAAGTTTACTTTGTTTTAAACAATTTGGAAGATATGAATAATATACATATAAAAAGTAAAATAAAAATCACCTTTAATCCCACTACCTTGAAACAACAAATATTAATATTTTGATGTTTCTCTTTTCAGTTTTTTCTCTACACACACATACACACAAAACATACATATGTAATTGTAAAATTATTTTAAGTATGAGAAAAATATGTATATAAAATAGTATAAACAATATAGTATCAACATTAAAATGCATAAATACTAAGTTAACTTACCTCTTTCTTTAAGATTGCGAAATAGCTTTGATGATCCTTTCCAAACTGGTGGTGTTTCTGACAGCATTTTATTTAATTCCTATGACACAAGGTATCATACCACTCATTAATAGGTGAGCCACTTACAAAGCAGATCAAAAATATATTTAAATGCTTATGCAAAAGAATTCTCCACTTAAAAGACATTGCTGTATTTATTTATCCCATTCTATACCTGTGGTTCATTCAACCATAAAACCCAGTATTTTCCCAGTTCAAATATAAATGATAAAGATGCTACATAAGGTTCAACTGGCTACCAAAAATTTCAGATAAATTTAATAATTTGAGGAATGTATATGAGATCATCAATTAAGATAAAACAGCAAATTGAAGTTCTGGAGTCAGTTAAAGATGGAATCTCAGATACTTCCATGAAAGCCGTAGGAAACTGTGGGTTTCTTTATTAAGGTCAGAGATGATATTTGGCTTGACATACTGTCTCTTCTCTGTACCCCTCTTGGTTTTAGGAGGCTTTGTAGTAGAGGAAGTAAATAGACAAAGGATTATATTAGGAAACAATGAAGAATACGTTAATAGAGACTCAAAGAATGAGGACATCAGATGAAGTGGGAGGACTGGGATATGGAGATATTGTGGTCATTGTTTCAAAATTTTTTTCCCCTAATTTTTTTTATTATTGTATCATTAATATACAATCACATGAGCAACATTGTGATTACTAGACTCCCCCATTATTTTCCCCTAATTTTAACTTAAATATTCAGTAAAGAATGCAGACTTCAATTGATGTTTAGTTAGCTTTCTTTTTTTTAATCTGTAGGGACATTATTTTGAAAAATTTAAACATTTGAATCATTGCTCAGACACTAAGGCAATTTTGAATTTACTGTGCATACTGTGTTAAAAATAAGTGAAAATTGTTTTCTGATTAATTGTGAAGAAAAACTATTAAAAGAATTGGCATGATAACTTGAAACAACTAGAAATTTAAAAACTAGTCTGCTAAGTAACACACTAAAAACACTAGAAAGCACTTCTATTTACAGATCTGATTCTTGCTACTCTAAGTGTGGTTCCTCAATAGGTCATGATTCAGCTGGGAGCCTGTCAGAAATGCAGGATCTCAGTTGCCATTCCAGCCCTACTGAACCAGAATCCGTATTGTTAACAAGTTCTAGGTGATTTTTATGCACACTCAAGTCTAAGAAGCACTTTGGACAAAACTTCCTGATGCAGTTGTACTTAAAAATGCTCTGGTATTAAAACCAAGTTTTTCATTACAAAGCTGAATTAGCAGGAAAATAAGGAATTCCTGTGATAACAAAGGCAGGCGAAGTATTTTTAGGTGATGTGGGCTCTCCGAAGCCCATCTATGAACCTTGCTTTCATTTCAGAGTGCTTTCTCTGCACTGCAGGTAACAAATGCCACTAGGCCGTGGGTAGTTCCTGATTAGGGTAGCAATAGCACACAGGTAAGAATTCAGTTATGAATAACGATGAGAAGCAGGGATGTTTACTGTTCAAACAATAGTAAGCTTGTAAATATTTTTGTTAGAGCAAGAGGTTTAAAAAAATTTGAATACATTTTATATACTTTATACCATGTCTATTGTATAAATACTAACTTCTTTCTCCATTTTACCTGTTTCCATGTATTCAACTCCAACTCTTCTAACTTAAACTAAGCTAGAGTTTAAGACAAAAAATCATAGCTACTTTTACTGAGTGCCCTCCATGTGCCTGGCTATGGGCTAATACAGTATCTTATTTAGTTCTAAAAACTAATCCTTGTCATGCATATTTTACTGAGATTTAAAGAGGGTAAGTAACCCACCCAAGGTTGCACAATTGTTAAATGATTGACCAGATCCTTACTGACTCTAAGCAGTTTACTTCAGTAATCATTTATTTTATTCTGGTCTGGATAATAACTCATACACTGATCTTATCTTCTTGTTAACTTTAAGAACTATTAAATTTTATTAAAATCTATCATATTTCCACTCAGACTGGGATTCTTCTCCCCATTCCCAGTGTTTATCTTGGTCTCATATGTAGGAACATTATGTATAATGAATTGGCCTTTGTCTCTAGTTCCTGGGAGGAATCACACCTAAGTTATGAGATGACTCAGGACGGGGCTTATTGTCAGAACAACCAAGTTAACAGAGGGTTGAGGCTTTGAGCTATTCCAGCCTCTGGAGAGGAGTTGGGAGAAGGACCAGAGATTGAGTTCAATCACATGGCCAATACGTCAGTCAAAAATACGTATGTAATGACATTCTCAATAAGTACTTAGGACACCAAGCTCAGTGGAGCTTTTAAGTTAGTGAAAACACTGATATGCTAGTAGGATGAAAAATACTGATTCCATGGGGAGAGGGCGTGAAAGCTCTGTGCTTGGGATCCTCCTATACTTTGCCCTATGTGTCTCTTCATTTGGCTGGTCCTGATTTGTGTTCCTTATAATAATTATAAACTGTAATTGCAAGTATAGAACATTCCTAAGTTCTATGAGTCAGTCTAAATTTATTTAGCATCCTTTTTATGGAGTTCTTTGAGTACAAGACACTTAACCTTTTCTGTTAATATACCACAAGCATATTCTCTCATCTGTCATGCATCTTTTAACATTGTTGATGATGTCTTTGGTATGCCAAAGTTTTGGTATTTAATTTAGTAAAATTTGACAATAATTTCCTTTAAGTTAGATCATCCATCAACAAGATATATTGTTCTCTTTATCCATCTCTTTTAAAAACTATCTAGCACATTTTCTGTTAAGCACACTAAGTAGTTTTGTACACTAGTAGTTACATACTAGTTAGTAGTTAAGTACAATAGTTCTGTTGCTATTGTGAAGAGCATCTTATTTGATAGTACAGTGTCTATTTGCTATTGCTGGTGCAGAAACAGCTTGTTAATTTTGGTTCATTGATCTTACATTCAGCAGCAACCCTGCTAAGCTTTAAATTTGAAATTTATGTTTTTTAAATTTTTTCTCTCATAATGTTAGCTACTGTTACAATATTTAGAACCTCTTTTATTTTTCTTGTCATACCACATGTATGAATTGTGCCCACCTCAAATTTACATTTGAAGTCATAAATCTCAATATCTCAGAATGTGACTGCATTTGAGGATAAGACCTTTAAAGGAGTAAGGTTGTTAAATGGATCATTACTGGAGGGCCCTAATCCAATATGAGTGGTATCCTTATAAGAAGAGTAGGAAAGAGACATGCACAAAGGAAAGACATGTGAAGATGGAGGGAGAAGACAGACATCTTCAAGGCAAGGAGAGAGGCCTCAGAAGACACCAACCCTGCCAACACCTTGATTTCAAACTTACTGCCTCCAGAACTGTGAGAAAATAAATTTTTGTTGTTTAAGCCACCCAAACTGTGGTACTTGTTATGGCAGCCCTAACAAATTAATGCACTACATTAGCTTAGACCTACAGTAAAATAGTGAGTAGTTGTGTGATAGCAGATGTATCTGCAATATATCTAATTTTAAAGAGAATGTCTCTAAAGTTTCACAAGTAAACATGATGTTTGCTACAGGCTTCTAAAGAATTTTCTTTAGTTGGTTAAAGAACTTCCCTGGACTGCTATGCTAAAACTGTTTTTTTTTAATTAAAGTTTATCATACATATAAAAGTACAAAAGGAATGTAAAATTTAAAGTTAGGAATGTTTAAGAAATAGAAAATTACCAGTCCTTTAGAAGCCTCTTTGTCCCGCCTACTGATGGTATTCTCCTCTGGCTCTCCCAAAGATAAGTATTGTTTTGAATTTTATATTTATCATTCCTTAGTTTTCCTACCTATGAATGTATCCTTAAACAATATGGTTCCATTTCCCCAGTTTTGGGCTTTATATAAATGAAATTATACTTTATATTTTTGTGAATTGCTTACTTTGTCCTTATGGTTCTGAGATTGATCTAGTTAAAGCAATGTTATAATTCATTTGTTTTCACTTGGTATAGTATTCGCTGTATGAATATATCAAAATTTATTTATCAATTCTACTATTGATATTGTATTTCAGTCTTATCATGAACAATCTATCGACATTCCCGTGAACCTCTCCTGTACATGTGAGTTTCTCTAGGCATATACCCTGGTGTGAAACTGCTGGATCATAGTGCACATTCAAGTCTAATTTTACTAGGTACATGGGCATGCACTGTTGTGAATTTTAAACCTAGAATTAAAATTGCTAGGTATAGGATATATGTTTTCTTTAATTTTTAGTAAATAATGCCAAATTGTTTTCCAAAGTGAATATACAAATTTACATTTCCACATGAGAGTTACCACTGATCCACATCAACAACCCTTGGAATTGAATTTTTTACCTTCTTATTTTTTGGAAATCTGGAGGGTAAAATTGACACTTTGATGTGATTTAATAGGTAGAAAATTATATATATATATATATGTATATATATGATGTACCTGCATATGTACACCAACAGCTTTAACTTACCTGTTTGGAAAGTGACTTCCACGTTTTAGCAACTATAATAAACAAACATAAAAGAATTAGATAATAAATACATCATGTAATGTATATCTGAATTCAGTCACCATCTACAACCATACACTATGACACCAAGATTTTATATCTAAAAGGAAGTTTTTGTTAACCTCAAGATTTGGATCTAAGATATGATTTTATTTGTGTTAGGTATTTGTGTAATCTACTGTAATGTATTTATAATAAATAATGTCAGAGGAATAGGAAACACATTTTCCATAATCATTATCTTACTTCGGGGATTTCTGGATTTATAAAGTAAGTTAACTTATTACTCCATGTTAAATATCCTACAGGCTTAAAAACACAAATAATGATATTTATTAAATATTCATACTAGAATATAAAATATTAACACAGAGAGATTATAATTCTAAGCTGTTACCTATGATCTCTGCAGCACTGATATCTCTGACTATAATTCAAAGGTCAGGTCTCTCTAGGTTGAAGGGGAAGAATAGCGGACAATGAGGAAAAGAGATGAAGGAGAGAGCAGGTAATGTGAGAGGGAGACTCTTCTATTTTCTATTCCTTTCTCCTGTTTTAAGAATAATATCCAGAACAGAGTGTTAAGAGCTAAATAAGATACCTGGGATCACTTTCTTTTTCTGATTATTCTTCACATCCCTGAAGATCTCAAACACTGTAATCTTGCAATACTGGAATAAATGTGCAGTCAGTATTGCTGACTCCTTTACTCAGATTTGAATACTGCGATGTCTAATGCCTGCCCAAGAATTATCTCCAGCTTTATATGCGATTAAGTCCTACAATACTGCTGCATTAGAAACTGGTAAATATTAATTATTTCAGTTACATTATGATAGTGACAACCAATAATTTTTCTACATGAGAATGTGGTTATTTCTCTATAGTTAACCACAGTTAATGTAAACAGTATGTCAAACTCAAGATTATAAGATAGGTATTTTTTGCTATATAATTTTCTCTTTTAAAACATTATTATAAGTCATTTTAAGATCAAAAGAAAAAATACATTCTAAAATTTAGCAACTTATTTTTATGGAGAGAAATTTCTTCTCTATCTAGCAACATCTTTCTTTACTCAAGAAAGTTTACACAAATGTGTAATCAAATCATTAAAATCACAGGTCTAAAAAGTAGAATTCAGAATTTAACCTTAATTATGATATTGTATACATTTATTTCATAAAGACATCTTTTCAAAGTGAACAGAACAAAGTAAATAATACTTATTATTCCATTGCTTTTTAAATACAGCAGTAAAAAAAGAAGAAAAATAAATGGTACAAAAGTACATGCACATGCTCTTATGTAATGTTCAGAAGCTATTTATCAAAAAAGGAAGTTAGACACACTCTTGAGTTTAGTAGGGTTTATAAGATTTCCAGGGTAAATTATTCACAAAAGACATTCATTCTGCCGGATATGTTACCATGTTCAATATTATTAGCTTCTTTTATAAAGACTAAAGAGCCATTAAGATTATTCTTCAAAGGATTTTCTGGTTTTCTAAATTCCTTATTTCACATGAAGCTACTTCATATAGAAATATAACTTGGGTGAAGAGGGATTTCAATTCTATTGGATATATTTTATTTCTTAAACTTTAGGTTTATTTTTATTACATTTTTAATACTTCTACATATGTCTAAAATGTTTTAACAGTATATTTTTTTAAACTAAAATTACAAAGACACTTGAAGATACAAATTATTAAAACAAAAAATCAATTACTCATTTTAGTTCTAGAAGGAAAATTCACCTTTCAGGTTCTATTTAGGCAGGTAAAATAAATTTTCTAAATTTCAGATACAAAGTTATAATCAATAATCAAATGTATATCAAGATTAACATTTATTTGCACTGTAAGTATCAGGCAAATGTTTATTACAGCATACCACTTTTTCCTGTTGATGTCACCATAAAATTATATGAGATTTTTTTAAAACTGTGGTTATGAACTCAAGTGATAGGACAGTGATGCTGATGACAAAGATGGGTGCCAGCATTTACCGAGTGTTCACTGTGTGTCAGGAATGATACTAAACACATCTGATGCCACGCAGTCCTCAAAAAACTTCAGGAGGCTATTATTTTTATTTTATAAATGAGGGGGAAAAAAGTTAAAACACTTAACCAAGTGCTCAAAGCTAGTAAATGAATGCCAAGGCTGAAACACATGCCTGCCTAATTTCAATATACTGCTTTGATATGTATACGAATTTAATATTCAGTTGGTAAAGCATATTTTATGTTCTGAGGCAAATACTTCTCTTTATAACCTTACACTTTCAAGAAAGTTTTTACAAACATCTTGATCTTTAGTGACCGTTCTTAATTATGTTTTATGAGTGCCAGTTGAAAATTAACTGATCAATTTGTGGTTGTTAAATATTCTGTGAAAATTTTTAAAAATGGAAACCTGTCTTTTTCTTGCAAGTGATGGTTTTGGAAAACCTATGAAAGAATAACCACAAAAGTCATTTCCAAAAAGCAAAAATCAAACAGAAGGCTTACAGTGAGTATAATATGAAGAAAAAGCTCAAGAAAACAGTGAATTAAAAGTTTTCATATTAAGAAATTTTAAATCATTAAGCATCATTTAAAGAATGACTTCTCAGATATGTTTGACAAAAATAATAGAGTTTAAAACAAAAACACCATGTGATATTATAAGAAATATATTTAGAGTTTTATGAAATCTATACTAACTTAATAAGTATTTAAAAATCCACATTGTACTAAGTCAATTAAGCAAAAACCTATGGAGCACATATATATCTACTTATGTGTACTTATGTATACAAAGTCCCTGTAGTCAGGAAACTTCAAATATTATAGGACAATAAATATAGAAACAACTAATTCCAAGGCTAAATAAATATTCTTGCCTGGTACACGGAAAGTACTCAATAAATATTTCTTGAAAGAAGCGAGGGAGGAAGAAAGGAGGATTAAAGGAACACAGAAAGATACAATAATCCCTATCATAGCCTTCCAATTCTTCAAAAAAAGAGTCCTCCTTAATTTATAGCCTTTTCTACCACTATTACTTTACACAGTCCTATGACTACATCATTTATTCTCTTGATCCCATGTTTTTGCTCATGTGGTTCCCTCTCCTTTAGATGCTATCCTCACAGTCCCCTGTAAAATCATGCCTGATGAAGTCTCTACTTCAACTACATCTTTCATTTCCTTTCTCTTTCACAGCCAAACATCTTTAAAGAGTTCTTTATACTCACTGTCTTCATATCTTCATCTCTTACTCTTGCAATCTTCTCTTTGCCCTAATCACTACAATAAAACATCATTTGAGAAAATCACCAATAACCTTCAATTACTAAATCTAGTGGACATTCTTCTGTTCCTCATCTAACTTGACTTTCCTGTAGCATTCTATTCAAATGACATTCTGGTCCTTTTCCTTGGCTGCTATGCCTCCATACTGTTTTGATTTTCTTCCTATGCCTTGGACACTCCTATGTCTCCTTTTGAGGCTCATCCTTTCAAGCCTTCGTTTCTTCATCCCTTACTGTGTAGGAGTTCCTCAAGGATTGGTCCCTGGTCATCTATATTCTCATACTACACTGCCTCCCTAGGCAATATCAGCCATGTATACTTGCATTAACTATGAATCATGTACAGATGAATCCTAAATAATACTTCAACCCAGCCCTCTCCCCTGTTCTCCAATGGAAATAATCCAAAGCACCAAAAACAAATTCATTAAAAGCTAATGCAAAGTAGCTGATTTGCCAAGTTATTTAGGGTTTTTTGAACTTTCACAAATTTTTCTTCACCTCACATTGTTACTTATTTTCACTTCTGTTGAGAGTGCTTAAGATCTACCTCTCGTAGCAAATTTAAACTATACAAGAGTATTGCCAATTACAATACAGTATTACGGTTACCATGCTACACATTAGATCTGCGGATTTCTTTTAACATTTGGTTATGCCATATCCCTTTCTCTGAAGAAACAATGGCTATAATAACCTAACTTAACACATTTGTTTGACAGTTTCAAGGAGATAATCAAAGAAATTATTTGGTACTTTGATTTTCATTGAATTGAAATGAATGATCAAGAGCCAGATCCAAATGCCTCTGTGATATCATCTCTTTTACATATCTAGGTTGTCTTAAATCCATCATGTCCCAAACTGAAGTTATAATTTGTCCCTTCAATTTTTATCCCTACTGCTATCCACCCAGTTAAGCCAGCCAGAAAACTTTATTATTCATTACTTATCATCACCGTTACCACTTTAGAAGCTTTTGAAGCCTTGACAAGAGTCTCCTCTCTGATCTGCTCGTGCTCACTTGGGCCCTCTCTAGTCTAGCTCCACCCTGAAAGATCTTTTAAAACAACTCTAATCGTGGTATGCACCTGTTGAAAACAGGACAACAGGCCCCAAATGGAGTCACTTATGCTGAGCTCCATGTCATCAAACCAAGACTTAATTACAGTTTCGTCTCTCCCAGAAATGGAATCTTACACCAGTCAGTCCGGAAAGGGCTGATCACTAGATTATCTGCCTAACAGACCCTTGCTATTCCCTAAAGAGAAGTGATCTTGCAATAACCAACCCACTTTTTTTTCCTTGTATAACTTCCTTGTTCCTGATCCCTTCTGCCTATAAATCTTTCATTTTCTACAGCTCCTTGGAGCCCCTTTTTATCTGCCAGATTGGATGCTGATTCATGAATCACTGAATAAAGTCAATAAAACCTTTAAAATTTACTCAGTTGAATTTTGTTTTTCAACACACCAAATTCTTCTGCAGCTTAAACTGCCACCATGACTTTCCATTACATTTAGGATGAAAACAATGATGTTTAATATATGCTTACAGACTCTGAATGATTTGGCTCCACCCCACATAACCAGTCTCACCTCACACCATAGTCCTCCTGGCTCTTTGCACTATAGCCACCCAGATGTTCTTTCATACCTTAGATGTAGTATGTTCCTTCTTGTCATGGCACCTCTAAACATGCTGCAATTGTCGATTCCCAACTTCCATTCCCCTAGTTAATTCTCACTCATGATTCATATTTCACATTGATGTTTATTTCCTCAGGGTAGACCTCCCTGAGCTCTCTGACTAGGTCACTTCTTAAAATGCACACTCACAGCAACAAGTATCTTTCTTTCCTGATACTTATCAATCACAGATATAATTTGTTACACATTTGTGTATTTCATTGATTAGTATTTGTTTCTCCAACCAGACTGTAAGCAACATGAGGGTGGAGAGCATTTGTTTTTTTATTCCTCTCACCACTGTATTTCTAGCACCTAGTGCAATTCCTGGCATTTGATAGATGTTCTTGAATACATGTCATTTAATATTCTGGGAGATGAAATGGGAAGTGTGCATAAAGCACTTCTGGTACCTTCCAAAGTACTACAGCTGTCCTGAGAAAAAGCACTGCGTGATTGCTTGAGTGGTAAACTGAATCAGTTCCTTTTCCCATGGAACACAATTTTTACTTGAAAGAACAACTGAAAGACAAATTATAGTTACTTAGACATAAGTATTTTGCAGATGTTTTCTTACAAATGAGCAGTCAGCTTATTGCTTAAGGAAAACAACAATGACAAAATTTGTTGGCAATGACAACACTTGAGCTTTCAAGTGAAAATGAGAAATTTGGAAAAAAATTAGAATGGAAAAATTTTGGAAAAAAAATTTTGTGTTTGACAGCTTTTCAATAAGTAAATAACTTTTATGATAAGATTATGATAGTATTAATGAATGTGAATTAAAAAAATATTGTGTAATGAAATGTGTTAACATGTTGAAGGTCTGACTAACTCAGTGAGCCATCATTTTTCCAGTTGATGTTATAAGAGGAAATAAGGGTAAAAGATCCACTCAAAGTACAATGTAGACCAATGGACTTTAACCTAACAGATTACAAAAGTTTCAGATTCCACATTGCAACTAAACTTTAAGAAATTCCCACTAGCCAAGTGATGATACAGCATTGAAGAGTAACTATAATTATCTAAAAAGGCTATTAAAATACTCTTTCCCCTTTTCCTAGTTATATATCTGTGAGGTAGATTTTTCTTCATATACTCATGAAAACAACATATTATAAAAGATTGAATATAAAAGCAGATACAAAAATATAGCTGTCTTCTATTAAGTTAGACATGAAGAGATATGTAAGAAATGTACATAATCCTAAAGATTTTGAGAACCACTGTTCTAACACATGGAAGAAACAATTACTCTATATTTACACTATAGGAACCATGACATATACAGAAGAGATGGACAGAATTCTTGCCCAGGTCTAACTTCAAGGCCAGTCTTATGAATACACTGTTCAGGCAAGATACAAGAACTGAACAGGCAGACCATAAACCTATTATTTAAAATGTCAAGAGTAAAGTGATGTTTAAGTTTGATGTACTGAGAAAGAGGGACCAACTCAAGGTTTATGAAAAGAGAAAAGATAATCAGTAGGTTAGTCTGGTAACATTCTATAGCATATCTTTTGAAATAGCACATTACCTGGTTAAGTTGGTCTGAAAAACTTATACTGTTCTAAACCTTTACAAACTACAAGTAAGAAAAACATCTTGAAAAATTATTAAGATAATTCTAAAGGTATACTTACATTTGGGCTCATCTGTTGTAACAGCCAAAATAAAATCATATGGAGTCATGAATAATTGCCCTTCACATTCTATAGAAGCAAACAAACGAAATCGCCTTTCCCGAGATGTAGCATATAGGTCTAAGTCTTCAATGTCTGTTCTGCCCATAGCAACCTAAAGTTAAGAAAGCAAAAAAATTAGGACTGTGAAATAACATCTCCTTTTAGGAAATAAATGCTTTTAATTATGCAGAAAGTGAATAGGAAAAAAACTCCATTTACAATTGCATAAAAAAGAATAAAGTACCTAGGAATAAACCTAACCAAGGAGGTGAAAGACCAAAACCCTGAAAACTGCAAGAAACTCAGAGGGAAATTAAAGACACCAATAAATGGAATTGCATCCCATGCTCATGGATAGGAAGAATTAATACAGTCAAAATGGCCATCCTGATTAAAGCAATCTACAAATTCAATGCAATCCCTATCAAAATACTAACAGCATTCTTCAACGAACCAGAAAAAAATAGGTCTAAAATTCATATGGAACCAGAAAAGACCCCAAATACCTAAAGCAATCCTGAAAGGAAGAATAAAGCTGAGGGAATTATGCTCTCCAACTTCAAGCTCTACTACAAAGCCACAGTAATCAAGACAATTTGGTATTGGCACAAGAACAGACCCATAGATCAATGGAACAGATTAGAAAGCCCAGATATAAAGCCACACATATATGGCTAATTAATATATGATAAAGGAGCCCTGGATATAAAATGGAGTAATGACAGCCTCTTCAACAACTGTTGTTGGCAAAACTGGACAGCTACATGTAAGAGAATGAAACTGGATTATTGTCTAACTCCATACACAAAAGTAGACTCAAAATGGATCGAAGACCTGAATGTAAGTCATGAAACCATAAAACTCACAGATGAAAACATATGCAAAAATCTCTTGAATGTAAACATAAGCAACTTTTTCCTGAACATATCTTCCCAGGCAAGGGAAACAAAAGCAAAAAAGAACAAATGGGATTACATCAAACTAAAAAGCTTCTGTACAGCAAAGGACACCATCAGCAGAACAAAAAGGCATCCTACAGTATGGGAGAATATATTCGCAAATGACATATCCGATAAGATATTAACATCCAAAATATATAAAGAGTTCACACACCTCAACACCCAAAACACACATATCCCGATTAAAAAATGGGCAGAGGATCTGAACAGATACTTCCCCGAAGAAGATGGATGGCCAACAGGCACATAAAAAGATGCTCTACATCACTAATTATCAGGGAAATGCAAATTAAAACCACAATGAGATATAACCTTACACCAGTTAGGACAGCCAACACCCAAAAGACAAGAAACAACACATGCTGGTGAGGATGCCGAGAAAGGGGAACCCTCCTACACTGTTTGTGGGAATGTAAATTAGTTCAACCATTGTGGAAAGCAATATGAGGTTCCTCAAAAACTAAAAATAGAAATACCATTTGACCCAGTAATTCCACTCCTAGGAATTTACCTGAAGAGAACAAGATCCCTGATTCAAAAAGACATATGCACCCTTATGTTTCTTGCAGCACTATTTACAATAGCCAAGATATGGAAGCAACCTAAGTGCCCATCAGTAGATGAATGGATAAAGAAGATGTGGTATATATACACAATGGAATATTATTCAGCCATAAAAATAAAAGAAATCCTCCCATTTACAACAACATGTATGGAGCTAGAGTGTATTATGCTCAGTGAAATAAGCCAGGCAGAGAAAGACAAGTACCAAATGACTTCACTCATTTGTGGAGTATAACAACGAAGTAAAACTGAAGTAACAAAATAGAAGCAGACTCACAGACTCCAGGAAGGGACTAGCAGTTACCAAAGGGAAGGGGTTGGGGAGGGTGGAAGTTGGGGAGGGATTAAGGGGCATTATAATTAGCACACATAATATAGGTAGGTCACGGGGAAGGCAGTATAGCACGGAGAAGACAAGTAATGACTCTATAGCATCTTACTACGCTGATGGACAATGATTGCAACGGGGGTGAGGGGACTTGATAATATGGGTGAATGTTGAAACCACAATGTTGCTCATGTGAAACCTTCATAAGATTGTATATTAATGATATCTTATTTAAAAAGAAAAAGAAAGTGAATTCGCAGAGTAAATGAAAAATATGAAAATATTGCCTTCTGTAGAATTTAATCATTTTATAAATTACCCATGTGAATAAAATGAATTAATTCAAAACATCCTACTATAAATATCACTAAGGGTCTGAAGATTTTAAAGTGGCACTTTGAAGGACTCGTTATTTATTTCTTAAGTTTTAGTCTCAAAGAACATTAAATTTCTGAGCTAAAAGTTCCTTTAGAAGGAACACTAACACTTGCTGAATGCCTAGCACATGCTCTCTCTATAGGCTTATGTGTTTAATTAGAAGTCTATCAACTATAGTCTATTGAGATTAAAAGAAAGTGAAACCCTGATAGGCCATTCAGGCTACCACTAAGTAAACCATCTAGTGGTAGTGCTTAGAGCAGAACTGACATTGCTAACTCTGTATTACCACCAGTGGTCATTCTGAATTCTACCTAGGGTTAATATGAACAGAATTAGAAGGAATGTATGTATATTGGGGGAAGGAGGTCTCTTTTGTTTTCCTTAATTTCCTTGTAGTAAATTAATTTTTCACTGTTACATATTTCCTCTCTGAACTAACTACAGGAAATTTATTTTTTAATGAAAAGATTTCCTCCTGATTACGGAAGTGGTGCATAGTTACTATATATACTGCGAAGATAGAATTTTTAAAATGTTTAGGCATAATTTGGGGGATTTTTTTGGACAAAATGTGGGATTATACAATACTGTTCAGTAATCTTTTTTACTTAATATGTCAGGGCCATTCTCCCATGTAACTTCAAGTAGACCATTTTTAGTAACTGTATAGTATTTCATAGTAAATGTTTATAGCATAACACAATGAATTCTACATGGTTGAATGTTTAGGTGATTCATAATATTTTACTATATAAAACAATGTTATAATGACCAACTATGAAAATATTTAGATATATCTACAAATAGTTTCTTGGGACAAATTCCTAAGAGTAGATCTGATTGGTCAAAGAAAATTTTTTTACTGCACCTATGGAATCTATAGCAATTTACATGACAACCAACAATGCAAAAATTGTATTTTCACACATTTCACAAAAAAATATTTATATTAGAAAAAAATTCCTATTTAGGATGGTAAGCTTATTCTCTTCATCTCTTCCATGACTATTGTCATAATGTAGATTGTGCATAACTATTAAAACTATAAAAATATATATCTTGAGAAGTCATATCAAAACAATCCATAAGAAGTTTTAGCAAAGAGACACATTTTTGTATTTCTAAGTTACATCTGATAAATTAAAAGCCAGGCAAATGATTAATCTTTTCCACTATTCTGAAGACTTAAGATTTTTCAAAATATTACACAAGTAGTCAAATAAAAACTAAAAAAAGATGTACTGAACTCTTTAATACCATATATAAGAGAATATATAGTCTCTGCCTTTAAGAAATATACAATGTATTTGGAGGGGCAAAATACCACTAGTTAGAGAAACAAAAGATACAAATATGAGAAAAGGGAATGAGTCAAGTTAGAGTAAATAGAAGAAAAGTAGTATAGGTTGATGGTAATAAGAAGGCTTTGGAAAGAATAAAATATGAATTTTAATGTCAGGAAGAGATTTGAGCATTCTAGATTTGTATAGCATATTTGAAAGCTGGCAATAATCTTCCTAGAGCAGAGGATTTGCATTCATGGAAAACAGTAGTTAAATTAATAATGATTTCTGAATGCCAGACTAAAGCGAGGGAATTTAACTTGACAGAAAACAAATGGCCTTAGGAAATTAAGTGAAGCAATGACACAAAGAAAATGATGCTTTAGAAAGATAAAGCAACATGGTACCAGAAAAAAGCTAGCTCAGCAATATACTAATACAAATTATTCAGATAATCCTTAAGTTTTGTGTAAATTGTTTTGGCTCTGCCATGGATAAAAAGTGACACAATGAACAGTTCATGTCAGTAACAGGCAATAATCTCTCTGAATACTTCTCAGGGATCAGTCTACGTCTTAGGTCTCCTTCTGTGCATATATACCCAGGGGTTTCTTTTCCTCCCAGGACAGGGAAATCAATCTTGTCTACTACCATAATTTACTTTCCTGCTTTCTTCCTGCTAGGCCATTTCCCTTGGGCCTAGTTGCCCCAATCAAACAGGACTCATTTCCAGTGAATTTCCTAAAGGACCACTCTAGGCGGAGCTGTCTGTTTTTGCACCAGTCTGAAGCCATGCCTCAGTCTAACATCCTGACCCACAATTTTTGCCTATAACATCTATGTTTGCTGTGACCTAATATGGACTTGATCATTACTCTTCCTGGTGTTGCCATTACTGCTCATGAGGTGCTTGTATTTTCTCATCAAGCTTTCCTTCCTTAAGCACCGTCTTTCATTTGTCAGGGCAAGCCAAACCTGCTTGACCACTGCAGCTGCGAATTTGATATGTCTTCTATGAGCTAATGTTGACAAAGCCTTCTTATCCTAACTTCTACTAACAATCAATTAACAAAGCCTATTGTTCTCCCTATAATTTCTCACATCCACCCACAGCCACTGTCTTTGTTCAAGCACTCTCCACTTTCTAATTTTACAGTAATAGCCTAATTATGATTTTTGCCTCTAATCCATCCTATACCAAGAGAAAGTAAGAGAACATTGGTAGAATATAAAATAAGTAGAACTATAAAAGTTTTTCTTTAACTACTTGAGTAAGGGTACCAGAAGAAATTAGACTGTGTAAAAGGTTTTCATTAATATCTGAAACTTCTATCCCTTATTGCCTTTGCAATAATACCCATCATTTTTGATAATGGCATTAGGTAGTGTCTACAGGGCTATTTAGCACCACCATAAAAGGTCTGAGGAGGAGTTTGGTAATGGCTTGTACCCCAGACAAATACAAACACAAATATCCTAAGTGGGAAGAATACAATTTATGTATATGAGATAACCAGAGCCTGGGTGCTTAAAAGGGCTTCCTGCTACTGTAGATTTGTTGCTTCCCCCATCACCTTTGCTCTGTTTTGTGTGTTAAAAACATAATAATAATGTGTTAAACACATAATAATAACAAACACTGGCACTGCTCAAATGAAACCACAGTGAAAAGTGGAAACCAATTTTCCCCTGGTAACCCAATAAACTGGCCTCATCCTAGAACAGTGTAGTTATCACCAACTAGAGGGACTGGGCTCATCTGGTTCGAAAATGGGTTGGGATAGACAGAAGGACAGGGAATCAATATTTACGTTAGTTCTTATATTCTCTATTCTCTTCCACTGATTTTTCTCTTCCTACTCAAATGCCATATTGTTTTCATTACTATAGGTTCTGATTATGTTTTGACATTAGGTAAAGCAAGATTCCATTTTATTGTCAAATTAAAAAAAATATTTGTGGTGACTGATAGGCAATTTTCACTTGTAAGTGAACTTTGAAATCAGTGTGTCAAATTCCAATTAAATCATCTTACTGGTTTTATATTTGGAACAACATTCAATTTTGGTATAATATTAGATGACTTGATTCTTCCCATCTGGGAACATGGATGTTTATTTACTCAGTTCTTTAACTGTGTCTTTCAGTAAAGTTTTGTAGTTTTTATGTTTTAAATATTTTTGATAGATTTACTCCTATACATTTTATAGTTTCTGTTTAATTGGGAATTGGAAATGAAACCTTTCATTCCTATTACATTTTCAGCTGGTTATTACTGATGAATGGGAATGCTACTGATTTCACTATATTTGCTTTGTATCCAACTACCTTATTAAATTCCTTCATTTATTTCAGTAACTTTCTTCTTGGATTTCTAAGTAACTAATCATAAATTCTTTTAAAATAACGACAATGTAGCTTTTCCTTTTTAATATTTATACCTCATTTTAATTGCCTTAATTACTAGAGGTCTAGATCTCTAAAAATTATGTTAAATAGTCATCTATTGATGGAGTTAACATTACTGATAACTATTCAAGCATTTGTGTTTTCGTCCATGTTTTCAGGCTAATGCTTCTAGTGAATTGCCATTATATGTAATGTTTGCTGCTGGTTTTTTTAAAATTATTAAAGTATCATTGATATACAATCTTATCTTGGTCTCAAATATACAACACAGTGGTTCAACAGTTACCCATATTATTAAATCCTCACCCCCTCTAGTGTGGTCACAATCAACATAGTAAGATGTTACAGAAACATTAACTGTATTCTCTGTGCTGTACTACTATCCTGTGACCAACTTATATTGTGATTGTGAATTATTGTTCCCTTAATCCCTTTCCTCCTCTCTCCCCACCCTCCCCAACCTCTCCCCCTTGGTAACCATTAGGCCCATCTTTGTTTATGTGTCTATTGCTGTTTTGCTTTGTTGTTATACTCCACAAATAAGTGAAATCATTTGGTACTTGTCTTACTCCACCTGGCTTATTTCACTGAACATAATACCCTCTAGATCCATCCATGTTGTTGCATTTGGCTGGATTCCTTTTCTTTTTATGGCTGAATAATATTCTGTTGTGTATATGTACCACATCTTCTTTATCCATTCATCTATTGATGGACATTTTGATTCCTTCCATATCTTGGCTACTGCAAAGAGCACAGCAATAAACATAAGGGTGCATATGTCTTTTTGAATCAGGGATCTTGTTTTCTTCAGGTATATTCCCAGGAGTGGAATTCTGAGGTCAGGTCGAATTTCTATTTTTAGTTTTTTGAGGAACCTCCATTTTGCTTTCCACAACAAATGCACCAATTTACATTCCTACCAACAGTGGAGGAGGGTTCCCTGCTGTTGGTTTTGATAATTCTCTTCTACCTTAAATCAAGAATGGGTGTTTACCTGGACTCTTTTCTTTACTGAAAATAAATGAGTTTAGAGTTAGAGTAGTCCTTAGAGATCATTTGGTCCTCGTTTGTCTACCTTCTTCTTAGTATAGAAGCATAAATGTGAGTCCCCCAAACAACAATTTTAAATGTGTTAAGCAGAAGCAGCATAAATAGAAATCCTCAAACAAAAACTCAAATGGTATTTGACAAAAACTCTATTATTTAAGTTATCTTTAACTATGTTTAGTTTCTAAGATGAATATTTAAAATCAGCTAATGAGATAATGTAAATTCATGCATTCAACAGATACTTGGCATTTACCTACCATATGCAAAAATAATTAATCATTTGGAAGATTACTTAATCTAAAACTATTTTAAGAACAAATATGAATTAGTAACTGTGGTTTAATCACATTCTACCTTTATATGCCTAACGACTTTTAAGCCTTTCAGTGGTCTACATGCTTCTTCCTCTGTAGTTTATGAACAGGCTATTTTCTTAAAGAATGCTCTAAGGGCACAGATGAGGCATTTAATAATTTTCTTTACTGCAGTACTGTTCCAACCAAATCAAATTTACAGTGGTTAGGACATGCAGCAGCAGTACATGAAGTTCAGCTGAGGATATCTGACTTGATCTACCAGGATTCTGAGGACAGGGACAGTTTCAGGCCAGAACTATCAAAATGATAGAGGAACTCAGACCTTAAAAGATTCAACTTTTCTTTTGAACTTTCCACAGTTTAAACAATCTAAACTTTCTGAAATTTTAACATTACTATTATAAACAATCAGAAACAAGAACCAATAAATACAGGTGGAAAATGATATCCAAACCAGTTACTAATCCTCTTGGCAGTCCTGCTTGCCTACAAATCAATGATCTTGTATCATGTTAATGTTCTGAGCCTTTTAAAAAACAAATACAGCCTTCGTCTCGACACACTGGTATGAATCTAGGGGTATAATCCCTATGTTACAAGGAGCATGTTAAATACTTCTGTTTTCACTGGGTGATCTACTGTACTTAGTACCTTTTTTTGCTCATGTAAATCCAATACATCTTTTAAACATTAAATTCTAAAGCCTAAAATTAATCTAAACATCTTTCATTAATATGTAGTGTTTCAGTAAATGATACTTTCTAAATCACAAATTGCAATATAGTAAAAACTCATCAATAAGTACACTGGACCTAAGGCAAATGAGAGAGCTAATGTGAAAGTAAAAAAAAACCAAATTATGTCCTTTTAGTTGTTAAAACATTTACTGCAAAAGTGTAAATCTTTATTATCAATCTGATATTATGTACTCAAAAAATAAGCTTTTAAAAGTGGTAAAAAATATATATACTAGATCATTTGTGAACATCAGGAAAGAGACTGACAAGAGTTATGAAATCATGGTAACTTAAGAAAAATTCTTAATTTCTACAGGTTGACAGTCAAACTAAAACACACATATTTGGGAAATTGAGGAAGTGACAGCCTTTAAAATGTTGAGAAATATTAACGAGAGAACTCCTGAGCTTGTGAGGGCTGCAAAGAGAAATTGCCTAAGAAGCTGGAGGGTAGTAGTAGCAAAGATGGAACTCAAGATTGCCTTTTAGCTGTCAAGAAATGACCTCTCCAAAGTAAACACAACACAAAGGATAACACAGTCTTCACATTCCATTTTTCCTGGAGATGCCTCCTAAAAAAGGGCCTGTTACAAGGTGAAACCCTTTCTCTGAGCACACTCCTGCCTTTGGCGCTCTACTGCTGTTGTCATCAGCAAGGCCCACTGAGGAAGCTCTTTAATGCAGGAGCACTGAACCACAATTTTTGTTAGGCAATAAGGAGCACATCAGACTATGGCATACAGCTTATTATCAATTCAAAAAATTCACTCTAATTAAAAATTCTTAGAGATTGAACATAATTATTTGTACCTTCAAGTCATGTTTTCCCTGGCTTTTTTAAGAACCAGCGTCTTTACCATAAGAACTCTGATACTGAAATAGTGTCCTTGATGTCCTCTTTCTATAACCATCTTAGGATGAAAACCCTTAAGTAGTATTTGTGATACAATACTTCACTTCAGCCTCTGGAACCAACTCCATCCCAAGCTGGAGGTAACTAAAGACATTCAGGCCAGAGATTTGGGTGGCGGTGTCTACCTTGTTCTGAGACAAGGAATTGAGCTCCTGATTTATTTCCTATCATCAGAACCTATCCCTTATTTCCCAGTTTTGGTCCCTGGGTTCCTACCTGCCAACCTGTGCCTGAGACCTTTCCCTGATACTTCCATAGTTCCCTTGGAACTACAGAGCATTCTCACCTCCCCACCCTCGTGCTTGGTGTTAAGCTGCTACTTACCCGGTCTCCTCCATGCTTAATTTTAGACTGTCTGCTGCAGAGATCTGCCATTATGAACATATTCAATGGTTGACTATTACTAGTACTCCATGAAACCAACTAAGGTAATACTAACCAAAGTCCCTAACCTGTTGAAAGAAACAAGAATGAGTCTAATTTCACTCTGCCTGAGATAAGCTCGGGGTACTGTAATGGTCTGAGCTATAGCCTGCTCCAGTAATATTTTAGATCAACTTCAGTTTCTTGCTTAATTTTTCAATTTCTCTGGATGTGAACCCTGATACCATGCAGCTATTACCAAGGAGATGAATCTTTGCTCCATATTCAATGGTCTATGTGATTCTTCCACTCAGACTCTCAAGAAGGCTACCTGCTAGAAAACATCTGCCACGCCCTCTCTATTGCATATGATATTCCTCCAAATCAATCCTAATCAGTCACAAACTTTGTAACAACACTCCTTAGACTCTGGCAACACTGAGAGTGTTGAGAGTTCCCTGAAAGTCAACACAACCTTGCACAATCCTAGCTATTTCCTTTATATATCACTTGCACTCCTTTCCCTCATTCACACTGGATTGCAATTATCTGCTTACATATCTGTTCTGCTATTTAACCATGAATTCCTTGAGAGATGCAGCTGTTCTTACACTTACAAGAACTTAACCAGTGATTAACATAGTGCCTAAAACAGCTACTCATCTAAAGAGGCTTGCTAAATGTTTACTGCATCAATAAATGAATGTTTGTGGATGAAACATAACTGGCAACTGTGTAATAAAGAGCCAAAGGGATACTGAGTCTGGGTCAGGTGGCAGTTAAGGACATCCTTAAGAAAGGCTTCTGCTTCCAAACTAGGAATTTAGACTAAGGTAATAAAAGTGAATCTAAAGTTTTAGTGAGAAAGGTATGACATTATAACTTATTGGTATCTATCTTTTAAAGGTTTTCTGAACATGTCATATTTAAAACCAATGTTGGTAACTGTTTAAGTTTAGCTGTTATAATAAGAAAACCATGGAATTTATTCTTTGATTATTATTTTAATACAGTAAAAATTCTACTAAAATGAATCTCTTCTTAAGCAGGGGTGAAGGCAAAAGTAACTTGTGCGTGGAACACTCAATTTTCAGGCACTTCTCCCAAGTGACTACAATGTATAAAAAGTGAATATTAGATTTTTTTCATATTTAGATTTTAAAATAAGATTCTATGTACTTAAAATTTTGAAAGTAATTACAGTGTTACTAGCTACATATTACTTCAGTTGGCTTCTTTCAGTTATATATTACCAATTCTTTCCTACAATAAAGAGTAAGTTTTGCTTCCATAATCTTTACAGAAAGGGTTAATGAAATTCAAAAATTCTTTTAACTTTCAACTACAGGAATAACAAGAATAAATGGCCAGTATATCTAGTAAGAATTTTATCAGTATATGAAATAGGGAAGTCCAGAAAGTGGAGATTTCAAATTTGAATGAATACTGGGAGCAACAACATAGAGGTACTTTGTTACTGTTGGAGAAAAAGACAAATACAAATATGATTTGGAAGAGACTCAAATTTAGTAGATTACTATCTTTGCTACACAGAGGATTGTAGGACAGGGCAGGAGTGGAAGGGACAAAAAGCTAGAACAGAAAAGGTATGGGACATGTAGCATTTGATTTATTTGTCACAATACTGAACCAAGTACAAGAACCTAACGGTGGATCTCAACCAGGAATACACAGAGGTTCAAGCAGCAGGCAAACTGACTGAAGTCCATTATTAAAAGAAGAGATGAGTGGATCAAGTCAAGAGAAGCCTGAGGTCAGAAAGAATGCCAAAGAACTCTCAAGTCTTAGACAGAGCCAATATTAGCTTGAAGTTTAATGTTGTTTGCACTTGCACCCACCCTAGCTTTGTTTTTCCAAATGTGACAAAATGCATCTGTAACTCTAACCATTTCACAAAACATGGCAGTGAAATTAAGAAAACATTGAGCCTGATCCTCCATTCTTGAATGTAGAGAGATGTCAAGTACAAACAGATGTTTTGTTTACCCACGTGGGTAACAGGCTTGCCCATGTTATCTATGGGAGGTTGAACAGTGATTATGGGCCCATAGTTTAATCTACAAAAACTGAATTGAACCATCTACAGGTAAAATAATGATAGTCTTCAATTTTTACTTTACAATTATAAAACTGAGTTATTCCTAAACTAAATTTAGTGACAGAGTGCTACACCCAAAACATCCAACTGGAAACTCTAAACCTAAAGTCTAAGTAACAGAAATAAAATAAAATTACCTGAAAATTCATATGTGTGTATATATATAAACTTGAGTTGTAAATTCTAAAAACTTTCTTTCACTAATATAGTAAAGTTCACTCTGAAAATAGTCATCAAACTTTAAAATAATGAAAAAGAACATGTGTAATTTTGACAAATATTACCTCTTAAATGTAATACAAATATGACTTCTTGGCTTCATTTGGGCATATTCTAAATAGGTATGCTAAAATTTTCATAGTGCATTTTTCACAAAAGAGTTGAAAATACTGACGTCTTAAGTTTAAGGTATCACTGCAATATTTTTAGATATGGCAAATTCTACTGAGGAAATAGGATTTTTCATATCGAAAAATACTGCAAAACTGCTATTGAAAACTACCCAAGCACGAACCTTCATTGGCACATAAATTATCTTATCTCTAAGTGCAAGGCCACAAAGCAGAAATATGAAATCATAGAAACCTAGAGGTAGAGAATGTAGATTTGTTTTACTCCTTCTAGGAAATCACATCTTAAACCTTCTAGGAAATTATTTTATGAAAACTGCTTAACACTCAAGTTTGCTAAAAATGTTTAGGGCATCTTTCAAGCTCTAGAAAGCTCTGTCTTTTCTGTTTTACTGAGAAAATGTGAGCTATATTCTACTTCTTTAATCTCAGTTTTCCTACATAGAAAAATGAAGAATTTACATGGAAATAAAAATTTCAAACACACCTTTAAAATAACACACATAATTTAGTCATAAAAATAAATAATGTTCATTGCCAGGTAACTTTGAAATCCCTAAGTCATGCTGACATAAGTAAGATGAGGAGCTTAAAAAGTAGTAGAAATGATAAGTTACATTTTTTAATTTCCTCATCTTTTCAAAAGAATAAAAATATTGTTGTCAATGCAATTATCTTCTCTGGAATTTCCAAACTCAGACCTTTGCAACTAGTACTTAGATGTTACTTCTTAAGGTAGTGAAACTAAGGCCTTCAGGCAACAGAGTGCATCATTATCCTTCATATGAATAACAGAATGCAAAGGTTCACTGCCAAGGCACAGTCTCATGTTACTTCAGGTCAGCAATTTGAAAATTTACTCTGTGGTAAGGTCTGATTTTCCCAGGGAGGCAAGATTAAATGCCAGATAAAGGATTCAGTACTTGACAATTAGAGAAACTGATGCCTATAAGTAGATAATACCCTAAAAAGGTAACTTGAAACAATTATATCAATTATCTAAACACTGTATAACACATTACTTTTTAGCAGCAGCTGAGAAACAGAGACATGAGAATGAAGAATGAAAAGAAGGTAAAATAATAAGAAACCATTTGAATTAAGCAAAATTATTTAGAGTACTCATTCTTACCAGTTTCTTTTTTAAAATTTTGTTTCACATTAAAGCAATACTAATTTTTTAAAATGAAGACTGATTAAAAAATGTACTTGATTTCAGGCAGGAAGTTGAGTATTTGGTATTAAGACCTATCTGATACTGGCAACTGTACAAAATTTGTATAAAACATCAAAGAGCAAATATCTTTTAAAAATAGATTTTCACTTTGTATTTTCTGGGCCAGAACCTTATAAGATGGGCATGAGTTTCTATTCCTATCTATTTTTATTCTAGCTAAAAAGATGTTCACAAAAGTTTTACACTTGGCTTTCCTCAAATGGCTTCAGGCTTGTTTAAAAGCTTCTGAGAAGATAAAAGGGGTAACATTTTCTTTGCTTGTTGGGTGGTCGAAAGGTTAAACATCAAATTCCCAGTGTGGGAAAATCCCAAAGTACTCTAGGTGAAATGTTTTGATGCTTAGTAAATGTGTCTATGTGGAAATACACACAGCTGAAGACCAGCCAGCCAGTAGTATAACCCTGGCTGAGATCAAACAGAAAAAAAAAAAGTTGTAAATTAGAAGAGTAACTGATCACTTATGATTTTAAAGTCTCCTCTTACATCTTACAGTAGCTTACATTATAGGGTTAATTACAGGTTACAATGTAGTTTCACATATATCCTCATTGTTTGATAGGAAGATGATATCAGTGAAAGTATCTCTCTAGGGATGCAGTATGCATAGTAGTTTAGTGTGTACGTCTCATCTCTTCTTGCCTATTCAAGGATTTGCTCCAGCAGTCCCTTCCATGTCCTAAGTACCTCACTATATTTTCCTCTACTACTGACTATTTCTCCAGCATACACATGTTTACACTTCTCCCATCTTAGAAAGCTTCTGGTCCCACTTCATTTAGCTACCCTTCCTTCCTCCCACCATTTCTCCCCTGCTCTTTACTGCAAGGCTACTGGAGAGAGGCCTGCATTTCCTGTCTCTGATTTCCCTTACTTCAGCAGGTTCCCCTCTACGGCTCTACTCAAACTGCTTGTCAAGGTCATCAATGACCTCCTTGTTGCTAAATCCAAAGGTCAATTCTCAGTTTTCATCTTACAGCATGTGACACAATGGATAACTTTCTTTTCTCTGAAATAATTTTTTCAGTTTCCAAAACCTCATTTTCTTGATTTTTCCTCTATCCTCTGGCAGTTCCTTCTTGGTACTTTCACTGGTGCTTCTCACCTACACGATGCCCTAGGGCCAGTCCTTGAACCCCTCCCTCCTCCCTTTTTTAAATTTATAATTACTCCCTTGATGATCTCCTTTTCATATTATAAATATGCTGACAAATCCAAAATTTATATCTCTGGCTTTCCAAAATAATATAAATTCCATGAAGGGAGAAATGGTACATTTCAGTTTCCCCATTGCCTAGAAAAGTTTCTGGCTTGTAGCAGGCTCTAAAATATTTGATGAATAAATGAATGAGTGAATGTGGTTGTAACTTACTGTAATTATTAGATGATTCCTTAAAATTAAAACATAATAAAAAAATCAGTAATTATTTGGTGCTAACAATACAGTTGACTTCAGAAATGCAGGGTGGGGAAGACAATATAGCAGAACATGTTTCATGATTTGTTTTTTGTGTAGTAGGAAATCTTTTGATACTGATTTATCCTCAAGTTTCAGATGTACAGTTAAAAAATTATGTTAAATTTAGGTGTAATCATTTGCAGATTAGAAATAGGATGTATAACTTTCAAATCACTAGAGGGAGAGGAATGATAAGAGAAAAGAAGGGATAAATCTAATGTCAGATGATAAAGAAATAACATGCTCACAAACACAAAAAAATGTATGTAACATGTCCATAATCACAATAAATATGATTGGGTTAAAATCCCTCATTAAAAAAGAGCAACCCTCATATTGTGTTTTTTAAAATCCATATAAATGTTCCTTACAAGAGTCAGGGTTAAAAAACATTACCCAGAATGTTTGAAAATACATGAAGTTAAGGGTTTAAAAGTATTAAATGAGACAAAGAAAAATTCATCAGTAAGATATTATACATATAAAGAAACTAGCTTAAAATTATATGATGGAAAAACTGTTATAAGAATGCAATTGGTCAATTTACAAACATGGCTGAGATATCAATACATCTCTACTAGAAATGAGCATATCAAATAGAGAAACCAGGAAAGAAAAAGGATCTGAACAACACAAGAAATAAGATGCTTATTAATTTGTTTTTAATAAACAGAAAATATATAAACTGACCATGTATTTGTCTTCAAAGAAGGTCAGTAAAGGTATGAAAATTCTATAGGTTTAATGAAATATTCATACATACTACACAGTAGTAAATTTACTAGAAGTACATGCATCAATATGGATAAATTTCTTAAATATTAAATAAAATACAAACTATAAAAGGATAAGTACTATTATGTAATATTTAAATTTTGCAAAATAAGGGTGTATTATTCAAGGACATGTTCATTTGTAATAATATGAAAACTTGGTGTGGGAATGGTACAAATCAAACTTAGAACAGTAGTTTCCTCTTTGGGGAAGAAAGAATTATGATAGGATGTAATATGTATGTTGATAGTTTATTTTATAAGCTATCATTATCTATTGTCTTTTTGAAAATTATATATATTTAATTTCTTTTTAAAAGAAATCATTCAGGTCTTATTCTCTGCCTTGTATGGAAAAATGCTAAAATTTAGCAACAAAAGACTAACAGAAAAAACACTTTGGAAAATTTAAGATATACAATTAAATAATTAAATAACTTGTGTTAAAGAAGTAATAAATATGGAGATTATAAGCTCTCTGAAATTAAATGACACTTAGGGACTTACAAATAGCAGCTTGTGTAACTTGGTCAGGGAGATTGCTGACAAAGAAAAACTCATATCCTTTCATGTATCCTTTAAATGTAAATCCTTACTGAAAAGCAGAAGGAATTTAAAATAAACTATGTATTCAACTCAAGAAGCTTAGAAAGATAAATTTGAAAATAGAAGGGAATGGTCAAAAATAAAAGCAGAAATAAACAAAAGAATAAAACAGCATACTAATTTAATTAAAAGTTGGTATTTGAAAAGACCTATGAAACAGGCAAACCTTTAACAAGTCTGATTTTAAAAAAGAACTGAAAATGAAGTAAACAACAATAAACATAAATTATGGTATATCAATAATTTGGAAGTGTGTCCAAATAAAAGACAATAAGAGACCTGTAATAATATACTGATATAATATGTCAACAACATCAGTTTAAAAGGCAAAACAATTTATACAGTATGGCTACATTTCTACAAAGGAAATGATATATGTGTTTATAAGTCTGTAAATATATTTTTAAAAGGCCTGAGGTGAGAGAAAATTTCTATGACCTATAATCTACAAATAGGATTTAGTAATTTTAATATCCCAGAAAGCAATAAATAAACAAAAATAGGCAAAAGACATCAACAGGCAATTCTTAGAAAACTATAAACAAACAAAAAATTTCCCATCTCACTAGTAATCAGAGAAATGGGAATTTTAACAATCATGCTATATCATTTTTTCACACTCAAACTGTAAATAAGTCTGATAATATTAAGTGAAGGGGGACACTGGAAGTCCATTACCCACTGCTGGTAGTAATATACTTTGATGCAACCATTTTACATTCTGCTTTTTTTTTTATTATCATTAATTTACAATTACATGTGCAATATTACGATTATTAAACTACACCTTCATCAGGTCCCCCCCACCAACCCCATTACAGTCACTGTCCATCAGCGTAGTGAGATGCTATAGAATCACTACTTGTGTTCTCTGAGTTGTACTGCCCTCCCCGTGCCCCCCCAACATTACATCTGCTAATCGTAATGCCCCTTTTTCCCTCTTATCCCTCCCTTCCCGCCCATTTTCCCCAGTCCCTTTCCCTTTGGTAACTATTAGTCCGTTCTTGGGTTCTGTGAGTCTGCTGCTGTTTTGTTCCTTCAGTTTTTTTCTTTGTTCTTATACTCCACATATGAGTGAAATCATTTGATACTTGTCTTTTCGGCTTGGCTTATTTCACTGAGCATAATACCCTCTAGCTCCATCCATGTTGTTGCAAATGGTAGGATTTGTTTTCTTCTTATGGCTGAATAATATTCCATTGTGTATATGTACCACCTCTTCTTTATCCATTCATCTACTGATGGACACTTAGGTTGCTTCCATTTCTTGGCTATTGTAAATAGTGCTGCGATAAACATAGGGGTGCATATGTCTTTTTCAAACTGGGCTGCTGCATTCTTAGGGTAAATTCCTAGGAGTGGAATTCCTGGGTCAAATGGTATTTCTATTTTGAGTTTTTTGAGGAACCTCCATACTGCTTTCCACAATGGTTGAACTAATTTGCAGTCCCACCAGCAGTGTAGGAGGGTTCCCTTTTCTCCACATCCTCGCCAACATTTGTTGTTGTTTGTGTTTTGGATGTTGGCCATCCTCACTGGTGTGAGGTGATATCTCATTGTGGTTTTAATCTGCATTTCTCTGATGATTAGTGATGTGGAGCATCTTTTCATGTGCCTGTTGGCCATCTGAATTTCTTCTTTGGAGAAGTGTCTATTCATGTCCTCTGCCTATTTCTTAATTGGATTATTTGCTTTCTGTTTGTTAAGGTGCATGAGTTCTTTATATATTTTGGATGTCAAACCTTTATCAGATACGTTTTTTATGAATATATTCTCCCATACTGTAGGATGTCTTTTTGTTCTACTGATGGTGTCCTTTGCTGTACAGAAGCTTTGCAGCTTGATATAGTCCCACTTGTTCATTTTTGCTTTTGTTTCCTTGCCCGGGGAGATATGTTCATGAAGAAGTTGCTCATGTTTATGTCCAAGAGATTTTTGCCTATGTTTTTTTCTAAGAGTTTTATGGTTTCATGACTTACATTCAAGTCTTTGATCCACCTTGAGTTTACCTTTGTGTATGGGGCTAGAAGTAGTCCAGTTTCATTCTCTTACATGTAGCTGTCCAGTTTTTCCAACACCAGCTGCTGAAGAGGCTGTCATCTCCGCATTGTATATCCAAGGCACTTTTGTCAAATATTAATTGACTGTATATGTTTGGGTTAATGTTTGGATTTTCTATTCTGTTCCACTGGTCTGTGGGTCTGTTTTTGTGCCAATACCAAATTGTCTTGATTACTGTGGCTTTGTAGTAGAGCTTGAAGTCAGGGAGTGTAATTCCCCCTGTTTTATTTCTCCTTCTCAGGATTGCTTTGGCTATTCGGGTCTTTTGTGGTTCCATATGAATTTTAGAATTATTTGTTCCAGTTCATTGAAGAAAGCTGTTGGTAGTTTGATAGGGATTGCATTGAATCTGTAGATTGCTTTAGGTATAGCCATTTTGACAATATTTATTCTTCCTAGCCAAGAGCATGGGATGCATTTCCATTTGTTAGTGTCCTCTTTAATTTCTCTTAGGAGTGTCTTGTAGTTTTCAGAGTACAGGTCTTTCACTTCCTTCGTTAGGTTTATTCCTAGGTATTTTTATTCTTTTTGATGCAATTGTGAATGGAATTGTTTTTCTGATTTCTCTTTCTGTTAGTTTGTTAGTGTATAGGAAAGCAACAGATTTCTGTGTGTTAATTTTGTATCCTGCAACTTTGCTGAATTCAGATATTAGTTCTAGTAGTTTTGGAATGGAGTCTTTAGGGTTTTTTATGTACAGTATCATGTCATCTGCAAATAGTGACAATTTGACTTCTTCTTTACCAATCTGGATGCCTTGTATGTCTTTGTTTTGTCTGATTGCTGTGGCTAGGACCTCCAGTACTATATTGAATAACAGTGGAGAGAGTGGGCATCCCTGTCTTGTTCCCGATCTTAGATGAAAAGCTTTCAGCGTCTCGCCGTTAAGTATGATGTTAGCTGTGGGTTTGTCATATATAGCCTTTATGATGTTGAGGTACTTGCCGTCTATACCCATTTTGTTGAGAGTTTTAATCATGAATGGATGCTGAATTTTGTCAATGCTTTTTCGGCATCTATGGAGATGACTGTGTGGTTTTTGTTCTTCTTTTTGTTGATGTGGATGATGTTGATGGATTTTCGAATGTTGTACCATCCTTGCATCCCTGAGATGAATCCCACTTGATCATGGTGTATGATCCTCTTGATGTATTTTTGAATTCGGTTTGCTAATATTTTGTTGAGTATTTTTGCATCTACGTTCATCAGGGATATTGGTCTGTAATTTTCTTTTTTGGTGAGGTCTTTGCCCGGTTTTGGTATTAGAGTGATGCTGGCTTCATAGAATGAGTTTGGAAGTATTCCCTCCTCTTCTATTTTTTGGAAAACTTTAAGGAGAATTGGTGTTATTTCTTCTCTATACGTCTGGTAGAATTCAGAGGTGAATCCATCAGGCCCAGGGGTTTTGTTCTTGGGTAGTTTTTTGATTACCAATTCGATTTCGTCACTGGTGATTGGTCTGTTTAGTTTTTCTGTCTCTTGCTTGGTCAGTCTTGGAAGGTTGTATTTTTCTAAGAAGTTGTCCATTTCATCTATGTTTTCCAGCTTGTTAGCATATAGATTCTCATAATATTCTCTTATGATTCTTTGTATTTCTGTGGGGTCCGTCGTGATTTTTCCTTTCTCATTTCTGATTGTGTTTATGTGTAGATTCTCTTTTTCTCTTAATGAGTCTGGCTAGGGGTTTATCTATTTTGTTTATTTTTCAAAGAACCAGCTCTTGGTTTCATTGATTTTTTTCTGTTGTTTTATTCTTCTCAATTTTATTTATTTCTTCTCTAATCTTTATTATGTCCCTCCTTCTGGTGACTTTGGGCCTCATTTGTTCTTCTTTTTCCAATTTCAGTAATTTTGTCTTTAGACTATTCATTTGGGAATGTTCTTCCTTCTTTAAGTAGGCCTGGATTGCAATATACTTTCCTCTTAGAACTGCCTTTGCTGCGTCCCACAGAAGTTGTGGCTTTGTGTTGTTGTTGTCATTAGTCTCCATATATTCTTTGATTTCTGTTTTGATTTGCTCATTAACCCATTGATTAATTAGGAGAGTGTTGTTAAGTCTCCATGTATTTGTGAGCCTTTTGATTTCTTTCTAAAATTTATTTCTAGTTTTATACCTTGGTGATCTGAGAAGTTGGTTGGTAGGATTTCAATATTTTTGAAATTACTGAGGTTCTTTTTGTGGCCTAGTATGTGGTCTATTCTGGAAAATGTTCCATGTGCACTTGAGAAGAATGTGTATCCTGTTGCTTTGGGTGTAGAGTTCTGTAGATGTCTGTTAGGTCCATCTGTTCTAGTGTGTTGTTCAGTGCTTCTGTGTCTTTACTTATTTTCTGTCTGGTTGATCTGTCCTCTGGAGTGAGTGGTGTGTTGAAGTCTCCTAACATGAATGCATTGCTGTCTATTTCCTCCTTTAATTCTGTTAGTATTTGTCTCACATATGCTGGCGCTCCTGTGTTGGGTGCATATATATTTATAATGGTTATATATTCTTGTTGGACTGACCCCTTTATCATTATGTAATGTCCTTCTTTATCTCTTGCTACTTTCTTTGTTTTGAAGTCTATTTTGTCTGATACAAGTACTGCAACACCTGCTTTTTTCTCTTTGTTGTTTGCATGAAATATCTTTTTCCATCCCTTCACTTTTAGTCTGTATATATCTTTGGATTTGAGGTGAGTTTCTTGTAGGCAGCATATAGATGGGTCTTGCTTTTTTATCCATTCTGTTACTCTGTGTCTTTTGATTGGGGCATTCAGTCCATTTACATTTAGGGTGATTATTGATAGGTATGTACTTATTGCCATTGCTGGCTTTAGATTCGTGGTTACCAAAGGTTCAAGGGTTGCTTCTTTACTATCTAACAACCTAACTTAACTTTCTTGTTAAGTTATTGTAAACACAGTCTGATGTTTCCTTATTTCTCTCCCTTCTTATTCTTCCTCCTCCATTCTTTCTATAATAGGTGTTTTATTCTTTGCCTTTAGTTAGTATTTGGATGGTCTGCTTTCTTTGCTATGATTTTTTTTCTCTGGTGACATCTTTTTAGCCTTAGGTGTGCTTCCCTCTAGAGCAGTCCATTTAAGATATCCTGTAGTGGTGGTTTATGAGATGGCAAATTCTCTTAACTTTCGTTTATCTGGAAATTGTTTAATCCCTCCATCATATTTAAATTATAATCGTGCTGGATACAATATTCTTGGTTCGAGGCCCTTCTGTTTCATTACGTTAAATATATCATGCCATTCTCTTCTGGCCTGTAAGGTTTCTGTTGAGAAGTCTGATGATAGTCTGATGGGTTTTCCTTTGTAGGTGATCTTTTTTCTCTCTCTAGCTGCCTTTAATACCCTGTCTTTATCTTTGATCTTTGCCATCTTAATTATTATGTGTCTTGGTGTTGTCTTCCTTGGGTCCCTTGTGTTGGGAGATCTATGAGCTTCGGTGGACTGCGAGACTACTTCCTTCCCCAGCGAGGGAAAGTTTTCAGCAATTATTTCTTCAAAGACACTTTCTATCCCTTTTTCTCTCTCTTCTTCCTCTGGTACTCCTATAATGCGAATATTGTTCCGTTTGGATTGGTCACACAGTTCTCTTAATATTCTTTCATTCCTAGAAATCCTTTTATCTCTCTCTGCCTCAGCTGCTCTGTACTCCTGTTCTCTGTTTTCTATTCCATTAACAGTCTCTCGTATCTCATCCATTCTGCTGTTAAGCCCGTCGATCGCTTGTCTGATTTCTGTATTGTCTTTCCTCAGTTCCCTCACTTCCTCCCTCAGCTCTTGCACATTTCTCTGTAGGTCCATCAGCATGGTGATGCAACCATTTTAAAGAATGATTTGATACTTTCTATTAAAATTTCATAGCTCTGCACATTTAACATTCGAATCTTCATAGAACCCTGAATATTCACTGCAGCACTGTTTATAATAGTGAAAAAAAATAGAAAACATCAAATTTATCATTAGGATAATGGTTAAACCAATTATGGCATATCATGTGGCCATTAAAAGGACATGATAGATCTAGAGCTGGTACTACATAAAGATTCATAAGACACATAGGTGGGTGATAAAAAGCAAGTTACAGAAGAGTGGTTAAAAAAAAAAAGTCATCCTTTAAAGAAACACACACATAAGTACAGAGAGAAAAATTATGGAATGGAACATTATTTCTTTTAAAAAAAATTTTATTAAGGTATTATTGATATACACTCTTATGAAGGTTTCACATGAAAAAATAATGTGGTTACAACATTTACCCATATTATCAAGTCCCCACTCATACCCCAATGCAGTCACTGTCCATCAGTGTAGTAAGATGCCACAGATTCACTATTTGCCTTCTCTGTGCTACACTGTTTTCCCTGTGACCCCCCACACCATGTGTACTAAACATAATACCCCTCAGTCCCCTTCTCCCTCCCTCCCAACCCGACCTCCCATACCCCTCACCTTTGGTAACCACTAGTCACTTCTTGGAGTCTGTGAGTCTGCTGCTATTTTGTTCTTTCAATTTTGCTGCATTGTTATACTTCACAAATGAGGGAAATCATTTGGCACTTGTCTTTCTCCACCTGGCTTATTTCAATGAGCATAATTTCATCCAGCTCCATTCATCCATGTTGTTGCAAATGCTAGGATTGGTTTCTTTCTGATGGCTAAATAATATTCCATTGTGTATATGCACCACCTCTTCTTTATCCATTCATCTACTGATGGACACTTAGGTTGCTTCCATATCTTGGCTATTGTAAATAGTGCTGCAATAAACATAGGGGTGCATATGTCTTTTGAATCTGAGAGGTTGTACACTTGGGTAAACTCCAAGGAGTGGGGTTCTGGGTCAAATGGTATTTCTATTTTTAGTTTTTTGAGGAACCTCCATACTGCTTTCCACAATGGTTGAACTAGCTTACATTCCCACCAGCAGTGTAGGAGGGTTCCCCTTTCTCCGCATCCTTGCCAGCATTTGTTGTTCTTAGTCTTTTGGATGCTGGCCATCCTTACTGGTATGAGGTGATATCTCATAGTGGTTTTAATATGCATTTCTCTGATGATTAGTGATATGAAGCATCTTTTCATGTGTCTGTTGGCCATCTGAATTTCTTCTTTGGAGAACTGTCTCTTCATATCCTCTGCCCATTTTTTAATTAGGTTATTTGCTTTTTGGCTGTTGAGGTGTGTGAGTTCTTTATATATTTTGGATGTTAACCCCTTGTCGTATATGTCATTTACAAATATATTCTCTCATACTGTAGGATGCCTTTTTGTTCTGTTGGTGGTGTCCTTTGCCATACAGAAGCTTT
Source organism: Smutsia gigantea (assembly GCA_032199065.1). NCBI lineage: Eukaryota > Metazoa > Chordata > Mammalia > Pholidota > Manidae > Smutsia > Smutsia gigantea. Next base: position 381,976 of record JAVSCE010012176.1, read on the forward strand.
TTAGTTTGATGTAGTTCCATGTGTTCATTTTTGCTTTTGTTTCCCTTGCCCAGGGAGATATGTTCATGAAGAAGTCGCTGATGTTTATGTCCAAGAGATTTTTGCCTATGTTTTTTTCTAAGAGTTTTATGGTTTCAGGACTTACATTCAGGTCTTTGATCCACCTTGAGTTTACCTTTGTGTATGGGGTTAGACAGTAGTCCAGTTTCATTCTCTTACATGTAGCTGTCCAGTTTTGCCAACACCAGTTGCTGAAGAGGCTGTCATTTCCCCATTGTATATCCATGACTACTTTATCGTATATTAATTGACCATATATGCTTGGGTTTACATCTGGGCTCTCTATTCTGTTCCACTGGTCTATGGGTCTGTTCTTGTGCCAGTACCAAATTGTCTTGATTACTGTGACTTTGTACTGAGCTTGAAGTTGGGGAGCATAATCTCTGCCACTTTATTATTCCTTCTCAGGATTGCTTTGGCTATTTGTGGTTCCATATTAATTTTAGAACGATTTGCTCTAGTTTATTGAAGAATGCTGTTGGTACTGTGATAGGGATTGCATTAAATCTGTAGATTGCTTTAGGCAGGATGGCCACTTTGACAATATTAATTCTTCCTATCCAAGAGCATGGCATGTGTTTCCATTTATTGGTATCTTCTTTAATTTCTCTCATGAGTGTCTTGTAGTTTTCAGAGTATCGGTCTTTCACTTCCTTGGTTAGGTTTATTCTTAGGTATTTTATTCTTTTTGATGCAGTTGTGAACAGAATTGTTTTCCTGATTTCTCTCTCTGCTAGTTCATTGTTTGTTACTATACAGGAATGCCACAGATTTCTGTGAATTAATTTTATATGCTGCAACTTTGCTGAATTCAGATATTAGATCTAGTAGTTTTGGAGTGGATTCACTAGGACTTTTTATGTACAATATGATGTCATCTGCAAACAGGGATGATTTAACTTCTTCCTTGCCTGTCTGGATGCCTTTTATTTCTCTGTGTTGTCTGATTGCTGTGGCTAGGACCTCCAGTACTATGTTGAATAGAAGTGGGGAGAGTGGGCATCCTTGTCTTGTTCCCAATCTTAAAGGAAAAGCTTTCAACTTGTCACTGGTATGTATAATGTTAACTGTGGGTTTGTCATATATGTCCTTTATTATGTTGAGGTACTAGCCCTCTATACCCATTTTGTTGAGAGGTTTTATCATGAACAGATGTTGAATTTGGTCAAATGCCTTTTCAGCATCTATGGAGATGATCATGTGGCTTTTGTCCTTCTTTTTGTTGATTTGGTGGATGATGTTGATGGATTTTCGAATGTTGTACCATCCTTGCATCCCTGGGATGAATCCCCCTTGATCATGATGGATGATCTTTGATCTTTTTTATGTATTTTTGAATTCGGTTTGCTAACATTTTGTTGAATATTTTTGCATCTATATTCATCAGGGATATTGGTCTGTAATTTTCTTTTTTGTGGTGTCTTTGCCTGGTTTTGGTATTAGAGTGATGCTGGCCTCACAGAATGAGTTTGGAAGTATTCCCTCTTCTTCTACTCTTTGGAAAACTTTAAAGGAGGACGGGTATTAAGTCTTCACTAAATGTTTGTCAAAATTCAGTGGTGAAGCCATCTGACTCAGGTGTTTTGTTCTTAGGTAATTTTTTGATTACTAATTCAATTTCGTTGTTAGTAATTGGTCTGTTCAGATTTTCTGTTTCTTTCTGGGTCAGCCTTGTAAGTTTGTATTTTTCTAGAAAGCTGTCCATTTCTTTTAGGTTATCCAGTTTGTTAGCATATAATTTTTCATAGTATTCGCTCATAATTATTTGTATTTCTGTGGTGTCCATAGTGATTTTTCCTTTCTCAGTTCTGATTCATTTCATGTGTATAGACTCTCTTTTTTTCTTGATAAGTCTGTCTAGGGGTTTATCTATTTTGTTTATTTTCTCAAAGAACCAGTTCCTGCTTTCATTGATTCTTTCTATTGTTTTATTCTTCTTGATTTTATTTATTTACCCTCTAATCTTTATTATGTCCCTCCTTCTTCTTACTTTGGGCCTCATTTGTTCTTCTTTTTCTAGTTTCATCAATTGTGAGTTTGGACTGTTCATATGGGATTGTTCTCTCCTGAGGTGGGCCTGTATTGAAATATACTTCCCTCTTAGCACCACCTTCGCTGCATCCCATAGATTTTGCGGTGTTGAATTATTGTTGTCATTTGTCTCCATATATTACTTGATCTCTGTTTTTATTTGGTCATTGATCCATTGGTTATTTAGGAGCATGTTGTGAGGCCTCCACGTGTTTGTGGGATTTTCATTTACTTTGCACAATTTACTTCTAGTTTCATACCTTTGTAGTCTGAGAAACTGGTTGGTACAATTTCAATCTTTTTGAATTTACTGAGGCTTTTTGTGGTCTAGGATATGATCTATTCTTGAAAATGTTCCATGTGCACTTGAGAAGAATGTCTATTCTGCTGCTTTTGGGTGTAGAGTTCTGTAGATGTCTGTTAGGCCCATCTGTTCTAATGTGTTGTTCAGTGCTTCTGTCTCCTTACTTATTTTCTGTCTGGTTGATCTGTCCTTTGGAGTGAGTGGAGTGTTGAAGTCTCCTAGAATGAATGCAGTGCATTCCATTTCCCCTTTTAATTCTGTTAGTATTTGTTTCACATATGTAGGTGCTCCTGTGTTGGGTGCATAGATATTTATAATGGTTATATATTCTAGTTGGATTGACCCCTTTATCATTATGTAATGTCCTTCTTTGTCTCTTTGACTTTCTTTGTTTTGAAGTCTATTTTGTCTGATACAAGTACTGCAACTCCTGCTTTTTTCTCCCTATTATTTGCATGAAATATATTTTTCCATCCCTTCACTTTTAGTCTGTGTATGTCTTTGGGTTTAAAGTGAGTCTCTTGTAGGCAGCATATAGATGGCTCTTGCTTTTTTATCCATTCAGTGACTCTATGTCTTTTGATTGGTGCATTCATACCATTTACATTTAGTGTGATTATCGATAGGTATGTACTTATTGCCATGGCAGGCTGGTCAGGAACATATGAAAGGACTGTTAAACGTGTCTCCTTATTTATGTGTTTCAGTTTCTCAAGGATTTGTGCCCAGATAGAATTTCTGAGTTATTAGGCATGTGAATCTTCAATTTACTACATAATGTCAATCTATAGTCCAAAGATTTGTGACCTTACCAGCAAAATATGAGACTTTCTGTTGCTCCATATCATTGCCAACACTTATTGTCATTACTTTTAATTTTACCAATCTAATTGCTAAGAAATAGTGATTCATTGTGGTTATAATTGTATTTTCCTATTATTACTGGTGTTGAGCATCTTTTTGTGTTTATTGGTCTTTTGAGTTATCATTCTCTAGAATTGCTATCCAGACCCTTCATATATTTTGCTGTTGTCTTTTCTCTTACTGATTTGTAGGCCTCCACTACATATTCTCAGTGCTTATTCCTTGCAAGTGCTATGTATTTTAAGTATCTTCTTCCACTGCAAAGCTTGTTTGTATTCTATTAGATATTTTTGTTTAATGAAGTGAAATGTAGCAGTATCTTCCATTCTAGATTGTGCTTTTTGTATTGTTTTGAAAATCCTCCCCCTCCTCGGGTCAAAATTTTATTTTCATATATATTCCTCTAAATATTTCAACATTTTACTTATCATATTTAGGCCTCTAATCTACCTAGATTACCATGGCATGAGGTAGGCATCTAATTTTATTTCTACTTCCCACAAAGAACACTTAACTGTAATCAAGCCCTACTGTCTGGCACATCATTGTTGTTAAATATTTGAGATCCATTTTGGTTTAACTTATTTCAAAACAATAACTATTGTTGTAATATGTAGTCAATGTTTAAGAATTACTCCATTTTTACCAAGTTCTTTATTCACCACGGTTTTTTATATTTCATTCTTCTTTTTATGTCCTTTTTTTCCTGGTAGTCTCTGTTTATAGTTCTTTCAATGATGATCTGAGACTGCTCCTATGACAATGAATTTATTTGATCCTCATCCTTGTTGACCAGATAATCACCAGAGCTGGCAGATTAGAGAAGAGGATGACAGCCACATGTGATGGCACAGCTGTGCAGGTCTGGATGAAGTCACCCAGACTGCATTCTTTACTAGAAGGACATGAAATCCTGATGGGACTCATTCATTCGTGTTGGAAGCAGTATGGAGGAAGCCATGTGACTACAAAGACTGAAAAGGGGAAAGGAAAAGGAGGTAAAGTTTGAGTCACATTCATCTTGTTTCACCACCAAGTCCAGTCCAAAAGCTGACCCTTAACGTCCTTAGGACTCTATCATTAAGCTTGGTGGTAGTAGTGTCTTCAAAACCTTTCTTAATCTCCTAAAGGCAGTGAGTGAATGTGTTTGTAAGTATATGAAAACTAAGGTCACATACCATCTTTAGATTAGTAAAAATAAATTTAAAGTGGTTGGAAGACATTTAGATGATCCTATTTGTAAAGAACAAAATAACAGGTTGGAGTAGTTTAAACTGGACCTAACCTTTGAGAGCCTTTCCAACCTGAGGTGAAGCCAGTTAGGAAAATTTCACTTTGAACTGTTGCAAGGAGTTGGACTAATCCATTATATCCCCTCTAGGGAAAGAGATAATCCAAATACCTCACCTAGTCAATACTTACAGTATCAACTGGATAGATATTATCCTTATCAAAAAGAAGAAAAAAATGGAATTTTTGAAGGTTTTTATGTATACTTCCTGTATCCTAAATTCTGGAGATGTAATATTAAAATGCGTAAAAGGCAAATCAGAGAATGGGGAAAAAAAGCATGGATCCTACTTTTCCAATTTGGAAAATAACTCTTTAATGAGCAAACACTATACCAGTCTATTAAATGATACAGCACTAAATTTTCACATTTTACTTAGCTTATGTAACCTACCAATACATCAGAGAATAAAGGAGTAAAGTGTTACTTAAAGAGGAAGGTGAAGAAAATAATGTATCTAGAAAATACTGTTTAATACACAAATAACTAGGCATATTCTTTAACTAGATGGATAATGCCATAAATAGAACTTGTTTAATTTTTTTAAACACATTTTCTCCAACACAAGCATGTTTACACTACACAAAATGAAGTTATTCAAATTCTCAGTGTTTGGTACAGCAATGACAGGAGATCAATGAGAACTAGTATTCTCCAGCTTAAACTTGCCATCAAGTTTAAAAAAAGAATAAAATCTGTAATATAAAAAAATTATAAGTTGGTATATTTCCTATGTAAGTTAATATTACATCATGGGTAGAAAAGTACTAATTATATCATATTATTAAGGTTTATACATCTCAAAAAGGGGGATAACATAAACAAGAATTAGAACCACAGAAGTTATGACCATGTAAAAATATTCATTGAAAAACTTGTACATTTCATGAGCAAGTTTAAAGTTCATTTTATCATTTAAAAACTCATATTTAACCTTGAAAATACAAAACATAAACAAATTAAAAATTTTATGGCTTTCTGTGTGTTTTTTTTTAAGTGGTTATTTCAATCCTCTACTTTCTCCCAAATTTCTCTCATGGTTACTTTAAAATTTTCTATTATTTTACTCTTAGATGACGACATCACCTTCTATTTCAAAGAGAAAAATAGAAGCTATCAGGCAAGAACCCCTTTTACTTGTCCTAAACATGCAGACCTTCTATCTCTTCCCATCCTTTCTTCCTATTACTTCCTATTACATCACTCCTATTATCTAAGATTAAACTCCCCTCATGTATTAACTTTCAACTCCATCTCCACATTGGTCCTTGGCAAACCAATTATTCACTCTTTCCTTTGAGTTTAGTGTTCCTCTTCCTTCCTTCAGCATTTCAACATATTTAAGGGTCTTTTATCTTTAAAAAAAACCAATTCTGTATCCCTTAAGCTACTGCGCATTCTCCTCCCCTTCATGGACAAATTTATGAAAGGGTTGTTAACACTTACCTCATCTTGTCCACTTCACCTTTTCTTTACCTTTACTATCAAATTCATCCAAGTATAACCTGATTTTCACCTCTAACAGCTCACCATGATCACCTATGACTTCCCTATTGCTAAATCCAACAAACACCTTCTATTTCTCATCTTAGCTGACCAACAGTGGTACAGAGTTAACTGCAACTGACTAGAGTACTTATTGGAAGCACTATCTTTCACTGGCTTCCAAGACTATCCTGGCTTTCTTTTAGCTGTCTGGGCCTTACTTCTCAGCTTTTTGCAGAGTTCCACTTTTCTGCCAGTCTTTTAAATCAGTGATGCTCACCTGGGCTCTCTCCGTAAGTACTTTTCTTATTCTACATATTCTGAACAATGTCGCCCATTTTTAATGACTTTTAATACTTGATGATTTCCAAATCTACTGCTATCATAGATTTTTCTCCCAAGCTTGGGACCTAGGTATCCAATTGAAAATAGCCCTTCAACTGCCTAAAAGACTCCTTGATCCACTGTGCAAGTTAAAAACGTATCATCCATGCCCACTACCCCCAACCTTTTTTTTTCTCCTGAGGACCTGGTCTCTGTGAACGGCTGTGCAATCCATTCAGTTACCCAAGACAAAAACTTAACTATCATCCTAGACTCTTCCATCTCCCTCACTCTAAAATCCAATCCACTACCACTCCTGTTGATTCTGCCTTCTGAATCTCTCTCCAATCCATCAACTTCTCACTGCTTCACTGCCATTCCCCTCATAAAGCCGTAACCATCTCTTGTCTAAAGAAATATTATGGTTAAAAAACTGCCTGATATACATGTAGTAACAGAGAATCATACCTCTAACATTATTCTTATCTAAGAAGCAACAGCATTTTACCTGACCCCTGCTTTTCAGCATTGCACCCCTCCCTATACTTCCCTATCCAGCATTTTGATATTATTAAAATCAGAATTTGATTATCCTATTGCCAAAATATGTCAATGCCTTCCTATTACTCTTAAGATAAAGTTCAAATACCTTAATAGGTCCTGGAAGCCTTACTATCTGCCTCTTGATTGCCTTCTGGCACCAAGCCTTATCACTTGCCTCTATTTCTCTGATATACATCCACACCAACCTTCTTTCAATTCTGGAAACACATTATGCTTGTTCTCACACGTTTTTTCCTCCACCTAGAATACCTTTCTTCACACTCCTTCCCGTACCTCCCTCTTTACCTAATAATTCCTACCCATCCTTCAAGTCTTAACTTAGATGTTACTTCCTCCAGAAAGCCATATTTAAAGTCCCAAGTCTGATTACATGTCCTTCCTACATGATCCTATGGTCATCTATCTCCCATCACGTCACCATGATGCATTATGATTCTTCTGTATCCTCAATAGACTGTAAACTGCAAAAGGATCGGAATTTTCTTTCATCCATTACTAAACCCCTAGTACCTATTATACATCAATAAATATTCCTTGAATGATGTATTTGAATGAATAAATGGATTGATGAATGGAAAAATTGTTTCCAAAAGGGAGATGGTATGGAAATCGTGATTTTTTGGTTATGAAATTGAAAAAAAAACTGCTTGACACATTAGTTTCAGAGAATATTAAGCATTCAGACAGAATCTCATACTCTAACTCTAACATTAATGTTCTTTCTTAATACTTTTCCAGAACCAGAAAAGATAATACTTTTCAGTATATTAAGGGCAATTAGCATAATGTATGTTATTTAAAACAGAAAGAAATGGAGGGGGAAGAGGTTAAACGAGCCATTTGCTTACAGAACTGTTACAGTGATAACAACTAAGCAACTTGCAAAAACTGCTGTGGGAATTAGGTGGAATTTAGATATGTGATTTTACATGTGCAACCATCTCAAAATAAGAAAAACATTAAAGCATTTAATAATAAATGACTAAGGACTCCAAAGAGAATAAAAATTTGCATGGATGAGATGACTGTGTAAAAACAAGATTTCTAAAGAACTATAATAGTAAAAATACATTTTTGTATTTAGAATTATTAAAATCTTATGAGATACAAGGTTTATGTTCTAGATGGGAGAATGAATGAAAACCTCCCTCAAAGAATCTCCAAAATTAGGGTTAATATAATTGTTTTAATGATCCCAAATACCTTCTTTAATCTTTAAGTAGAAAATGGCATCCATTTCTCAAAAATTATTAGAGAGTAAGTATATATTTAATCAATAAGAGGACAGCTATATTTTACTTACTACTCATAAACAGTCCAGCCCCAAAATTATATAAACAGAATTATATATAAGAATGTGAGAATTAGGAAATCACATTAAAACGAAATATTATTTATCTGAATTCCAATTCAAGACACAATTCAATGTCTTCATTTTTTTTTTAACCTGGAGATTATATAGACCAAGAAAAAAACCCTATTATATACCTTCCTTCAAACTGATTGCTGTGTATTATTTTACAATTTCCAAGTCCTGGAAGAGAATTATAGATATGAGTTGTTTTTCTTTTTAATTTAGGATGAAGGTTGTGACCAAGACCAACATAATGTCTCTCTGTAAAGGGCTAAGAAAAGCAGAGAAACAGACAATTAATAAGTAATTGTATAAAGTCATCAGCATAAGCAGGGGTATGTTAACAAATGTGTAAAGTCAAGGAAGGCTTTCTGGAGGCCTTCTGGAGGCGGGTCAGAGACACTGTCCTTAGAAATGTTCAAGACTATGGTAATAGAACTGTTATTTTTCAGCAAGTTACTGCTATTCACTCCCATCAGGTAAATTATTCTCATAACACATACAGGTTGATTTATATTCTAGGCTATGTTCAGTGTGTGCTTCTTAAAGAGGCTTTATAAATCAAAAGTTCTTAGCTACAGTTTCAAACATCAAGAGGAATCATTTCTACCACTTCAGGAGAAATCAAATAAGCATAATAAATGAAGTGGCAACACAGATTTAAAATATTTCTGAAAAAAGACAGATGGACCTCATGCATTTCTTTCAACTTCTTCCTCCCCTAACAACTTTAAAATCACAATAAAGGACTTTTTTTTAAGGTGTCAAAATAGAAGAACTGAGAAAAAGAAAAAGGAAAGGAGGATAAAACACTCAGAAGAATTCATCAAATTTTTATAATATTGAAGATATGGAGGACAATTGATGTAGAGGAGCAGAAGCTCTACCTGGAGACCAAATAGAAGCCAGCTGATGTGTAGTATGGACCCCCAGAGGATAAAGCCTTGGAAACACAAGAACCTGTGGAGACAGAAGTGGCTAGGTGGAAAACAGAGGATTAAATAACAATAGGTAAGTTTATCACTGATACTCCCCCAACACACATGCTTTCACACATAGGTGCATGTGAGCCTGCATCCAGTAGATCACTGCTCCTCCTATTCCTCCTGCTCTTTGGGAAAGCTCAATGACACCAGAGAAAAACACTTACGAAATACTGACAATTGGATGCCACTCTAATGAAAAGTGCAGATTACCAAATGAAAAGCCATGGTTGTACAAAGCTTCTGAGTGGCTCTCAAATATAGATAGGCAACCACCACAGATATGTGAGGAAAACCTCCAAAATGAAAGTGAGCACTGAGAAAATCAACAGGAATAAAGAACCTGGAAGAAACAAGATGCACGGAGCAGACAACAATAAAAAACAAAACTATAATTAACATCCTTATAGTAAAAAGAGATATTTAGAAGCCATAAAATAAAATTGAAGTCTGTAACATATGAACATCAGAGAAAACAAAATGTTCTTTGAATTTAAAAATTTGGATAGCTGAAATAAAACATTCAATAGGAAGGTTGCAAGATTAATTCAAAGATATCTCCCATAAAAAAAAGAACAAACAGAAAAATTTATAAGTTGGAATATAAGAAAGATTAGAATTAGAACTAGATCAGAATCTGCCAGGAAGTTTATCTTCAGACTAACAGAAGTTCTAGAAAAAGAAAACAAGAAAATGGAGAAGAGGAAATTGCTGAAGAAATAATACAAGAAAAGTATAAGAATTTTCAGACATGAATTTCCATATGGAAAGACTCTCAAGTATCTAGTGCAATAAATGAAAAAATGCCCACATCAAAGCTCATTTCTGTAAAATTTTCAAACACCAGAGATAAAGAGAAGATTATAAGAGTTTTCAGAGGGGGCTAAAAAGTCAAACACAAAAGGAATAAGGATCAGAATGTAGTACTGGAAACTTGGGAAGGGGAAGGCCCAGTACTTTAGTATTATTTGACTTCCAAAACACTGTAGAGGAATTTTTTTAAACACTAAGCAATAGTAATGTAAATAAATAATATATAATTAGAAAATAAATGAATAAAAGAAAATATAAAACAAATTCAATGAACACTTACTACATGCTAGTCATACAATTCTGTTTTAAACTAGTTAACTAATTTAATTCTCACAACTCTATGAGGAAGACTATTAACCTCATTTTATGGATGAGGAAACAGGCATTGGGAAGTTAAGTAATACTACAACTAGTAGAGGTTAACTAGCTAGAGCCTTAGCTTTCTCAGTGTGGTCTTTTAAAAAACTGTGTGATCCTCTCTCTCAACTTTAAAAGTAAAATTAGTTTTAAAAAAGAAGGAAATACTATTTTTATCTTAATCCTAATTGGTTCCCAGATCAACTATAGTTGATTAAAAATTCTGACTTGGTTAATGAAGATACAAGTTTAATGTGTCTACATATGTTGGGGACTTGTTTGGGGGATAGGGCATGAAAGTTAAGGGTACTTGCTATTATTTTAAGTATTCATCGTATAAAGGTACTTCATACTATGTATTTAGGATTTGCTGCTAGAAGGTCCATAAAGTAGATTTCCTGAACTAAAGGCAATAAAAACCTCCACCAGAGAGGAACTGATGCATTTATCAGATCACCCCTATGTATCCGGACAAAGAACAAAGGGTATATGTATGTCATTAAAGTTAAAAACTGAAGAGCTGCCTCTTTTCTAAATTATTTTCATCTAAGCCCTTCACACTCTTCTAGTCTCACATGGAAATTTTCCCTAAACGATTTTCGTAGTCATTTACATAACTATTTATTAAACATACCGAAATGACAAATGCATGGTGCCTCTGTATTCACTCTTGCCTTATAATGTTTACCATGTATCATCAGCTACACAATGATATCTGAACATTTTCATTTGAAGTTCCTCTGTAGGAGTTACCTTCACTCAGCTTCCTACTTTTGCAATGCTATCCATGTTCTCACTTGTCCCCACTTAAGAGATCCTGGCTTTAACTGGGGGTGGGTATAGGGGTGGGGAAGAAAGAGAAATATATTCATTTTGAATAGATTTTCAATTTTTTTCTTTTCCAATCTGGTGACATCTTCATTTTGTCTGACTTATGATAAGGAGGCTACAGAGTTTTGACGTTTCCTCTCTAAACTAATAAACTTCCATACGATAATGTAGCGGCTTTTGAGACCTCAGACCACTGGACTTAGCGCAATGTACCCCCGAGTTATCTGACTCCAGCCTGGAGTCCTACCTCTCACAGACGCAGCCCTCCACGTTCTGCCTGTCACACCCTTGACTGCTTGGGAATCGTTTTTTTTTCTGTTGCCTTGTCTTGTTTTGGGTTTTGGTTGATAGGTGGTACCGGCAGCAACCTTTATGGTCCTGATACATCAATGACAGTATCTTTAATGTCCTCCCAACACCTGGGTGAAGAGACCAGTGGCTGCTGGGCCTAGAACGTCTAGGTCTTGCTCCCAGGCTTTCCCATCCGCGCCGCGGAGCTCACAACGCGACAACCTCCAATGTACGGTATCACTGTGGCCCACAGTCTCCGGCGCACCCCGCACGCTGTCATCAGTCCCTCAGCGCTCAGGTGGAATACCTGGTTGCCCGGCGCGCGCGCGTCATCTGCGGGCGGCCCCGCGCGCGCACGCGCTCACGCACATACCGTTTCCTTGGCAGCCGCGACAGGGATGGGAAGCAACCCCCGGCCGCGGGGTGGGTCCTCCGGCTCCGCGGCCGCGCTCTCGAAGGGGCGCCCGGGGGCCGGCGCCCGCGCAGAGTCGACCTTGGGGTCCGCATACAGCTGGTAGCACACTAGGCCGACCAGACCGCCGCCGGCCGCCGCCGCGATGCTCAGCTCCCCCCAGCGCCGCCGCCGCCGCCGCCTCCAAGCCGCCTCAGCCACAGCCCCCTCTTCCTCCTCCCGGCGAGAGAAGGGCCGGCCGGGAGGGCCCGGGGCGATCCCCGCAGGCCGCCCCCACGGCCCTGGGAAGGGCTGGTGAGGGGAGGGCGGAGGCGGGAGCCGCGGCGGCGGCCACAGGAGCCTCCGCAGCGCAGCCATAGCGGGAGCCGCCCGCACTAGAGCTAGGAGGGGGCGGCGAGGGGTGGAGGGGGGCTCCGAAACCTCGCGAGAAGTCGGTGCGCCGAGGTTCGCGGCTGTTAGAGAAAGACCCCTGCAAACCGGCGGCCTGGGGTGCCCTCCCGGCAGTCTCGCAGTGGGGGCCGGGGGTCTCGGGCCGGGAAGAGCCTGCAGGGCGGGGTGGATCCCGGCTGCTCCTCCGCCCCGCACTCCCAGCGCAACCCCGCAGTCATAAATAACTGCCGCTGTCCCCGGCGACACCTGACCGCGCGAGAACCCAACACTGCAGGCTGCAGCCAGGTCGGCGGAGCTCGCCGAGCCCTCGTGTGTGCGGGGCAGTCCGGGTGCCCGTCTCCTCGGCTTTGCGGGATGGGTCTCAGATCACTGGGAGCGACCCTCAAGACAGTCACATACCCTAATGGTATCCTGAAGTTCTAACGCAAGGTCGCGTCATTTACGATTGTATCTTCACGTACACAACAAAAATTTGGCTCAAGTCATAAAGATGTCAGATTAAGTCAAAAGATATTTTGACTACACAACGACAGCTTTTGGACTTTTGATGGGGAGCACTAGTGCTGTTTTTTAATTACCGTTAATATATATATTTTAAAACATTACCATACCTGTGTAATACGGTCACTTAATTCAACAAATTAGAACTGTCTTGAAAGATACTGTTACTTTGGGGGGGAAACTGTTTCTTTTAATATAAATAATAAATGCATCATCTTTGTTTTTGTCCTTGACACTTGGTTTTTGTGACAATGTCAGGATCACTTTTATGGTAAAATATATATGACATTCTTACCAGTTTCCCACCCCTACCCCAGTTTGGGTTAACTGAGTTATACTAGCTTTGGTCTCTATACTCTGGAATGGTGCCGGGAGCCCCTGAAATTTATTCGGGGTCTTGGGGTATAGACAACTAAACCCAGTAGTCTCAACTGGGCTGCAGTCACAAGGGCATTAGATCAACTGATTCTGACAATTCTTATGAAAACCAATGGCCTTCAAAAGCAAACAAAATGAAGTTATCTGGCCCAGATCCTGCTATTCCCATTCCTTACCTCTTATAAGTAATCTATCAGATACACGTAAGTTACATCTTATTTTAATGTAGGTGAGTGGAATTTTCCTATCCTAAAGCCAATAAAAGTGGTAAACATAAAAATCCTTTGTAATGTCTGAACAAAAATGCATCTATTGGAGTGACCTTTCTGTATTTCTTTCACTTTCAGTCTGTTGGTTTTATATAACCAATGCCATAGGAAGACTCAGTGGTAGCTCCTTGCTTTATCAAGATTCCTTCAATTCCTGTCCTCTCTGAATTCTGCAAAAGTTTAGTACTCACAAAGAAACATTTATTTATTCTCTGGTTATATAACACAGTTCTTCTTCTGGCATTGTGTATTTTGAACTGAACAGTTTCCGGATTTTCACATTAATTTCCAACATGGCCTAATACAATTCTTGAACAGACTGATGAATGTTTATTAGTGATTAAAAGCTGAATAGCTCTAAAGAGAATTAGGGAGGTAATACAGTAACATCATATTACAGATAAAGAAAATGACAGAAATTCTACATCTAAGATGACTTCAAATATGCATATAATGTTTCTCTAGTTTTAATAATATGTCCCTGACTTTGCACCCTGCCCTTTTCCAAAATCATTTCTCTGACTAGAAGCCAAATTCTGCTGTGAGAGGTACTGGATTTAGGTTTGTTAGGTAGTCAGAAAGCTTTGGATAAAAGGTCTTGCTACATGAGAAAGTTATTCTCTCTACTGTACATTCCCTCTAAAGGCTAAATTTCCCTAAGAATATTTATTGTTTTTTTCTCATAGCTGAGTCTCTGAAACTGTAGCAACATAAAAACAACCATATACCTTTATTACTTGTATATTTTTCTGAGTTTAAGTTTTAAGAGAAAAAGTTATAAGAAACCATAATATTAGGAATTTGGAATTTTTTTTGAAAAATTACAGATGATATTAGATCAATATAGAGTTTGCTCTATTTCTTTAATTTTTATGTCAACTCCATTGATCATTAACAATATCCAAAAAATATCCCTACCACATAGAGCCCACAACTTTAAAAAAATGCTCATTTATGTTCACTCACTTACAGTCTAAGTAAAAAGAATGCTCTGAGGCATTTAAAAAGGTTTTCAACAGCAAAGATCAAGCCAAATGGTATTTTAGGAAAGCATATCTATCAGGAGAGTGATAAACTACAAAGCAAAAGATCTGGACTCTTGGTTGTACTACATTTTAATTGTGTAACTTTATAATTTTTGGGAGCCCACCATATCCTTTGAAATAATAGAATTGAATAGGTGATTACCTTCTGAACCTTTGGTCCTAATTAACTTAAATACCCCAAGCATATCAGGAAACTATATACAGATACTTTGTGGCATTTTTCACACATCATTTCCCTTTTCAAAACCTACAATTGCCCTACAATTGCTTTATTATTTTCAATTACAATTCCAACTTGTGACCTAATTATTTTAACCTTTTACTACTTTTTAAGTTGCAAATAAAAGAATGACATTTACATTTTGAAAATGTGAAATTTAAGTGTAACATGTCATACCTAAGTAGAAATGTCTTGTTTAACAAAGTCCTATTAAAATATGTTTTACTCAGGGCACCAGAACCTTGACTGTTGAAATTATATTTAAGGCCCTACATCAGGGCACATAAGCGCCCCCAACCCAAGGCCACTCAGTCTGACACAGGAAGGCTATCAGCCAAAGAGTGAGGCTACATCAAGCCCCTTCTCCCTTGAGAAAGTTGTCATAAAAATTGTCCCCATCTCTGGTGCTGTCTTTCTAAGGGGACAATAGGCAAAATCAAAGGAGAAAGTGGTGGGGAAAGGGTATTCTGTGGTGTCACTATCTTTTCTTGTTTATTTTTGTCATCAAAGTGCTAGCCACAGGGAGTCTAGAACTTAATTCCCCAGTATCCAGGGCTATGGAAACCAAGTTACCCAAGGCACTGAGGGACTGTTTTCTGTTTGGACTATCACCCACTCCCAAAGACAGACTGATGATAGTTTGCACCCTGCCCTTTTCCAAACTTAGTCAAAACTAAGCTGTGTCTAAGCTCCATAAAGCCAGAGCATGTATTTAGCCCAGCTTCTGGCACACAGTAGGACCTCAATACCTGTTAATTAAATTGAGGAAGGGAATTTGTTATTGTAGTTGGGGGGAGAAGGCCCATATGGGAAGGCAAAACAGGAAACATGGAAATAGAATAGCTCATGAGATGCTAAAGGGGCTGATAAACTAAGCAGTTCATCTGGAAATGCAATTAATGCAAGTGGAAGGCCAGCAAGGGGTTGGCAAGGAAGGAGCAGAGGCAGATTATGGTTGTGGAAGATGGTTGATCCAGGAATAAAATTTATGGTTTTGTGATTTTGTGATTTAAAGCCATCCTCTTATGTATGATAATTTGGCATAATCCTGATGGACTTAGAGCCTTAAAACAATAGGCTTCTACTGGGTTCTTTGGGTTTCTTGAGGAATTTCAGAATGATCCCTGGCCAAAGGTCAGTGACTTAAACTTGACACTTCTCTTCATCTCATCAGTGAGCAACCAAGCTGCCAGTTGTACACATTTAACTATTTAACTTCAAGACCAGTAATAATCTCACTTTGACCATTACATCTGTGTAGTCTGATTTATATAATTTCTGATTTTACATAATTTATAAGGTCTTTGCTAACAGTGCTCAATTTTTGTTGCCTTTGTCCTCCAACTGGTGGCAGGAACTTCTTATCTTATGTATTTTGGAAACAAGGAATAGCAGCTCAGACTTGCTACTTGCAAAGCCTCCTGTCATATTTCAGTTGTCATGCCTGACAGTGATTAAAGCTTCTATGCCCACTAAAAACTGTTGTCTGGTGAAGAATAGCCTCAGAGAATATAATCATCATCCATTATGCAACCAAGGCACTAGGGCAGCAAAACAAATAATACAATCTTTCTTAAGTGGTTGGTAGTAAACCATAGAGTTGACCATATGTATACTCTTTGACCCCTCAGTTTCACTCTTAGATGAAATACTCATCAGAAATGAGTGCTTATGTGCACCAAAAGACATATAAAAGAATATAATGTAATTGGCCAATACACTAGAAAGTATTCATATGTCTATCAACAGTGGCCTGGATTTGTTTCTCAGAAGTGTGGTATATTCACAAAACTGAATGCTATATAGCAATGACAATTACTGAACTACAACTATACGCAATCACATGGATGAATTTCACAAATAGAAAGTTGAGTCAAAGAAAGCAAACACAAAAGAACCGACTTTTACAATGTTACAATGTTCAAAAACAACAATAAATACACACACACACATACACACACACACATGTGGTGTCAGAAATCATGATACTGGTTTCCTTGGGTAGAGCATGGTGACTGGAAGGGGGAAAGAAGGGGTGTCAATTTCTGTTCATGTTCTGTTTCTTGATCTGGATGCTGATTAGACAGTGTATTCACTCTGACAATTAGTAGAGCTGTCCATTTACAATTTGTATGTCCTTTCAATGTATGTTATACTTCAATAAGAAACTCATAAAATAAAAAAAATAGATTTTCTTCCTAATGCGTTATTTGCTAGAAGACTTGCTCAGGTATGAACTGTACAGCTTAGAAGGAATGTATACAGCTTGTAAAGAGTTGAAATAAGAGCAAAAATTGATTGAAGAGTTGGAAACTAATCGAAAAGGAAGATCTTGATAAAGCCTAAGGAGATTTAACCAAGGAGCATCTTAATAAAAACCTTTTTTGGTACCCGAAAACCCTTAAGAAAATGTTCATTAGCTATTTTCCTTGTTTACTAAGGAAAGACCAAAAGGAACTTGCTATTTTAAGCAATAACCTACTGTTTTATCTTCTTTGATTTGTAGCATTTTCCCCTGTGAAATATCCATATGGACAGAACCAGCAGGTGTCTGGTGGTAAGGCCTAGTACAATCAGTATATTCCCTTGTCTCTGGCTCTAACCCCAGACTGTCAGGTGTTGGATGGGAAATTGTTTTAAGAGAAGATAACCAAACAGAAGGGCAGCCTTCAGAACAGATGGAAAGCTCAGCACCAAGAGGGACCATTAGAGAAATCAAGCATAGCATAAGGTAAGTCCATGTACATTCATGCAGAAGCCAAGCAGGGTGGAAAATCAGCTTCATTTTTTGCCAACTCCAGTTGATTGGTATTGCTCACCTGGAACACTGTGCTGAGCAAAAGTTTCAAACTAGGTCCAGAATTCACAGGAAAATTGCCTTGTTGATGAGTAGTCTGCTATCAGATGGGGCTGAGTTGCATTATAGGATCACCGTGTTTTCCTTGCTACTCTCCAGTAAGAGAAGACTATAAATAACAGTAGGGGCAGAAAAACTGGCAAATGTTTTAATATTTCTTTAATATGCATGCGAGCATTTTGTATTTATTCTATAAATATATAGCAGACTAAAAATAATTTAGAGAGAGATTAGTCTGGAACAGTTTTAACTTCTGAAGTCTTTTTAGTGGAATGGGGAGTACTTAGCAGAAACTGTCAAAATAAATCTTATATAAAAACCTCAAAATACAAAGTAAATAACTGAAGAGTGTCTCTAGTTGAAAACAGGAGAGGATCTGAACTTTGTCCATTTAAAGCCTCCCTTTAAACTCCCATAGCCAGGCCTGAAGCATCTCTGTAGAATCTTAGGGCTTAAAAACTATTCAAATGTACACACCTTTCATTTTTTCTGATGAGGAAATTGAGAAACTATCAGGTTAAAGAATTTTCACTGGGTCACACAATCAAGACTTGAACCTTGATATCCTACCCTATATCTACATGGTTTTTATACTGGAATCAGAAACTGAGAGAATTTAAAACAGGTTTTTTTTTTAAGGCATACTACTTTGCAAGGAATAGAATATAAATTGCATTACCTCAAATAACGGACATATTATGAGGATAAAATCATATCGAAGCAGGGAAAAGCGGTCCTATGAGGTCTTACAAGGTGTCGTACATAAGTCAGCTCTAGACACGTACCCAGTAAGAGTTCAAGGTCATTTTTTCTAACATACTGCTATGACCATGATGTGACAACTAATTCCATGGGTCTCTGTGAATCTTAGTTCAGATTCTAAAGAAAAGCATTGGCTTGGTCTGGCCTAAGGATACCTTTGTTAGTTTCTCACTCAGGCCAGTCACTGGGCCTGGACGAAAGAGGTGGAGTCATATGGAGGATCACTTTCTGGGAAATAGAACACCTTCTTTTAGAGGCCCCTGTGGGCCAATACCATGGTTGTGCTTTTAAAAGTTTAACAACTGGTTCTGGGATAGAAGGGGCTGGACTCCTGATCTGTAGCATTTGCAGATTTCCACGGTGTAAATATTCCCACCTTGGCTGCTATGAAGCTGCCAACATGACATTACTGATTGCAGAGCTGTGAAAAGATGCACAATAGCATGTCATTGTATAGAATTATCACTAAGTATATACATAAAACATAATAGGTATAGGAAAACAATTGGGAAGGAATGAGGTTTTATTACTTGTTACCTTTGATTTTAAGATAATTTGTCTAATTGTAAGTTTATATTATTTAATGATTAATAATGCCTCTAACAACTGGCTCACTAAGTTCCTGAAAATTTAACAATCTGCTCTATTGAGCTACTACAAGCTGGCTCCAGCACATTAGTAGCAGGTACTTAGAGATTATCATATCCATCAGAAAGTCTGGGAGCTCTTGAAGACCAGTGTTTGACATAAGAAGGAAACAGTATGAGGAGGACCTAAGACTAAGTCAAGGAAAGATTGGAATTAAGAATTTACCTTTAGCCACATACAGCAAAATCAATGTACCCATTCTTTAGTCAAAAGAGGGGCTAACAAGCCCCCTCCCTCCTGTAAGGCATAGGCTCATTTCAATCAACCTATATATATAATATTACTTATGGAATTACTTTTACTTTTGCTAATTAGTTATATTTGTTCAAAGACTTGGACTTAAGGAATCATCCCAGGTCTGGATGGGAACAAATAACTACCCAAAACCAGGCACAGACTGCTCTTGAGCTGAGTCTGAAGTTCCCCAGTTACAAAGTGTGTTTAACAGCTGAGACCCAACAAGGACCAGCTCTCATTTGATATTGCCAGGTAATTAGGTCTTGCTTTATGCTAATGTTTAATTTTTAAGTTGGATTAAAATATATTATTTCCACTGTACAATATATCAAGTAATACTTAGCTTAGTCAACTTAAACTTTATATTTTGCCCACAGGAAGGTAGTCATTCTTAAGCCAAAGTAATAACCAAGTGATTTAGGTCACTATGCAGTATATTCTTCTGTTAAAATAAATCAGTTTGCCTCAACCACTAGAGATTGAGCTAACAACAAAAAGTCTGAAAATACGGGTGTTCATAAATTCCTTGGCAACTGAAGCATATCAAAACTCATGCCCTTTGGAAAGGATTGCAATTTTTTCAAGATTGTCTCAAATCTATGTTCAGGCACCTCTAAACCCCAGACTACCACATCAAGGGAAATGAAGTGAACCTTTCACTTGATGATAAGACTTTATAGAAACCACTAAATGAGTTTCTCTAACAGAATCATGCAGGTGCATGGGGCTCCTTAAACAAAGTATTCCAGATTAAGGAGGCCTGTTCTGCATCCTTCCAGTGTTGTACAAGGAAACCATGTTTGATTAGGATTTTACCGTGTGTAGTATTTATATCAGGGCATATGCTTTGATCAAAATCTATGTCAAGGAGGTCTGTGTTCTATGATATCTAGAATTAATCACTGAACACTTGGCTTTGGCTAAATATAGTAATTACACTGACTTGCTTACTAAACATCTAAGTGCTGGAGAAGAGTTTGCCCCTAAAGTGAATTTTCTAAGTGCTGGAGAAGTGTTTGTCCCTAAAGTGAATCTTTAAAAAAGAGGAACAACCAACAGTGATGAAACCAATACAGGAAACTCAAGATCATTATCCAAACCAGGTGCTTTCTCTAACAGAAAACAAACCAAATGAAGAAGAAGGAAGAGTTGAAAGTTCAACTAATAAGAATGATTCATCACTTTAAGTCTTTTAAAAGTGGAAACAAATGAGACATGAGTTCCAGAACATGGTGTGAATGCTCCTTTGTTTTAATTTCCAGTTTTTAGATTAAAATTAATTTTTCTTCTAAATTTGTCCTGATAATTATGAAGGGCTGATATGACATCCAACTAGAAGAGGCTAGTAAGCAGTTAGAAATGTGAAACTAGAACTTTGGGAGGGATGTCTGAAAGGTGGTAACCGACCACTGTACAGCTTGGTACTGAAATTCAGTTGAATTTTAATCTGATATTAGTAAAAAATATCATACTTTGGGAGATACTTTACATATGCTGTAAGTGGAGTATGTTAGAGTGAATCATTATAAATTTTATGTAGCATTTAGATATTAATGGGAACATGCATCTACAGAAATACTGTGTTATGTTGAGAAGTTCGAGTTGAAAGTTCACATATATATAAAAATACCTTTAGCTATGCATTTGTTTTGATAAAGTATCAGCATCTGGTATTTAAATATCAGTATTTGATTCTTTAAAACTCTGATTTGAAGGGAAGGAAAATTTAAGTAATTGGAAGAATGAGGTTTGTGAAAATTGGTCTATAAAGCAAAATTATTTCATTCCATTTTTCAATTAAATTTTACCTTGAAATTTAGAGAGAAAATCCTAAAATTTTAGGTTGAATGGACCATAGAGATAATCTAGTCCAGGGGTTACCTCCATAAAGAAGAGGAAATTGAATGGATCATGCCTCATGAGGAGATAGTTCCTGATCCGGCTCTGTCTGCTGCTTCTCCTTTCTCTGGCACTCCCTAACAGGGCTCTGCTTAGATGTAACATTTTTCAAAATGCTTCTCCCTCATTCCAAGGCTAGTTTAGTCTGCCCTGCTAACTGCTTTCAACAAAGTACTCTGAATTTCCTATCACAGCACCACCACCAAAATGTCCTTCTTTACTTATGTCTATCAGCCAACTAGACTCTAAGCGGCAGGAGATACTGTTTTTTGCCTTTTAACAAAAGCAAACAATACCTGTTATGTAGTAAGAACTTATGTATTGTTTGAATGAAAGACAAATATTCATTTTTGTAAAATTACTGGGAATCCATGCAAATCTAATATGAGTAAAAGTTCTTTCTTCAGGATAATAAAGAATAAAGATAAGAACTGAATTATTATTCAAAATTTAGAAGCTCAAGTCGATAAACTACTAGTCTAAAATGTCCAGAAAAATACATTTCAATTGCAATAGCTCATTGGAGATACTTATAACTTATTATATTGGTAACTGAGGAAATGATAGTGGGTCTGAGTTTACTGAAGTCAGTCATAAAAGGCTGCCCTCACAACCCTTTGTCTCTTATTTTTAAAAATCCACGTGGAGGTTTCTTGCTGCTGTGATTGTGTCTTTTTGTTGTAGTTTGTGGCTCATGCAGTTTTATGCATGATGCAATTCTCAAAGAACTGTCTATTTATTTGTTTTGCATGACAGCAAACTGCTCTGAATCCAGTTCCTTGTCGTGTCATTTACTCTACTCAGCTTTTTGCCCTTGAACTCATTTCTCAATTTCATTGCCAGCTAGAAGCTTATAGTCTTGTTCGCAGGAGTAGGTGGAGTCAAATATTTTCAGCGTCAACACTTCCACGGTGTCCTGACAGCTGCACAATATCTACTGAGCTGCGTTTTATTCCTCATAAGATCATTGACATTTTCATGATTTTTTTGTGATTTTTGTCTTTGCCAATGACCTACTCATTATAATTGTGCTGTTTTTCTGTTTGCGTTTTGGAAGTGAGACTTGCATGAGGAATTTACCAACAGGATGACTAGAAGCTGGAGAAGCAAAACTTGGCAGTATTCATTCCTGTCTATCAAGGTCCCTCCCTCTTGGCCTTACCAAGGGTCTGCCAGCCTGTGTACCCACACCGTCCTCTAGTGGCTGACCCCGAGAGAGACCGCAGCCACTCTGCCACTGTGGCAGACTCCTTTCTCTCAAGGCATGGCTTTAGGCCCAGTGGTTATTATTTTTTAAGATGAAGAATATTTTTCCTACTGTACACCTGTCTTCTAACAGTCATATTAAAATTTACATTTTCGAATATACACTCTGTGACTTAGAAACATTCTTAGGGTAAATATAAAAATACATTCAAAAATCAAAGTAAGTACTTCAGGTTTCTGGAAATGTCTTAACGTGTGTTTCAATCGACTAACAGGTGTTTATCAAAATAATATGACAGGCACTGTCATAGATGCTTGATATACATTAATGAACAAGTAGACGAAGATCCTTGCCCACAGGAAGCATACACTCTAGTATGTTACTTAGGATAACATACAACCAGACTACTTCCAACTGTGATGTAATTCAAAACTGTGCTATTGTGAACTGTATGCTTGATATCCAGGAATTAAACTGATGCTTGTCTAATCTTTTCTAACCTGCCTTCAGGGCAACTTGGGGTGATTGGCACTATGTCATTTATACAGCTGGTACTAGCCCCAGTTATACCTTGCCATTTATATACTTGCAAGTATATGAAGCATTACTTAGATCCCATGTGTGACCATTGTAGAGAGCTATTTACGTTTTCCTAAACCCTGTACTAACATGTAAGAATGCCCTTCTAGTCCTCTCTTCATTCCCCTTCTCCCAGTTCACTTTCCTGCTCCTCCAACACTAACTTGGCTAAACTCCTTCTGAGCAGCAGATTTTGCCTGGGGCTGGGCTTCCGTTCTGCAAAAATAGTAGTAGTTATCTCAGACCTCTAATTAGGGCAGAAAGATGGGTAAATAAGACTTTAGTTATTTCTTATATTCCTTTGCTTGAAAGACATGAAATTTCAAGGTAGGTTAATACATCACTTGTCCACTTTCTGACTTAGAAATGATGTTATGACAGATTAAACACTTGTATCGCCACTCTTGTAAAGGTGTTTTTATTTCTAACTAATTCTAAGAAGAAACAATGAGCAAATTACTTAATTGTTTAAATCTGTTGACTTCCTAAGTTTTATGAATACATTATTTATTTGGAAGAGTGTCATTTAAAAAATACCAGAATCTTGATGACAATTCTATGCTTTTTATTTGAATATGCAATTGATTTCAATATTGATGATTTATCTTTATTTATTATAATAAAAATACTCAGCGTTTATGTGGCATTACGTTTCAGTAGGTGAAACACATTTAAAATACTGTTTATTTACATCGAGAATGGAGAAATAAAAACAGAGAGGCTTAGTGGCATTTGTGGACATATTCATAGTAAGGAGGTAATAAAGCAATGAAAAAAATGTCAATCATAATTTTTATTAGTCTACTGTTCCAATTACTGATTCTGCAAAAAATCAAGTAATGTGTATCAGTAATGATGTCAATTTGAACCACATTTTTTTAAAAAGGTACACGTACTTCAGTTACTCTAGAGAGTCAACGTTATCTCTACATGTGTATTTGCAGCATGATTTGGTGGGGACAGCACTGGAAATGGATGTGAAATATTTAATTTAAATTATGCCATTTCTCTGAAATCCATCTTCCTCTTCTGTATAATGAACACGTTCGGTTGCAGTGACCTGGTAAGTTCCTTTCAAATAAAAATATAAAATACTTCCCCTATATAATTTTATGGTATATTCAAATGATCACAGAAGATCATATAGAATAAGAATGAATGATGTGTGTTTAGCCAGAGGCTGTGAAATAGATAACTTCCAAAAGAACTTGTTTATTTTAGAAGTATATTTCTTTGAGATCCATCTCAAAATACTATTAGTTAAATCTTGCATCAGAGAAAGCATAAAAATAATTTCTTCTGTGCACCAAATAAGGACCACTATTAGTTTTGATGATGTTGTCAATTCCACAAGCCATCTTTATTTTCTTGCAACCTAGAGCAGAAAATGGAATTTTAAGTGGCCTAAACACAGAGAAAATTGATGATTATCATCATTAAAATAATTTCTTAGATGCTGAAGTACTAACAGATTTTCATATACACATATCCATATGATTCCTACAATGTTTCTACAAATTAGAGAGAACATACTTTTTTATCTCAATTTTATATATTAGAAACTTTTATTTTGATATAATTTCTCACTTACAGAACAGCACGAAGAATTCCACATTCTATTTACTCACATTCTTCAATTGTCACTTTCACTATGTCTGCTTTATCACTTACTACATTCGAGGAAAGTTTTGTAGACATCATGCCTCTTTATTTATAAAGTTTTGTATTTCCTAAGACTTTTCCTTATATAATCATAGTACAATTGTCAAAACTAGGAAATTAAAAATATAGATACAATACTATTATTTAATTCACAGTCCACATTAGAATGTTGTCAGTTATATCAATAATGTCCTTTACAGTTTTATTTTTTTCTGGTTCAGACTCCATTTCAGGATCATACATCACATTTAGTTTCATGTCTCTTTAGTTTCCTTTAATGTGGAATAATTCCTCTACCTTTCTTTGTCTTTCTTGATCCTGACATTTTGGTAGAGCACAGGCCAGTTGCTTTATAGAATATCCCTCAGTTGGGGGTTATCTGATGTTTTCTCATGTTTAGACTTAGTGCATGCATTCATGACAGAAATAGCAAATTAGTAACATTGTATCCTTCCTAGGGTATCAAGAGGCATATGGTGGTGGTTTGTTCCATTTATTATTGTTTACTTTTATCATGTGCCTAAGATAGTAGTCACTAGAGTAATGCACTACAAAGTTACTGTTTTCTCTTTGTGATCAAGAAACAATTTGTGAGGGGATATTTGAGGCTTTGTAAATAGCCTCTTCTTCATCAAACTTTTACCCACTAGTTTTAGCATGCATTGATGGATTTTGCTGGATTAGTAATGTTCCTATGATCACACAAAATGATCATTTTCTAATTCCATCATTCCTTCATCATTCAATAGTTGGTATTCTACCCTAAGGCAAAATTTTCCCTTCTCCCTTATTTATTTGTTTGATGGGTTGTTTGTCTAAACACTTGCACTCATAGATTCTTATTTTATTCTATAAATATCTTGTTCCTACCATTATTTATTTTGTTGTTCAAATTATCCCAGATTTGACCTATACCTTTTGAGATGTCCTCATTACTTTTGTCTACTTCCCTGCCATCTGGAGCAAAAAGTTGCCCAGTCCTGGACTTCTCAACTTGATAAAGAAGATTTATTAAAAAGTCCTAAAGGTAATATCATACTTAATGGTAAGAAACTTGCTTTCTCAGTAAGATCAGCAACAAGGCGAAGATGTCTTCTCCTTTTCAGCATCATACTAGAACTACTAGCTCATGCAATAAGATAAGAAAAGGAAACAAAAGTTAAAGCTATACAGATTGGGAAGGAATAAATAAAACTGTCATTGTTTGCAAATGACCTGATCATCTGTGTAGACAATCCAAGAGAATCAACAACAATAAAACTCCTGGAACTAATAAATGATTATAGCAAAGTTGTAGAATAAAATGTTAATATATAAAAGTCAATTGCTTTCCTACATAAACCAGAAATGAACAGTGGGATTTGAAATAATACCATTTACATTAGCACCCCAGAAATGAAATATTTAGGTATAACTCTAACAAAATATGTACAGGATCTCTATGAAGTAATCTACAAAACTCTGATGAAAGAAATCAAAAAAGAACTAAATAAATGGAAAAACAACTCATGTTCATGGTAGGAAGACAATATTGTCAAGATGTCGATTCTTCCCAATTTGATCTAATAGATTCAGTGCAAATCCAATCAAAATCTCAACAAGTTGTTTTGTGGGTATTGACAGGTTGATTTTTTAAATATAACTTATTTTATTATCATTAATCTAAAATTACATGTGCAATATTACAGTTATTAAACTACCCCTTCATCAGGTCCCCCCCACCAACCCCATTACAAGTCACTGACAGGTTGATTTTAAAGTTAACATGGAAAGGCAAAAGACCCACAATAACTGGCACAATATTGAAGAAGAACAAAGTTGAATGACTGATAATACTTAACTTTAAGACATACTAGAAAGCCATAGCAATCAATACAATGTGGTGTTGGTAAAAGAATAGAAAAATAGATCAATGACATAGAATAGAGGGCTCAGAAAGGGATCCACATAATATGTAGTCAGCTGATCTTTGACAAAGGAAGAAAGGCAATACAATGGAGCAAAGGTCTTTTCAATAAATGATATTAGAACAACGGGACATCTATATGCAAAAAAATAAATCTAGACACAGAATTTACACTCTTCACAAAAACTAACTCAAAATTGATTATAGACTTGTATGTGAGAATATGAAACTATTAAACTTCTAGAAGATAACATAGGAGAAAACCTAGAAGCCTGTGGGTTTGGTGAAGACTTTTAGGTATAGCACCAAAGGCATCATCGTTGATGGTAGGAATGAAAAATCATAGTTATTTTGGAAGACAAATTGGCATTTTCTTACAAAACTAAACACAGCTTTACCATATGATCCAGAAGTCACACTCTTTGGATTTACCCAATGGAGCTGAAAACTTATGTCCACACAAAGCCTGCACATGGATGTTTATAGCAGCTTTATTCAAAATGCCAATACTCAGAATCAGTTAAGATGTCCTTCAGTAGGTGAATGGATAAACTGTGATACATCCAGACAATGGAATATTAAGTGCTAAAAAATAATGAGCTATCAAGGCATGGAGGAAACTTGAATACATATTACTAAGTGAAAGAAGGCAATCTGAAGGGTTGTATGATTCTGATTACATGATATTGTGGGAAAGGCAAAACCATGGAGATAGTAAAAAGATCAGTGGTGCCAGGAGATGGGAGTGAGGAAGGATGACTAGGAAAAACACAGAGAGTTTTTATGGCAGTGAAAATATCCTATATTATACTTTACTTTTTTATCCTACCTGATGATCTGTATGATACTTTAATGATGGATACATGTCATTGTACATTTGCCCAAACCCATAGAATGCACACCACTAAGAGTGAACCCTAACATAAATGATGGACTTTGAATGATAATGATGTGTCCATATAAGTTCATCAATTGCAATAAATGTACCACTGTAAGGATGTTGATAATGGGGGAGAGTATGAAGTGTAGGGGTAGCAGGTATATGAGAAACCTCTGTGCCTTCCTTTTATTTGCTGTGAACCTAAAACTGCTTTAGAAAATAGTCTGGAAAAAGAGAAACAATGGCCCTGTCCTGGAACCAGATATTTTCCAGGGATCTATGGTTCATTTTAGAGAGAGATTGGATTGAGAAACTAAGATCTAGGTACTAAGTGTGCTTATTTGCCTTTAGAGCATCTTTGCTTCTAGGCCCCTTGAGTGGACAGACCTCAAGTATACACATGTACAAATAAATGTGCATGCATTAGTGTCAATCCTGAAAACTGCATTTCCAATTCAGTACTGCATACTTCATTCTAGTCTTCCCTCTTTTTATATTTATATTTATATTCACTCCAGCAGTGAAACACTTAGTTCCCATTATTGTCAATATATTTACTCATTTGTTCATCTCATAATACACTAGTCTAATGCCTACCACTGAGGAAAACAATCTTTGTAACTGAAATTCAATATTTGTGTATGTACTTTTTTGTCTTTAGACCTTGATTTTATAGTCAAAGAACCATGTTTCAAAGTTACGTAGTTTTTTTTAATGTTATCATTAGCCTTTTCTATGTGGTTATGTTACTCACTTGAATTCAGTTAGATTAATTTGTTCCTGATTTTATTCTTTCCTGCCCTCATTCTTATCATTTTATTTTACTTAAAAAAATGAAAACATTAACATTTCTTCAAAAGTCAAAACCCTATGAAAAGTTGTTCTAAGAATTGTCACTCATCTCATACTCTAACCATAGCCATCCCACAAAGTAATTAACCAGGTAACCAGTATCATTAGTTTCTGGTTTATTCATCCTGTGTTTATTTTGGGTAAAAAGCATAATATGTAGAAGTTTCTTATATTCCTTTTTTCCTGCAGAAAAGATAGGGCACTATGTAGAAAGTATGCTAAATCTTTGCTCTTTTCAATTAATAATGTTTTCTGGAAATACTTCACATTAATTCAGAGAACATCTCACTCTACTTTTTCCAGATGTATAATGCTCCAATGTACGAAAGTACCATCATTTGTTCATTCAGTTTCTTATGTATGTAAATTTATGTTGTTGTCAATATTTTGTAATTATAAATAGTTAATAATGTTGGGGAAATGTATTTTTATTGAAGGTGTAAGCCGTGACTTTTAAATCAGGTCTTTCTCTTTTTCACAAGCTAAACACTAGAAGTACCAAAAGGCATTAATTCCTTTTTCATGTGTAAGAAAGATTCATAACAATATATGTGCTGACAAGCTATATAGGAAGCATATAGTCTGGAAAACTGTAACTACATTTTGTGGAAGTAGAAACTGTACCAGATATTTGTATAACAGCAAGGCAAGTGTGGTCTCTAGGAAGTATAGGCAAAGTTGATTAGATTGCAGTGTATACTTAAAAGCTGAATAATGAACTCTTGTAAAACACTCTTCAAAATTATTTAACTTCCCATGATATCATCACAGCGTGTGCAAAAAAACTTTAGTGTTATCTTTTCCTGTCACATGACTAGTGCAAACAAAAGAAATCCTTATCTTTTTGTTTCTATTCTGCCCTTTTATAAAATGGCATTAAGCACCATTCAAGACTTATACATTAAAGGCTTGGTTTGGGGGGAAAAGATTTATTTTGAATGTCAAACAAATTATATTTGATATATTATAAAGCAAAATAATTCCCAACAATGGAAGGTGTTTAGCATCTTATATGCATAGAAAACTGTAGCTTTAGAACCACTTTCCTACATATTTTCACATTTAAGTCCTATAGCAACCCTAGGCATAGTGAACTAGGAGTTATATTTTACTTATTATACAAAAGAGGAAGCAGAGGTACTTAGAGTGTTTAAGGAAATTGCCCCAGAATTTAGGACTCTGGACAAAACTCTGAACTAGAACTCAGGACAATTTTTATTTATAAAGTGAGAGGTGCCTGTCTCACAGGGTTATTGTGGTGACCAAATAAGAGAATGCCTTGAAAATCCTAAAGTTGTACAAAGAGAAGGTAATTCTATTATTAAAGTAGTTGGGTTTGGTGACTATATGTAAAATATATCTATAAATAATTCAGGAGACTTAAATAGTCTGAGATCTATAGATCACATATCAGAACTTGAAGTGTTCATGTAGGGAAATAGTTCATAGACTGAACTGTATCTCAAAGAGCAGGTGATGATACTATATATCCATTGTGGAATAATTAACAGCATTACAGGTTGTACAGAACTTAGACCTTGAAACAAACCTCATTAAAAGGTACTTGATCTTAGTTTTAAACCTTTAAATATCTCTTCTTCAAAAGTAATCAATGTGTGTACTGGCTACTTTAGTTATCTCGCTATGAGATGCCCATAACTTTGATCTAACTTTCTTTGATTTAACACTGCAATTAAGAAGATTTGGTTCAAAGTAAAAGCTCATTGGTTGGTGTTTTACACTGATGTGATAATGTTTACACAGATGTGCTTTGAAAGCTTGATTATGGTGGATTTGGGGGTCCTACCTCAAGGCAGACTGTGTTATTTAAAAGGTGACATAATATGACATTTACCTGGTATAACCTTCAAAACAGACTTAGATTATGCATTTCTAAAGTGATGTATCTGTTTATTGTTTTTAGCCAGTGTTTTTGTTTTACTTCATATCTATCAACAATAAATCACTTGCTTTAAGGACTCTTTTATAACCTGGTTGCACAAGGGTCAGTTCTTAGAGCTGTAGTGATGAAAAGGTGTAACTTTACCTACTTAAAGCACCTGCCAATTAATTAGCAAAAAACTCTTCAGAGCAAACAAAATACAGCAGTCACATCCATGTGTGTTCCCAGGTTTAGGCTTTTGCTAAACACACCATGAAACAAGACCAAAAAAAACAATCTTCAGTGGTTCCCTAAAACTTTTTGCTCAGGGGGGGGCATATGTAAGTCTGCCAAATGATTCTCAGCTCTTCTGCCACTGAGAAAAAGTTTCAAGGAAAGATCTTAAATGTAACTATTGGTACAAAATCAAAAATTTCAGGCTTAAATGGACATGTACCCAACTCCTTCACTTCCATGACTTTATTTTACAAAAATGCACAGGCATTCTCACATTTTTACTGGTTACTTTTCCTGTATCAAAAACACATCAAGAATCCATTTAGTTGTTTTTTATAAATGAGTTGTGAACGACAACAAAAACCTGACCTTAAAGAAAATGCAACTAAGAAGAACAAGGAAGTGTTCTTAGATTGGATAAGGGCCCCAGAGGCCACTTATCATTTATGACACTATTACAGATACTCATTTTCTGTTCATGGCAAATATAAGAATGTCAACCATCTCTTTTCAGGCTATTTGAATTTACTCTTAATCTCTAGATCCATGATTATATTATGCTATTGTATTATGCTGATTAAAAATTGATGACCTTAGCACACAATTTTAAACTTTCATATAGATACAAGGCAATCGTGATTATATCACGTGCTATCTGAGTCAAGATAAACATTAAAGAGAACCTGGGAAGGGGGTGTGTGTGTGTGTTCCTAACCTAACCTGATTATGTAAAGAAAATCCCCCATCTAAATGATAAAAGAAAAGAGTAATGCTTGTACATTTTATTAGTGTTTTAAAATTAGTGAGTTAAACTGTCAAAGCTTTGATTTTCCTTTCATCTGTGTCTGGGCAGGTCTAAGCCTCAGGTAACGCCCTTTTCCCTTCTCCCTCTCTTACCTTTCTTTGCACCTGTCCACTGCAGGCTCCCAGCAGCTCCCAGAGTCCAATTCTCCTCCTCTTCTGTCCTTTTCCTCCTCCTACCCATCCTGTCCTCCCCCCACCCACCCCCACCGTCCTTCCCTCCCCCTTCCCTTTCTGTATACCTGCCAAGCTGGGCTCCTTTCTGCAGCGATCTATCACTGCAAAGGAGCTCACATCAAAGGCGGCTGCATAGCAGTCGCTGAACAGCATCGCGGCCGTTCCAAAGACAACCCAAAGAGGGGCCTTGACTGCGCCTCCCCGAAGTTGCTGGCTAGCTTTGGCCAAGTGTGAGAATGATTTTTTGCTACTGCATGTATAGAGGAGCGTCAAGGGCCGCTCTTGGTCACTTCCGAGGAGCAAAAACGTGTTGAGAGGAGGCCGGTTTAAGATTTCAAACAGAACCTCCCCAGCGCGCATGAAAGGACTTGATTAGCATATGTCAAGAGGCCCCGCATATATAATTGGTGTGTATGTACACAGGACTCTGATCTGATCAGTTTTCGGAGTTGGAGCCCCAGCCCCCAGCCCCAGCCCCAGCCTCAGCCCCAGCCCCAGTATTGGCTGCGGCAGCTATAGATGTTTCTGCAAAGCCAGCAGCCGGCTCTCACCTACCCAAGGAGAGAAGATCGCTCCAAGACAGTGAAATCTTCCCTGCTATCTCAGTGCAAAGTCCATCCTGCGACCTCACAGGAGTAACCCGGCCTTAACTTTTTGCGCTTGTTTTGCTGTAATTTTCCTCCATTCACCTTCCCATCCCCGTGACACTTTTTATTGGGGTCTTTTGTTTTCTGGACCCTCCACCTCTCCCTCTGGCCCTCCATGGCTCCCTTAGCCGAAGTCGGGGGCTTCCTGGGCGGCCTGGAGGGCTTGGGCCAGCAGGTGGGCTCGCACTTCCTGCTGCCTCCTGCCGGGGAGCGGCCGCCTCTGCTGGGCGAGCGCCGGGGCGCGGCGGAGCGGGGCGCCCGCGGCGGGCCCGGGGCTGCGGAGCTGGCGCACCTGCACGGCATCCTGCGCCGCCGGCAGCTCTACTGCCGCACCGGCTTCCACCTGCAGATCCTGCCCGACGGCAGCGTGCAGGGCACCCGGCAGGACCACAGCCTTTTCGGTACGTACCGGTACCCTGACACTCGCAGACCCCTGGCTCCTCTTCTCTACCCAGGGCCCTTCCTCCTCGCTGGACGAGGGTCTCAGGGCTGCGCGGAGCCCCGAGCCCCCGGAGCCCATCCGATGCGCGGTGCTGGCTGGGGCTGACTGGAGGGCCAGCGCCGGGACAGGGCGAGCTTTCCTGCGCATTTGCCGCCGCAGTTTCTAGCAGGCCGGCTGCCCCAGACTCGGGGCTGGGGAAGAAAGGGTGGGCGCCCCGCATGCACCTGGCCGCTTTGCCCTTCCTGTGCCTGAGACTACAGACCGGCACTCGGAATTACATCTTTCACTCCTTACCTCGCAGACAGGTTTTTGGTTTTGTTTTTTAAAATCCCTATATTATTTTATCCTACTTCTTTTCACATTTTTCCCCAGTATCGTGCACTTAACAAAAATAACAGGCAGCACTCTGCGACTTTAAACATGCCCGACTATGTTACGCCGTTTATGCGTCCACGCAGACTGCCCAGATGGTCGCTCTCGTAAGGCTGAGACATTTACGTGTCTACCTGGAGAACCGTGAATGTTCACCTGACGTGGTAACAGATGAACTTGGCGCTGGCACGTTAGCTACTGTCGGCTCACCTGTAGTTCTCAGGCTCTTAAAATTCTATTTGGGTGAGAAAGAAAAAAAAAAAAAAGAAAAAGCCTACCCACCTACTGAGCATGCCCAGTGCTTTAGTCAAGATCCTCTGGAAATTCTGAAACCCGAAGGCAAAGATCTTGGTATTGACCATATGTAAGAGAAAATGGGGAAGCGAAAGAGGATAGGGGTGGGAACACATAGAGACATGGTTCAGAGTACTTCCAGCAGTGCCTGGGAGCAGAAGGGGTTAAAAGAAAGAAAAGCCGAGTGTTTGTTAGGGCAGATTGTTATGACACTAGACTGGGAAATCATAAACTTTCTACTATTAATCCCTAACTTACTGCGTGACTACTAAGTGCCCTTACCTGTCTGAGCCTTAGTTTTCTCATTCTGTACAATGATGGGGTGAACCTAGGTGATAGCTTTTAGATGCTTTCTGGTTCTCACAGCCCAGGATCTTCCCCCCGTTGCAGAAGTTTTCATTATATTAGAGTTAACTGTATAGCACTCTTAAAGCATTTTGATAATCATAGGTGGCACCTCATTGGAGAGATTCATTGCATTTTTTTAAAAGATACCATTTACTTGTCAGCAGCAATGTGAAAAGGTCCAACAAAAGGCCAGCTTTCCTTTCCCTTTCTTTGCATTGTAAGATTCTTCGAGAATCTCATCTCTCAATAGTGCTACCGTATCTTGTCCTTATCCTCTTGTTCTTATACTCTCATTCCTTTTTTGATTGGTAGTACTCATTAAAACTTTGGAGAAGTGTAAATCTCGGTTTGAGGGGCATTTGTAACTCTAGATGTAGAAAGGAGCATGTGGTGGTCATTTGGTAGCACTTAAAGGCTTAGAAATTATCTTTTTAAAACCCATATGTTTTCAGCTTCCACTGATCTCTCCCAAATTCCCAGTGACTGTGAGTCAAGAGTGTCATGACCTAGTGGCCAACCTTGGGGTCACTTTTGGAAAATGGTTTCTTAATTAAGGAGGCCGAGATTCTGATTCTAGAGAACTTTGCTAACACCAGGTGGCTCAGTCCTCTTGCCTATAAGAATTACTGCACTCCATTCATTACAGAAACGTCCTCCAGCTATGAGAAAGATTCAGAAATGGACACAAATGTGATAAGGCCTTTAAGTAGAGCAGGTAGGTTAAGCTCAAACTTCGCCCTGTGATCCATAGTGCAGCCTGGGAAATTCAGCCTTTTAAGACACTTGTAATTCTGTAATTTTCCCAGTGACAAGTTGCTTGCCACTTGTGTCTCCTTATAAAACTGACCCTATAGGAAGAGATTGGTAAATGTTTGTAGACTTGATCACGTGCATTAAACTAGTGTTTAAATCCATCCCTTAAAAAGTGAATGTTGCTCATCAGCATTACCATCTTACTGGAACATTTCTTTTGCTAAAGTTTTGTAGAATTATTTAGTAATTCAAAAATATGACAGACTGGTTTAAGTCCCTCTATGGTGGAACGCTATTTGTGGAAATAAAGTATTTAGTTTTACACAAAGGGAAAATAACCCAGATTAGTCTGATAGCCTGAAGGAGTTAATAGCCTCTATGATGCATTACAGCACATCCTAGTGGCCTTTGATAGTGAAGACATCATAGTTTACTACAAGGGCATGTAGGTGAAAGGAAAGTTCATGTTTAGCACGTATAACATTATATGCTTCTCTCTGTATTTGCCTTCTTTTCCTAGTGTTTCAGTTATTAGTTATGAAGTTATCTTGCTGTTTTACCTTTAAACTCCTTTCTGTGTCATCAAAGTGAGAATTTTGAAAAAGTTTGAGAATGGCTATTTGAGATGTTAAACAATGTGTTTGATAATTTATATTAATTTAGTCATGATTCAATAAAAAATGCAAAACGCTGTGTTTTTGAATTTCAAAACCACGTCAATAGAATATAAACTAAAAGGTCCAGTGAGGTTAAAATAATCTCCTATCTGAGTTAGCAGTATATATGTAGTAAATTTTTTCTGCACAGTAGTACAGTAGGAAGATTTTACCTAATACATAAACATGGAATCACTACTTTAAAAAAAGTTTAGCCTGAGATCAAACGTATTCCTTTAAAGGCTTTTCCTTTATTTTCCCCTATTCTCCATAGATTTGTCTGATGTGGTTGCATTGTGGGTTGACTCACCTGTTTATTATGATTTTTAAAAAGGCTGGCTTTGAAAATGATACCAGAAAGACAAAGTACCTCCTAGTCTTTTTATGGGACACTGGGCATTAGAAAATCTATCTAAAATCTGTGATTACCTCTTAAGGGAAGTTTTTCATGTCTCCCCTTTGTTAAGGAATTAGCTTAGTTGCCACCTCCTCACATTATAAATAAGAAAGACTTGTCAAATCTGATTTAAGAATCAAATGATTACAAATTACTATGTGGTATACTATTTCCTTGAAGAGAAAAAGGATCAGAATTTTAAAAGTGTGGCTAAAATCTTCAAGAGGAACACAAAAAACACATAACCTTTTCCCATCAATCCCTCTGAGCCATTGCAAAAATGATTTATGCCTAGTTGTGAATGAGGTTTTGGATGCTGTTTAAAAAAGTTGAAACTATTGAATATAATTATTATTCTGAGAATATATATAATTTCTTGTCTTTCTACAGTTACTATTTTTTGCTAACAGCAAATCTTAAGATGAGAATTAAAGTATGGGTGGTTTGCCATTTAGTTTTGCAAGAAAAATGGATATAAGATCTGTTATATACTTGGTTTATATGGAAATGAAACATATTGTTCTTGAAAACTGGCTCTATTGTACATTCTAATCAGTTCCTATTCTTTCAAAGACAAGAGCATCTAAAATAAATCAGATATTTGAAGAGAATTAAGTTACATGTGAGCCATAGTACAACTTTTCAATTTGAATTTAACATTCAGTATTTCAAGTAATTATGCATATGATAGTAGGTCATGTTTTGGACCTATATTTTTGTTTCTTACAATAATCACTCACTAATTAGGTTGGCAGTAAGTTTAATTTTTATTTATTAACCATTTCTATATTTGTCATTATAATGGCTATCCTATGGGGTCTGTGTCTTCCTGCTTTATCTTATCTTCTCTCTGCCTCAGACTCTCAATTAGGGACCCTGATTCTTTCAAGCCACTTTTAGACTATTTAGTGGTATATTGTTGCTGTAAGATCCTTGATAGCTCTATTTAGTGGTATATTGTTGCTGTAAGATCCTTGATAGCTCTAATGTTCTACATGATCTCCTAAAGTTTGAAAGAGCTCATTTGAGCTCTTAAGAATCTATGTTTAGAGCTTAAGAATCTGTGTTTCTGCCAAAGACTGAATTAGGCTCTGGTCAGAACAGAGTCCTCCACATAAGCAAATAGCCAGATTTTGAACTTTCCCTTGGCTTTGGGAACATCACGTGTCCAAACAGGAACTTGTACAATAAATCAAGACATGACTTAAGAGCAAGAATCAAGGTGAATGGTACATATTTATACTGTTTATAGAGCTTAAGAGGGAGTGAAGGGGTGAAGGTAGAAAGCTATTGAGGAAAGCAGTTCCAAGCATGGGTATGTCTGGATACTTCTGCAAAAGAGTCTAAAGGGAAGAACAAGACAAAGACATTAGTCCAAAGGTTAGTGTGTCCAGAGTAAAAGAGTGATGCAGAGGGAAGCATTTTTTTTAAACTATGGTATATACTTTATTAAGTGGAACATTTTCTTTTCTAGTTGTCCTATTGATAAATGAAAATAATTCTAGAAAGTTATTGATAGCAAAGTCTACTTGCATGGTAAATTCTTGGTATTTGGTTATCACACTTAATGAATTATAAATTCCTTTTACTTCTTTGAACTGTAAGTTTATTTTTAAGAATGATGTACCTGGAAACAGCATATTATGTAATCTTTAAAGTTTTGAATCTACTATATTGTCCTCAAGAAGTAGAAACACTGGGTTAAGGCTCAGGAGATGTGAGTTTCACTTAGCAGTTCCATTAATTCCAAATGTATTGTCCTTAGGCAAGTCAGTGAACCTCTTTGAGCCTCAGTTTCTTTATATGTAAAGTAAGGATAATATCTTACATACCTATCACTGGGGGTTGTTTTTTGAAGACCAGATAGAAAATATAAGTAGAAGCTCTTTATAAACTAATAAAACACAAATGTACCCATATATTGTATACTAGCTGCTGCTCGAAAAAGATTGACTTGGTTCACAGTAAGCGAACCAAAACAAAACAATTAAAAGGACTACAATTAACTAATGGAATCACAGAAAAGTAAGAACACCTCTCCTACGTACTGACTTACATAGTAATAGCTTCTATTTGTTGAATGCCAAATGTATTAGTCCTTCCCATTCTCCTGTAGGGAGGTATTTCACTCATTTGCACATGAGGAAATTAAAGTTCAAAGGAGACAAATACTTGCAGAGTGAGACTAGCCAGTAAACTACTGAACTGGAATTCAAAATCAGGTCAGTCTGTCTTAAGGTTTTACACCTTTAACATTATACCATGATAGGCTGTTTTTCCTTTTTTTAGTTTTTTTCTTCTTATATGGAAAATCAGAGGATCATCTTAATAACAATTATATAGCACTTTGCAGTTTACAGAGGACTTCTACCTACATCATTATATTTAGCAATATTGGTCTACGACTATTTGGAAGATTTTCACTAGTCATTAATAAATACAAATCATTATTTTGTCTATAAATTTAGGTATCCTGGAATTCATCAGTGTGGCAGTGGGACTGGTCAGTATTAGAGGTGTGGACAGTGGTCTTTACCTTGGAATGAACGACAAAGGAGAACTCTATGGATCGGTATGTATTTTTTAAAACGTTGTAATTTTTAAAATGATGACTATCCATCTTATAAGTAAAACATCTACCAGTAGATCATACCCAAAGAAATATATAAAAACATAACACATACACATAGACATTAAAAATCAATATCCTGATACACTTCCATGTGTCTGAGCAATTAGTGTAATAACCCAGTTTCACTTTTTAAATCCCAAACCTTAGTTACTCTCAGCTTGCTCATTCTACCTGTCTGGGTCTTTGTACTTTTCTCCATATTTTGATCATTCCTACCAAAGATAGAAAAATGAGAGCATGTTCTTCTTGCATGTTAAATTCTTTTCATAATTTTTACACTCATGTATTGTCAATTTTCTCTACCCATCATCACCTTCCATAGCTGCATATATACCACTTACTTGCTGACTTTTATGTAAGGAAATGAGTGAATGAAATCTTAGGATACTGTGGGCAACAACAGAAAATGGTAACCACACTGGTTTGACCATATCTGTAGTCTTGATAATTGCAGCAGCCACAAGCTCAGTCAGAGTTGCATTGGGCAATTTTTAACTTGCAACTGAGGGTAAGTGTACATTTGTGGGTCTATATAAATGTTTTAAATATGGGGCTTAAAGTAAACATTTCAGGTTAATATTTCATCAGCAGAAGTATTTTTTTACAACAAAACAAGCATAATACAAGATTTAGAGGAACAGAATAATATAAAACTGCATTTTCAGTACAATACAGATTTTTCTCTTTTACTGGTAACATTTGTTCATAGTTGCTTATGCAATTTTAAGAAAATTGGTTAGGTATAAATGTGTGCCACTCTCCCCCACCCATCCTCTCATAAGGAATCCTTTCTTGAAGTCAATCCCTGTAACCTTTCTAAAGAGAATTTAGTTTTTATGATTGAGCAGGTGACACGATCTGGTGCCTTTTTTCTTAAAATTTCAATTGAGATTTTATATAACAATTGAGTATATAACAAGATACTGTTAGAATCTCAACATACACTGAGAAATGTTAGGTATAGTACTTTAACCAATAGAATAATATCAGTCCTTTGTATGAGGCAAAACTTGTCCTTTCCAGGCTTTCTGTCAGTTCCGAAGAAAGAGAAATAATGTACTGTGTAATAGTCATAAGGGTCAAATTACAATTGAAAGAGAAAAACAAGCATAAAATCTTCCCTCTTCATATATGAAAAACACTGGAGTTTTTCATATATAAAGAAACAATTTTTTTAACATATTAAAAAAAACATGGTGGTCTATCCCTTAGGATAATATACATTCCACCTTGAGAAGACAAGAAATCACTAGCCTTTTACTGCATATACCTAATAGTAACATAAAGTTAATCATGGGAAATGTATCATCAAACAATGACTAGATTCATAAAGAGAGGATATAAGATTTGGAGTAATGATCTTGAATTAGGAATTTGGTTATTAGCAAGATCTTGAAATATTTCAAGATGGTAGTAGAGAACTTTGCATCTCTGCAGAACTTTGGCAACAAATGATGGAACAAGATAAAGTATAGGCCTCTGTGGTAGTGACGGTAGTAGGAGGGAGATAAAATGGAGCATGGGAAAATTCTGATATTTAATAAGTATTTGAAATATAAAATGGAGCATTGACATTTTACTTCAAGTTCTTTGAACTAAAGTGCTGCATGGAGTCACAGGGAAGAAAGAATTCCAGATAACATAAAAACTAAAACAAAATAAAGTGAAAACAATCAAACTTTTCTCCTTGTTTGACAAGGATATAGTTGTAGGCAAAGAAATAAAGATATACAATTGAGACTTTTGAAAGAAATTCTCTCAAAGGTATTTTTTTTAATGGCAGTTATCTTTTGTTTTAGGAGAAACTGACTTCTGAATGCATCTTCAGGGAGCAATTCGAAGAGAACTGGTATAATACATACTCATCCAACATATATAAACACGGAGACACTGGCCGCAGGTATTTTGTGGCGCTTAACAAAGATGGAACTCCAAGAGATGGTGCCAGGTCCAAAAGACATCAGAAATTCACACACTTCCTGCCTAGACCAGTGGACCCAGAAAGAGTTCCTGAATTGTACAAGGACATATTGGTGCACAGTTGAAAGTGTCATGTCTTTACTGAAGAAGGAAACTGCGACCATCACAGTTCTCATCATAGTTCCCGTCATAAAATAATAACCCAGGGAGACACGCAGAATGTTACAGTCTATTTTCCACTGGGAGACTGAATTTGGAAAGACTATTGAGAACAAACCAAGAAATTTTGACTTGAAGCAGATCAAGATTTCTCATTACAAGTGGATTAAGTTCCCTTAGGGGCACAGGCCGAGTCCTTACTAGTAGACTGAAGCTGAAAATCTGTTAAACTGTGGCTAACGGGAACTCCACCAAGTTTGCTGCTGGTCCCTCACCTTTTTGGATTATGTTTACTTTAAAAGTTACATTAAAAATAGATACTTCATGTTGAAGAAATGGATTGACATAGTTGGCCAAGATTACTGCTACATAAATTCTGAGGACCTTGTAGGATTTGGCAGTTTATGGCATTATATGTAAAAAAAAAAAAACCTGGGTGAATTTTGGACCATGAAACATGCCATACCAAGATGGAACATTTTTTTAAAGGATGGACCTATTTATACATTTTCAATTTGCAAATATTTATTATATATATATTTATTTATTGAAGAGTTTATTTTTTACTGGTATATGAAGATAATACAAAGAGAAAAAGAACAAAAAATTCTTTATTGTGCCATTACTTTGTTGTGATGTCTGGGGCTGTAAGGAAGACATCCTTATTGCAACACATTAAACATAGGATAAGATCTTGACTTTCTTTTTAAAAGTAAAATATAGCATAGATTATATTTTTTTGCAGTTACCTTCTAAATGTAACCATGGTTCCTTTGGCCTAGAAAAATACTTTGTCAATTTGAATTGAATTCAACAAACATTCAAAAGGGAATTAAATGTTGTTATTTTATGTGTTGGTTTCATTCCTTTTTAGGTGCAAGTTATTCTACTTATATAACATATTTTCTAAGTGACAAAATTCTAATCTCCCTAGAGAAAACCTTTGGTATTTAGAGAAATTCTAATGTTCAAAATTATGACACATTATAGGCAACTTAGGCTTATTTGTTTTCTGGATTCGGTGTGGCAAAGACCATTTCTTTCACCCACTATGATCACAGAAAGAGTCTGTATGGCACCTTCATTAAAAATGGTAAGGCCCCACGGCAACAGACTCACAGAACCCAAGAATGGACTAACAGTTACCAAAGGGAAAGGGACTGGGGAGGGTGGGTGGGAAAGGAGGGATAAAGGGGGAAAAGAGGCATTACGATTAGCACACATAATGTAGTGGGGTCAGGGGGGACACACCTGAAAGGCAGTATTTACAGAGAAGAGAAGTAATGATTCTATAGCATCTTACGCTGATGGACAGTGACTGTAATGGGGTATGTGGGGTGGACTTGAAAATAGGGGGTCTAGTAACCATAATGTTGTTCAAGTGATTGTACATTAATGATACCAAAAAAATATATTGTCTTTTGATGCACAAAATTTTTAAATTTTCATGAAAAAAAATGGTAAGGCCCCATCTACCTGATTCTGTCCTCTCTTCCATTATATCTCCTATTTAGTCATTTATTCATTAAATATTCATTAAAGCCTACCATACAGAAAATATTGTTGGCACTAAGGACAATGTGGTCATCAAGATAGAGGTGGGCCCTGCATCAAGAGCTTAATATCTAGGAGAAGAAACACAATAAACAAACTAACTAACAAATAAATACTGTAACTGTAAATTGTGATGTGCATTATAAGGAAAACAAATTTCAGGCCCAGAAATAGAGCACATTTAGGTAAGAGGAGTCAGAGAAAGCTTCTCCGAGGAGGTGACATTTGGCCTTAAAGGATACGAAAGAGATCTCAAGACAAGGCTAAGAGAATAAAGCCTAGTAGGAAGAGGAAACAGGGAGCCTCCAGTCCCTAAGGCAAGGAAGGGCTTTGTGGCTGGAAGCTGGTGAGTAGTTGGGAGAATGGCACAGGTACGTGTAGAATGCTGTGCAAATACAAATCCTGTAGGTTCTTAAAGGCCTTTCTGAGGTTTTATTTGCTCCTGCCCGGCAATTGTCAATGTCCCCATGCTTAGACATAGCATCATTGCTGAGGCTGTGGTAATGATAATGGTAACAGCTACCACCACTTCCCAGCATGGAAGGCTTGGTAACACAGATTGCTGGGCCCCAGACCCAGCGTTCTGATGTGTGGGTCTGGGGTAGGGTCTGAACATTTGAATTCTTAACAGGTACCCAGGTATGTGGATGAGGTTGGTCTGGAGACCACACTTTGAAGACCACTAGTCTAGACCGATCAGTGTTTCTCAAACATTAAGGTACATGCAGAATCACCTGGGGATCTTGTTGAAGGATAGATCTGTTAAATGATTGGTCTGGGGACAAGGAGGTCCTGTGATTCTGCTTTTCTAACAATGTCCAAGGTGATGCTTAATGCTGCTGAACCACAGACCACACTTTGAATGACAAGACTGACTGTTGCTTTAATGCTATCTGGAGTTATTCCTATTAGTTCATCCTCTCATTACTGAATTAATGGTGATGTGTGGGGTGAGGGCTGGGAGTTGAACATATAATTTTAATAAAGCTACATGGGAATATGTATGTTGGAAGAGGAGTTGCACACTTAAGTGTACAGGGTAAGAGTGAAATAGAGAAATATTTCAACTCAAAACCTCTTGGTTTTATAATTGTAAAATATAACAGTATAAAATAGTTTAGCAGTAATACTTTAATAATCTTCAGAATCAATTCCTAGTTTTACAAATAAAATAAAATAATTTCACAATTAAAATAATTCCTATTTATACAAATAAAAGTGAAGAACTATTTTGGTTCAGTAACACCTGTTTAAAATATGAGTCCCAAAGCAAACATTATGTAAGCCTTTGAAGTCTTTTGCAAAATGGTGCTGGTGTCTAAACTTATAACTATGGAGGAAGTCTTATAAATTTAAAAAGACAGTACACTGACCAAAGATAGCTTGCAATAAATACTGTTAGCAACCAAAAATTTTTCTTTGTTTAAGATATAACAGGAATAGAGGTTTAACTTTTCAAAAATTGTGATAGCTGCTTGTAGCAATTTGAGATACGATATGATTGAAGTAATGGCATTATAGACTTTCAGAAAACTAGGAAGTCACTATATCTTGTATTTTCATTATATTTATATATTGGTATGTCTTCATATGTCAGAGAAACAATTTGCATCTGCTGAATTTGTACTGTTTAAAGAAATGACCTATTAGGTATCTGAATAGATTTCAAGTCATACCCCTGAATAAAAGTAGTATGTGAACATATTAATTCCTATGTGGAAGGATAAGAATAACTGGGCTTATTATCAAACAATTCTTTGGAAATAATTTATTATATCCTCATAATGCTTGGGGAATATCTCACCCATTACTCATCCTCTTTGGTTATTTTAATTTTCTATTCATTTTTAAATGTTCTATTAGCAATCACATATTAACTTACATTTCCCATTCCTTCTTGCTTAGAATATTAACTATCAATTGCTAAACTTCCCCACATTTTCTGCAATGATAAGAGAAATCTAAGTACATGATGGGGTGGGGGGCAGTATCTCTTAGTGTGTCAATTCCAAAGAGTTTGGTTTTCAGTTAAATGCATTGTCAAAATAATTCAGAAATTTAAAACTATTGATCATTTGTGAGATTATAGATCTATCATCAACTTAATATATAAAAGTTAGAGATCCATTCAGGCTATCACATTTATAATATGGAAATTGCCAGGTT
The DNA here is from genome assembly GCA_032199065.1 of Smutsia gigantea. NCBI lineage: Eukaryota > Metazoa > Chordata > Mammalia > Pholidota > Manidae > Smutsia > Smutsia gigantea. The sequence goes on from JAVSCE010012176.1 coordinate 425,670, forward strand.
TGTGAATAAACTAATGATCAGAAATATTTTACATATATATGTAAATATATAAATATATTTATATTATAAAAAGGTGTATATATATATATATATATATATCTCAAAACTCTGAACTTTGACTTCAATAGATAAATTTTTACTTCTAATGATAAAATTTTAAATGCTGTTACATATTATTGGTTAGGAATTAGTATATCAAATCACTCCTGTGTGGTTCAAGGTATGCTGCTTCCATTAGTAAAAATAATTTTAGGACATCCAAGTACTACTAAATTAGGTTATTTTAGTTAATAGTATAATGTTGGTTGGTGTGATTAATTCAGTGCATATAATTCCTTGACCCAAAGTTAGAATTTCTTAGTCTCTCCCTACTGACAGAGAAGGGGTCTAGTATGATACTTTTAGGTTTTTAGAATAAACCTAATATTTTTATAGAACCTATGGTTAACATTATCATAAGGTTCCTAAATGAGCCTACTAACCAAATCTGCTGTGGACCAGCAGTGTACACAGGGGTAGCACTAAAGAAGTTGAAGGGAGGAGGGAGATACATATTTAATATAATTGGTTGAACAGTTCACTTCTGGTTGAATAGAACAATTCTACAGGTCACACCTGGACATTTAAGTTTTTTTAACAGTTATCTTTATTTACATTGTTGGAAGTATGTAAATAATAATATGGAAAGGAAGGACTTGGTAGTGTTTATACCTAGTACCAGTTTGCTTTCCAGTATGGCTGTACAAAGTATGCAACATGATTTATTTTAAAACACGTACTTTTTTCTAAGAATGTTAGAGGAAGTTTCATTGTTCCTGTGGTTATTTTCTTTGTAACACAACTTTAGTTCTTTGGGCACACATTTTGCACAGTCTGACTCATTAGCATGGCCATCGTTTGACTAGTTATTTTCAACCGAGTTTTGCAAGAGAATTAAGCCAAGGAACATATCTGATACCATTTTAGATGTATAGAGCACAAGTTAATGTATTATATATGCTGGGTCTCTTAGGGCTTAATTCTTTCAGGAATCCTGTTGAGAGTCTGTTGTGAGGTTGGCTATAGTATTATCACATTGGCCCCTTCTCTCAACAAAATTGACTGTTTCACACAGGGACCAGACATGTTAATACAATTCTATTCCAGCTTAATCAAAATTCTATATGCCACCAGATTTTTAATATTTTGGTAGTGCCAGAGTAATCTGGGTATGACATCAAAGCCAACCAGATGTAAGGAAATTCTGTGGTCTCCCCTATTTCATATCCTTCATACTGCTGCCCCAAAGGCCTCATCAAGCTGTAGAGGAATATTCTACTTGCATGGCACATGTACATTGCCTTGGACTTGTGGCCAAAAACACTAGCTGAATATTCCCAATAAACAGAAACAATTCATTTACTTTGTTGTGCAGCTGGAAGTGTTCTCCTGTTCTTTTTAATCCTGTTGATACATTAAATCACCCAGAGACAACATTAGATTGTACTTAAATCAACTTTCATTGGCATCCATTAGGTTTTCTAGTTGCTAAAATAGAACAAATTGATCTCTTTCCTGGTTGAGAGTCTTGCCACAGGTCCCAGCCATTGCCCTGACCAACACATGATTGGATGCAATTAATACTTTGAGACCAAGGCTCTTCTCTGTAGAAGAGGAGGAAACTGAAATGTGTATCAGTACCAAACGGCCCATGACAGCTGGTTAAATGTTTCCATATATACTGAAGTTAGCCATACTTCTCATTAGAGTAAGTAATCTCACATTCAGGCCCCCAAGGTGCAATTGACTGGGACAAGTTGGGTGTAGTGAGATTGTATCCTAGTCTTCCTAGTACTATTCATCAACAGAGTAGAAAGAAAGTACACTAGAAAAGAAAAAGAAGGGGGGAATAAAACCAAAGGTCTCTTAGTTTTCAAAGATTTCTGGTTTCCCTAGCTCTGTTTGTCAAAATATTTCCTGGCTCTTCAGCCACAAAAGTTCCCTGTATGATTTAATTTCTAGGGGGTTCACATGTATCTTACCACCCATTTGGTCAAAGGGAGTTTGAATATTTATTTTAACATTTCTGGCAGCCAGAAATGCCTATATGTCTTCATTTCATCAAGTTTTCCTCCAATATGTTTAAAATATAAGAAAATAGAATTCTATATACAGGCATTTTATTTTTTAAACAACTCATGTTTTTTCCCCCCAATGTAATGTATTCTTTGTCCCAATTCAGTAAATAAATCAGCACACTTCTATTTATTTTCTCTGTGGTGCTTTATCTGCACCAGATAACTTCATGGAGGTGGATATGGCCAGGTATGTGTGAGGTTCTAGTATATTTATTGACCAGGCTGTTACCTTATCTCATTTTCCATGAGGTGTGAATTATGGGAAGTGTGCAGTGAGGGGAGCAATTATTGAGAAGGTAAGTTGTTACCTTGAGGAGGACTTTACCTCCAGTCATATTGTTTGACCCCAAACTGGGGTTTGGGTGGCTGCCACACCTAGTACGTGAAAGTAATGGTCTTAGAGGTTCGAGACTGAAAAGTACAGGGGTCAAGGAAAGTGTTTCTAAGAAGCAGCAGTGTGCCTGGGGAACTACTGAGGGGCCCTTGCAGAGCGCTGGCCTCCAGCACACAGTGCACTTCTGTGAAGGGTATTACTCTCTCCTGATTATGCTGCTTCCATTAGCAATGGCTGTCTCACTTGCCCATTTTTCCTGTGTGTCCTTGGGTGTCAGATACAATAAAATTCGTACTGGTGGCAAAAAGTATTTAATGTTCTCTCTTCAGGTTGCTCTGTTTTAGCTAGGGCCCAGTAAATGACTGGCAACTGGTTTTCAAAATGAGTACATGATCTTGACGGACATAACAACTTTGTCATCTTCTTAGGGACACACCAATGATTCCACGTCAAAAGATCCCTGGACAGTCCCCTGGAGAGTCTTGTCTTGGTTATATGGGCTGAGAGGTTAGAAGTTGCCTGTGTAAACAATAGGGAACCTGCCACTCAGCAAGCCATTTATCAAATCTAATGAAGGTAATCATCTGGGTTGTTGGGTTCACCTTTTCTGCCCAAAAGGACAGTAGCTATTTGAAGTTCTTCCTTTCTAATCTCCTTATCTATTGCTTATGACTTTTCCAGGACCAGGGTTGCTCCACCGCTCCCTGCAAATCAGCTCATCTTGGTTTCAGTGCTGTCCTCACCCATAGAAATAAAGCATTAATTTCAATGGGGGTGTTTTCTCTCACATATTGTATTTGCTACCTCTCCCTCTTTTTTTTTGAGATGTGACATATCTATATATGTATGTAACCGTCACTCAGATCAAGATATCAAACATTCTCACTAATTAATTTTTTTCCCTTTCACCTATTTCACTCCCCTACACTCCTCCCCTATGTCAACTACCACTCTGTTCTCTGTGATTATGTTACCATTTTCTTGTTAAGGCTTAGTGTGAATTGTCTAGCCAATACTTGGTATCTTTTAGTTTTAGAAATGCTAGTGATGTGAAGAAATCTCATGTAGCTTTAATATGAATTTTTATTCACTTAATTAAATTCCCTAATGACTAATAATGTTAAATGTATTTTCACGAGCTTATTTGCTATCTGTATATTTCTTCAGTAAAGCATCAGTTCAGATGTTTTACCCATAATTATTGGGTTATTTAACTCACTATTACTGAGTTCCAAAAGTACTTCACATATTTTAGGTAGAAATCCTTTTCAAATATGTATTTTGCAAATATTTTCTCCCAGTCTGTGGTTTATCTTTTCTTACACTAACAGGGTCTTTTAATAAGCAGAAGTTTTAAATTTTGATGAAGTCTCATTTATGATTTTTAAAATTCATGCTATTTACTATTTATTTTTGTATCTAAGAAATCTTTGCCAAACACAAGTCACTGAGAGTTTCTCCTTGCTTTCTTCTTGAAATTTTTATAGTTTTAACTCTTATATTTGGATCTATGATCCATTTTGAGATTATTTTTACTTGTGAAATTAAAAAAGTTTTTAAATATATGTGAGGTAAATTATCCATGCATATCAGCTAAGATATTTGAGAGTTTATTTACATGCCACTTCAATTATAATAGGACTACAAGCACAAACCCAAGAGTAGTTTTAAAATACATACTTGTATAGATTAATGAAATTGTCCTGAGATATTAATACACTCTGGGGCCTCCCATGGCTCACTCTTTGCCCTGAGACTCATTCAGAAAATTCAGGGTTTTTTAATATCCTGAGATGGAGCTTGGAGAATATATATTTATTAGCCAGTGCCCTTTGGATCAACAATTGTGAAGAAAAGGCAAGTAAATAAGATTGGCCAGGAGAAGTTGAGTGGCGATGTAGACATGATGTCAGACTTGGACATCTTGAGCTCAGGAGCTAAAATGGCCCTAACTCACTGGGACAAGTTGGTTGAAATTTTTACTCATGCTTGGATCAGATGGTGGATGTAGGCCACCACAGGAAGGGGGGCTCTCCTTCCCTAATGCAATCGAGGCAATTCCTGAAAGGCAGGCAGCACCTGAGCAGCTGGGGCAATCAATGCATTCTTGTAAAGGTGTGCAGACAATGAGTCTCTATGCCCTTACAATCTGCTCACTTGTTGCTCAGATCCACATTTTCATGAATGTGATATGACTGTTATCTCCCTTTGTCATGGGCTTATTCTGCTGTGTGTGGGATCCTGTGCAGGTGGAATACACCCTTGGATAGTGACGCGGGCTGGAACACTGCTGAGAGGGAAGGCAGTCCATACCTAGAAGGTCTATCACATCTGAATCAACCACAGGCCTCTTCAGGCCAACAGGGGCCCAATATAGACAATTTGGCATCAGATGGACAGATAGTCTCCTTGAAGAATGGTGTCAGATCATTGGCTCAGCACTGGGCTTTGTTACTGGCAGGTTGGACATGCAGAGGCAGCAGTAGTTCGATTAATTACGGAAAGCAGGAGCCCATCCTGCTGGGCTGAAAGTCCTCCAAACTAGCTGTTTGTTCAAGCTAAGAAGTGGTAATGAGTTCCTCTTTTGTATTTGCACTTCTCAGAGAGGCAAGGCTAAGCCCAGATCTCCCAGTATGATAGGATAATACACTACACTTTAATAAATATAAAGTAAAAATATATAAAATAGTGTAACATAGATACTATTACCTTTCTTTAGAGGAAAATAAATACTATTTATTTAGTCTAAAGGCAAAAAAAAATAGAATAGAGCTTTAAGATATTTTAGCTATCAGCTAGTTCAATCTGTCCATTTTATAAATGAGGGAAATCTTTTATCATATTGGCTCTTTTCAATAAAGTCATGAAACATTTTGTTGTTTATAAGTTAGTAAATGTATCTATATGCATTTATAAATTTCTTTTATGATTTTTCCCGGCAATGATGAAATTAGTATGTTTTGATCTTTGTGCAAGTTGTTCAGAAGGAACTTAAAAGAAGTATTTAGGAAAATCCAAGTGCTGAAACATTTGAGATATGCTTTGTGGTCTCAGTTTCGTGTGATTGTCAGCCAGGAAGTTTTCTGATTAAGATGTCTTGCCAATTCCTTGCCAAAAACATTATTTATTACACTAATGGGGATTTCCTATTTGAGATGTTAAAGGCAAAATGTTACTAATATTATTTCCCTTAAAATAATTGACATTGATCAATTGATGCATTCTAATAAATTAAAATTAAGGATCAGACAGAGGCACATAAAGACAATTAGATATTTTATTGGTAAATATTTATTAAAATAAACTAGATTTTTTTGGATTAGAGATTTCTCATTCATTATTGGTAGTGAAACTTGAAGATGGATGTTGTTGAATATTTATTTCCCTTTTTGGGTCTAATGTTTTGTAAGAATGAAATAACTTTTAGCAAGGGCTAAATTTTGTTGGGTTAAAATGGCAATTAGAATCCCACAGTTATGTGTGTAAATTTTAGAATTTCATGAGTTCCCTAAAGTTATAAAAAAACCTTCTGCATACTCTTGTGCGTGTGTGCATTTTCTTATGGTACAAAGGGAGATGGGTTCCGAGCATCTAGTAAAGACTATATACCTGTAGATAAATTAATAAATACTAAATTACCCCTAGTTTTAGCCAGGTAGTAAAGGTGTGAAGCAAATTTTAATAATTACACATTTGTAATTTGTACAATTAAAAATTTTAAATGACAGATTATGATAAGTGCTGTGAAGAAAAAGAATGTGGTGCTGTAAGAAAGACCATAGGCATATATCCCCTTTAGTTAAGACAAAGAGTTACGTAGACAAAGAATTTGTGCAGTCTATGTGTGAGAGGCAGGATGTGTGTGGACACCAGTCAAGAAAATCCAGGGAACAGCATGAAAAGGGCCTTGCAGTTGGGAAACAGCGTGATATGTTCAGGAAACTAAAAGAAGACCAGATGGTCATAGTACAGTCAGTGAGGAAAAGAAAAGCATGAGAATGAAGGGGTTGGCCTATAGGCATCGTCTCATGCAGGCCCTTGTGAGGCATACTGAGTTGTTTGAGTCTTATTTTACTGAGTGGGAGGTCAAGGGAGGATTTTAAGTAAGAGAGTGACATCCTTTTATCTATATCTTTAAAAGACCACATTGGCTCCAGTATGGACATCAGACTGGGTTGGGGTAAGAGTGGAAGAAGATGGGCATTGTTAGGAGACAACTGTTTTTTACTCCAGGCCAGAGTTGGAATATCTTGGACTGGGATGTTGGCAGTGGAAATGGAAGGTAATGGATGGATTCAGGGTATTTTGAGGGTAGAATCAGTGAGTCTTAGTAATAAATTAAATGTGGGGATAAAATGTATCAAGAAGTGTCCAGATTTTTGGCTTGAGCACATGTGTTTGTGTGTGTGTGTGTGTATGTGTGTGATAGTATCACTTATTGATATTATGTAAGTCTGGAGGAGAAACAACTCTGGGAGAAAATCAAAACTTCAGTTCTGGAAATGCTGATTTGGTGATACCAGCAAGATGATCAAGTGAATAGATCAAGTAAGCAATTGAACCTATAGGTCGGGAAGTAAGGGCTAGAGATATAATTTAGGAGTTACTGACATACAGATGGCAGGGATAAAAAAATGAAAGTTCTGAGTCATATCAGGTTAAGTGGAAGTAGAAGATTGTCTAATGACAGGGAAAGAGATGCTAGATAAGAAAATCAGCCAAGTTTTATATCACATAGACCAAGAAGCGTTTCTAGAAGGAAGGAACAATTAATTGTGTTGTGTGTTACTGAGAGATTACACAGATGAGAGCTAAAAGAACTGTCATTAAATTTGGGAAAATGGGAGTCAATGGTCACCTCAGGAGGTGACTTCAAGAACAAGAGAGACTGATGCCAGATTAGAGTGAATTGGATAGTGAAAAGGAGATGAAGAAATGGAGAAAAATTGTGTCGACAGTAGTGGTAGACACCATGGGTTGGCTACCCAGCAGCTATTTCCCCAACATGAATAGAATCCCCAGTTTTTTAAACAATATCTGAGTGGTCAAGTTCCTTAAGAGAGTGAATTGAGATTGTGCAAATCAATCACAGTAGTCTCATTTACCTTGCCATGTGTGTGTGTTAGCCATGAGCATTTTACACATTCTGGCTAGTATCTTCCTCCAAGTCTTAACTTAGGAAAACACTAACATTCCATATAAAATATTATCATAGTTAACAAAACAGCTTTGATTTGGGAGTATTATTCCAACACTCTCATACTGATCATGAGCAATTATTCTATTTAGCCTAAAACATCTCCTACTATCTAATATAACAATTATAATGATTGCAACGTATTGCTCACTCTCTATGTACCAGATATCATGCTATACAACAACCTTGCAAGGCATATTATTTTTATTTTTCAGACGAGTTAAGGAAGACTTAGAAAAATTAAGTAAAATGTCCAAGGTCACAGTCAGGTACATGGGAGAAGCAATCAGTGACTTATTCAACCCATCAGAATTATTCATTCCCTGCAGAATAGAGTGCACTTTCTACTGTACCTATGTAAGGGGTGTTTTACTCTTGTACTCGTCTACACTTGCCTGTTTTCTCCCTTGCTCAGACCTGCCCTTTTGATACCATTGGCTTTCAGCCAACTATTACACTTGAAGATTGAATATGTTGATTTTACTAGGCCAACCCTACTGGAATGATAAGCTTTCACTGAAGATACAGGGGGTGGGGTTGCACTATTTTAGGGCTTTAAGGGCTGACCATAATAAGAAACATTAAAGGTGTTTTTTTTTTACCATAACGTTACATTAGACTAAAGGAAAGGAATTCACAGTATATTTATAACATGGAATCAAAGAAATATTATACAGAATTATCCAACCTTTATGGAAAGCCTGATTTTGATAGAGCATTTAAATTTCCTTTTTGAAAATATGCAAATACCTAGTGTTTTTGAAGACGTAGAGTAGTTACTCTGGGCAAAGCGGACTCTGCTAGGAATCAAATAACACTTTTATTAAAGACTCTAGTACTCTGTGGCCAAAGCAGGGCTCATAACTGTTTAGAATCTCTTTCCTCGTCAGTAGAGTGGGCATAAAACTGCCTTGTCTTTAAGACTGAAACTCAAATGGAAGAAAGTAAAACCAAGTTTTTTGATCATAGTAAAGCATTCACACGATAAGCAGTAATTTCATGTCTGTCCTGTTTTAGGGACTGTGGTCACCTCTAGTTACTACAGATGGTGGCACAGTGCTTAAATACATAAATATCATGGCAATAGATAATAAGCACTGGAATGAACAAATGTGAAAAATCCTGCAGACGTACAGGAGGGTGAATGCAGTAAGCATAGTAAGCTAAGTGGAGGGTATAAGGGCATTAGAGACATATTGAAGAGCTTGGTTGTTCTTCACAGCAGTGTGGTTATGGAAAGTTTCCAAGTAAAGGAATAATATGGTTCTATGTGAATGTAATAAAGATGGTTTTGGATAACCTGGAAGAGAAAATTTAGAAGTTAGGGAGATTAGTTATCTGGCTACTTGGTGAGCCTCAGGTAAGGCCATCAACACAGAGAAGGGATGGTGTTTCTGTTAAGTATTGCTGCCCAATAAGTTACCTCAAACTGAGTGGCTGCCACAAAGAATGACTTATTTCTCATCAATATATGGTTTGGCTGGATGGTTTTACTGCTGGTGTTGCTGGGGCACATTCCTGTAGCTGCAATCAGATGACAGCTAGAGATCCTGGATGGTTCCAGATGGGTTCACTCATTTGTCTGGCTGTTGGTGCTGACAACAGGCTAAGGCATCTCTCCTCTCCTCCATGTGGCCTCTTGTCTTTGAGGCACACTGACCACTTTTAGTCTATCACAAATGGTTTGAGAGATTTTGGAGGCAAAGTTGGTGGTATTTTGGAGAAAATGAGATTTGGGAAGTAGGAAGAGGGAAGATTAAGAATAACTCAGGTTGAAGAGTCGATAGTAGTGCATTACTTGAAGCAATGAATACAACAGGACAACAGGAAGATTTGATAGGAGGCGGCCAGGGGATTGGATTTGAGTATTTTCAGATGTTGAAATTGATGCCTATGGGATGCACTCGGCAAGAACGTGGAAATAAAGATCAGAGCATAGAAGAATTTTCTAGGAAAGGGATAGATATTTGGGAATCACTGGCTTATAGGTTTGTAATACCATAAAAGAGGATTAGATTTCCTAGTAATGAAAGACATAATAGAAAGAAAAGTGGGCCAAGGATAGAATTCAGGAAGTACAAGAATTTAAGAGGTAAGTGATAGTAACAGCTAGCAAGAGAAACTGAGGAAAAAAGCGCAGATGATAAGAAATATATTCAGTGGGAGAATCATGACAAAGGCAAACTGGTACCTATATAGCTTATATAAGGTAAATTATTAGAACAATGCAGCACAATGTATAATATCTATCAAGAGATTTATGCTTACAGCTAAATCTATCCTCAAATTGTCCTCTGGATAAAGGATTTGTATTAGTCTGAAGATTTTTTAATTCAAAGAAAAAATTTAAACCGATGGATAAATTTTCAGCTACAAATTCATAACTGAGCATTTCATACTGAAATAGAAAGTGAAAAGTGGTTGAGACACCAGGAAAGATCATTTGGAAGCCAACAATGACCAAGCTGAGAAGATACAGTGTGTGAATCACAATCACTCTCTGAACTGCACACCCCTAGAGCAGGGAATTGCTCCTGACTCTGATTGAACTATGTTAGTAGAAAATTCAAAAGGACAGTGGGTATCACTGAAGAGCTGTTGGTGGGGTGGGTGGGGGGAAGCTGCTTAAATTTAAAAGAAAGAAATGCATTCCTAAATGCCTATCACTGAAATCTTTAAAGTTTAAATTTTACCCTTTAAAAAGTATGAATGGTAATGATGTGAATGAAATGGTATAACCCACCATATGATATCCAAAGGTACACTATGGACCCAAAGGGCTCAGGAAACTTATTGAGACATGGCTTGAGACAATTAGCTTCTTGAGTCATATTATGTTGACTACATGAGGGAGGGATCATGGGGTCTAGAGCCTGGTATAAGTCTCTAACTTTATCTTTGAATTGTCTATTTCTCCCTTCAGTTCTGTCAGTTTTTGCTTCATACATTTTGGGTCTCTGTTATTAGGTGCACGTGGGTATGTTTATTATATCTTCCTGATGGATTGATCTTTTCATCATTATAAAATGTCCTTTTTTTTGTCCCTAACAATGATTATTGTCTTAAAATCTATTATGTCATATATTCTTATAACTACTACAGCTCTCTGTTACTTATTGTTTGAATGGTATACCTTTTTCCAGCCTTTTACTTTCAACTCTTTTGTGTCTTTAAATCTAAGCTGTGTCTCTTGCAGACAGCATGCGGTTGGATCACTTAAAAAAAATCCACTCTGTCTCTGTATGTCTTTGATTGGAGTGTTTTACATTTATGTTTAATGAAATCACTCATAAGATCATATTCATGCTATGATTTTGCTATTTTTTATAAGCCTTATGTCATTTGTTTTCTATATGTCATACCTGCTTTTTCTGTTCTAAATAGATATTTTCTAGTGTACCATGTTAATTCTCTTGTGATTATTTTACTATATTTTCTGAATGTCATATTTTAAACTAACATTTAAAAGTATGATACTTCATGAGAATCGCCTAAATTGCTTGGTATAAAGGAATTTCTTGGGTTCATACTAGGCATTCTGCAAATAAATCTTAGAGGGTTTTGCCTAGAAATTTGTCTTTTTCACAAATTCCACCTGATTCTTATGCACCTAAATTGAGAAAAAATATGTATAGGGAAAATTCTTCTCTGGTCTCAAATATTAGGAAAGAAAGAAGACACTAAGGTTAAAGTTTCAATGCACCAGTGTTTGTGCCAGATATTTAAAATACATTATTTTATTTAATCCTCACAACAACCCTATAATATCCATAATATTATCTTCAACTCTGGTTAATTAACTTGACCAAGGGCATACAGATAACAGGTAACAAGTCAAAATTTAAATTCAGGGTTTTTTAGTGAACAATGAGAATGAAAATCCCAGACAGTGTAAGACTAACTTATGGGGAAAAGGTATTTAAAAGAATATTAAAGGAAAGGAAATACATGTACTTTGTTTTCTCTTCCTGGTAAGAGATTCTGATGATTGTTTAATGCAAAAGATTTAAATTCTGGTACTAATCCACATGGGAAAAATCAGAGCTTTAAGAATAGTCTCTGCTCTATAAAATTTTTAAATACCTGTAGTTTAACTTAAATCCTTACAAAAAGTTGTTTAAGAAGTGATATTCCATAAGGTCTTCCTTTTTATTGCTAATTTAATCAACAAATATTTGAGTGCCTACTGTAGTGATAAGTGGTGACATCTGTGAGTGCTTACTGCATGCCAAGCATTATGTTAACTGCATGCACTTTTATATTTTATAACTGAATTTACTTTTATAATATTTAATAATAATACTACCAATAACATAGTATTTTACAAATGAGAAAACAGAGACCCAGAAATATTGAGTAATGTGACCAATCTTCAGAATTTATATTCTTAGGCATAAACTCTATGCACCTTGTTTCTACTCTACCCATCTAATGCTTAAATATTTTAATGATAAAAAATAGCCTTTGAAATCTTTGCATATGTTTTCCACTTTCTTTAAGTTGGAACTCAACTTAAAATAACTCCTAGAAATATAGACCTATTGCCTTCTCAAAGTCTCCAAACCAAGTAATCTATGTGATTCAATTTTAGAGGTATATTACCCTTGAAGTTAATAATGCACACGTAATACACTTTTTGTCCCCTAAAGAATTAGACACTGGATGAGGTGTTAAGTAATATATGTGCACCTACAAATTATAGTAGGAGGGAGGGTAGAAGAGATCATAGATTTGGAAGTGAGGAAATGTGAGGCTAAGTTCTGATTCTGCTACTTACTGGCTGTGTGATCTTGGGCAAAAAAAAAAAAACAGCCTTAATTTTCTCATTATAGAAAGGGATATAGAAATAATCTTTTCAAAGACTTGATATAAGGATCAAATGTGATAAAAAAAATGTGTGAAATTATTTTCCATCTATAAATTGGGTGCTATCTATCACTTTCTAGGTGTTTGAGCTTTTTGCTTTAGAATCATCTTTAAAATAAGGGTGAATTATTATAGGCTCTTCTTGAGTAGTAAAAAGCCTAGGATTAATGATACTCAAATCCATATAGCTTTACAAATCTGCAAGTAACAGTTTCAATCTTGGTTTGACAACATTTCCAATAGCAGTGATAAATTTTCTCAAAATTAGAAACTGCTACTCCATGTTTTAGTTTGTTTATTTTCAAAATGGGAATAAATCTTTATTATGTTTTTGCGAAGATTAAATTAAATAAGACACATAAATGTATTTTGTAAATTAGAAAGAGCTACACAAGTGCAGTTAACTATTATTCATGGTTTTGGGGAAATGTATTTTGATAAGCAACTAAATAAACAGTGTGTAAACCTTTTGTATCTTCTATATTTAATAAACTTAATTTTTTTAGTGAAGTTTTAGGTTCACAACAAAATTGAACCCACAATTGAACTCTGAATTGAATACACAGAAAGCACACAGGTTTCTTATACATCCTTAGTCCCCATATATGTTCAACCTTCCCCACTATTGATATCCCACACTACAATGGTACATTTGTACAGTCAATGAAGCTAAGTTGAACATTGTCATCACCCTAAGTCCATAGTTTACATTAGGGTCCAATCTTAGTATAGAATATTCTATGGATTTTGTCAAATGTATAATGACATATATATATATCCACCATTGCAGTATCATTCAGAATAGTGTCACTGCCTCAAAAAGCATTTGTGCTTTGCCTGTTCTTCCTTCCTTCCCTCTAACAACCACTGTCTTCCTTGTATTCTTCATAGTTTCCTTTTCCTTCATATAGTTGGAATCATACAGTACATGACCTTTCAGATTGGTTTCTTTCACTTAGTAATATACATGCAAGTTTCTGCCATGTCTTTTCATGGATTAATAGCTCGTCTCTTTTTAGCACTGAATAATATTCCATTTTCTGCATGTACCACAGTTTATTCATCCAGTCACCACCTATAGAAGGACATATTAGTTGCTTCTAGGTTTTAGTAATTATGAATAATGCTGCTATAAACAACCACATGCCTTTTTTTTGTATGGACATAAGTTTTCAGTTCCCTTGGGTGCAAGGAGTGCAATCATATGGGAAGAGTATGTGTAGCTCTCTAAGAAATTGCCAAAGTGTCTTCCAAAGTGCCTGTAGCATTTTGCATTTCCACTAGCAATGAATGAGAGTTCCTGTTGCTCCATGTTCTCATCACAATTTGGTGTTGTCAGTGTTCCAGATTTTGTCCATTCTAATATGTATGTAATGGTATTTCATTGTTTTAGTTTGCAATTCCTTAATGATGTATGATGTGGAACATCTTTTCATATGCTTATCTTCCATCTGCATATCTTCAGTGAGGAATTGAAAGAAAGCCAAGGATTGATGGTAACCAGAAGCTAGGAAGAGGCAAGGAAGGATTATCCCCTACAGGTTTCAGAGGGCATGTGGCCCTAGTGACACTTGGTTTTGAATTTCTGGTCTCCAGATCAATAAGATAATAAATTTCTGCTGTTTTAAGCCACTCAGTTTGTGGTACTATATGGCAGCCCTAGGTAACTAGTACATCACTTCCTGGGCTGTTTTGATGATTAAATGAGTTTATGTCTGTAAATTATCCAGCCCAGAGACTGGTGCATGGTAAGCCTTAAATATAGTGATTTTAATTATTTTAACTACCTGAATTATGATCATCTTCTTACTTGTTTGTCTACTAAGAAGGAGACTCCAAGTTGTCCATCAATGTCATTCTTCCCTTCTTCCTTATTAATAAGATACCAAATTTTAGCTAGGCAAATTACTCCTCTTCCAAAGATCAACATTGATTAATTAGAGCTAATCAATGATATTGTCCCCTTATCCTTTGTTTTATTTTACTGTTTTCCACATTCCCTTAGAGAATGTGAATACTATAGTTTCCCAAACGTTAAACCACAAAATAAAAGAAAAAGCTAAAGCTTCTGCAATAAAAAAAATCTTAGAAAAGCTGGTAGATTGATGTTTACTTGTAATTTTCAGCATGTCTCTAAAAGTTATTACTATTATATATTCTATTCCATTCTCAAAGATACATCAATGATATTCTTCATGTATACTGGTTCTAAAATGTAAAATTAATTTGGGCTGACATAAAAATATCAGTGTTCTTCAAATCACAAAAGTTTTTGAAGATTCATTTTATATAGAAGATTCATTTTATATAGAAGTTTCCAAACTTGTTCACATATTTTTAATCAGAAACTCAAGAAACAAAGGAATTCATTTTGAGAAATTTTGAAACTCAAAACAAGAACATTTTATGTGCATACCACTAGATCCCACCAGCTGTTCTGCTATTTTAATACTCATTTGAAAAAGAAATTCACCTTAGTACTGCTTTCAAGGAATGTTTTTGGGTAGTGATGAAATCAGATGATTAAAGGTTGAATTATCACCTGGTCAATTAGGAAACCATCAAAGCGCAGAACTGTATTAATGAGCGTCTCTATCACAACATTCTAACAGAGCTCTAAGTCAGACTAACAATTTGTTGGGTAGACCACCTTCACTTTGTTCAAACACTTACCTCTCAGAGAAAACTTCTTACAGGGAGGCTGAGGGAGCCCAGAGAGAAAACAAAACTGAAAGCTGAGAAATTGAAACTAGGGTAGGAAAAGGTAATAAAAAGGGGAGGAGTGTTAACCTTTTAAAGTAACTCTATTGTTCTAACCCCAGAAAGTCATAAATTCAGAGACTCAGCCTGTCATAGACACAAAGGGTCAAGGAAATCCAAGTTTTCTTTGGGATACCAGATCCTGTGGGGCAACCTACAATTATCAAGGAACACGAAAATAACTGAGAAGGTTGAACAGCCATCCTTCAACATTAATAGGCTACTTAACGTCTCCAATTCCAACCATGCAACTGAAAGGATGGTTTACTCCCTGGAAGTAACATGAAGTTGGTGAAGAGGATGAGTCAGTGGGTATGAACAGCTTCATTCTCATCAAAGACAAATTCTCATTCTCATGGATATTCCAAGTAATTCATGGTATGATCCATCTTAGGCCAAAATGTGTATGAAAATTGTTTAACAAATAATTCACATGCAAGGGACTTACTTTCAAAAAGTCTTTGAAGTTTTTAAATATAGGGATCATAAGAAATTATATGCTGATTACTATATGTTGTATATATTATATGTTAGTTACTTTGTGCTATTTTCCAAAGGAAATACTTAAGTAAAAACCAAAGGAAATATTTAAATAAAAGTCCCTCTAAAAAAGGGACTTATATAGTGCAAAAAAAAAAAGGGAATAATCCATTATATCCTTTCTTTGTATATATTTTGACAGAAAGGCTGTAGGCCACCAGTAGAGAAAAAGTATGTAACATAACAGGTCTAAATATGGTTTAGATATAACTCAAGGTGGGGGCAAACTTTATTAAAACTTAAGTAAGCCTTTAATTGGTAGGGGAGACACTTTTGGCCTAAAGGAAATGCCACATTTATGCCTATGTAAATTTGCAAACATTATATCATTGGTTCTCCTCTTTTCCTTCTCTACATATCACCCTTGATGGTCTTATCCAGCATTATGGCTTAGAGTCTGGTATATGTGCTGGAATTCCCTCTCCAACCTGAATGTTCCCTCTTAACTCCAGACTAATAATACATGCAATTGCTGTATTACATCCCTTTTTGATCTCTAATATTAAACTCCACATGTCCAGAACTACTCCCCCTCCCAAAATTATTTTACCCAGTCCTGCTCAGGCTAAAAATCTTGGATTCCTTTTTGAATCTCCTCACTTTCTCATATCTTCCATCAAATCTGTCCAGAATCCATTTGGGTCTACTTTCAAAATATATCTAAAATTTGACTACTTCTCTCTGCCTCCCTTGCTATAGTCCCAGTCTAAGCTGCTGTCATTTTTCACATGGGTGGTGCAATAGCCTCCTAACTAGCCTGCCTGCTTTTATCCTGGCCCCGCCTCCTGGCTGCTTTATTCTCAATACAGCAGCCAGAACAATGCATTTAAAAGCTAACTGAGATTGGGTCACATCTCTGTTCAAAACCTTGTAACATTTCCACATTTTACTCAGTGAAAGCCAAGTTCTTAAAAGAGCTTACAAGGCCCTGTATTATCTGCTCCCTCTGCCTACATGCTCACTTCTTTGATGTAATTTCTTATTCATCTACCCATTTTCACTCTATCTCAGCAACATCTGAGCCTTTTTTTCATCAGCTATTCCCTGTTTGGGACAGTCTTCTTCCAGTTATCTACGTGACAAATTCCCTCCAGTCTTTGCTCAATGTCATTTTCTCAATGAGACCTACACTTATCTCCCTTTTAACACTCCATGTTGACCTCCTACCCGAGCACTGATTACTCCCTTTTCGTACTGTACATCATTTTTTCTATAGGCTTTCATCATTTTCTAACATACTATTTCTATTAAATGTCTTCTTCCTCCTTTGGCATATAAGCTTCAGGCAGGCAAGGTCTTTGTTTTGTTCACAACGGAAGCATCTAGAACATTTCCTGTCAACAGGTGCTCAGTACATGTTTTTCATACATGAACATGAATGTAATTTTGTGTGATATTAAGTCTGTTTCCAAAAATTATATTTGAGTTTAGATGGATACATTCAAGATATGATAGAGAAAGTGCATGTCAACACTTATTTTTAGCACACTTAATTCCCTCTTGAAACTTCAAAGAGATCTATTCCTCACCACAATGTTAGATTTTTTCTGGTTTTGGATGTTGTGCTGCCATCTAATGAGGTAAATATAAATTACATACATTTTCTTTTCTGCTGTTGCCATAGCTTTTTCTTCAAGAATACCTCCTAACCCTCATGGAGTCACAATGACTGGAGGGGAATGTTAACTAGTAAATTTTGATCCATATCCTTGTAGGCAAGCAAGTACAAGCATGCAAACAGTTCTCTTGAAGTCTGAAAGTGCCCTATGTACAAAGCTGACACAGAGTAAAAGATTATATAAATTACAAATATATTATCTTTACTTCAAATAACACTGGAAAATGAAACAAATCATTTTAGGGGGTCACACTTTTATTTACAAAATAAACCTCTGGTTTGACCTTGTACTGACCTGAAATATGGGGAATTTCTCTACCACAAAGTGGTGTCTAGAGAGAAAATCTGCAGGGGACTTGGGAGAGTGATATTGAAGGACTGTATTTTGTTCTCTGTACCTAGGACTCAAAAACTGCTTACCTGGTGCTGGGATTTTATAGGTGGTGGATCACAGAAGCCAACTTTGCATGAAATATCTTGCAGGCCTATAGACATGGTTCAGCTTTAAGGACCTTGTAACAAAGCATCATATTGAGGCACAGGAGCAGACCCACTCACAACTTAAAATATCATATAAAAATTTATTGCTATGCATGCTTTTTGTCATTTTATGCATGCTGTACATACATAAGGGTTTCCCAAGGACTAGACAATTATCCATGGTATATTGGCCATTTAATCTAGAGTGTGCCTTCAGTTCATTTTTTTTTTCCAGGAAGTTATTTCTTTACCTTGTTCTTTATGATTTTTAAGAAAAGAGTTTTTTTCTATTTGCTTTAGTTTCTTTTTTTAGACTTAAACTGTGTGTGTTTAGAACATACATAATCTCAAATTTTCCCTTTTTTGGAATTGACATCTTAAAAACTCACCAGTATTTTATAGACCACAAAGCCAAGTCAATTTTTATTATGATAACATGCAGGATTAATGTTAAGGCTCTTAGCTTGTTTAATCTTAAGAATTAGTTTAACAGAGCTATTTCTAACCTTTAGTAACTGACAATTTGAAAGGCATCAGACACAAAATGGACAGTCAACACTGACTTAAATGCTTGATGTTTGATTCTATTCTCACTCTCAACGCTCTTTTTTTGTTTCAGGCCTGGAGTCTCAACGTGAGAATTACAATAACCTGCAGTATCATATGAGTGGGGGAAACACTGCTTTAAGTGATTCAAAAGTCTTGACAATGCTTGTAGAAATTGAGTTGTGTCTTACAGTGTTTGTTAGTCCTGATTTTGTATTTGGATGAAGTACAGCTTTATTTAAACCATTTTATATATATAAAAAATCCAAACCACTTTATTTTCTCAGAAGCCATCTTCTGATAACCTTTTGGATTGCTCTTCATGGTTGGAAAACTGTTGAGTCATGTACTATAATGCTCCCTTAATGTGATTAACATGCGAGTCAAAGTGAAAGTGGTTATTAGTGATTATCTTTCATGACTTTTTGCTTTAGAAACTTTTCTTCAAATTATGTGAAATTCACATTCAAGCAGTCTATTTCCCTTTTATGTTTCATCATAAGCACATATTTTGGAGGATATGATAGCTCTAAACAAGTAAAAGCTAACTGTAGAGGTTGTCAAGTATCCCTTGCCTGTTCAACATTTCTGTTCATTTCTCCCCTAAATTGTTAATTTTTTTTAGCATTCAACCTTCCTGACAGATGAGAACCATCTCCTATCAAGGTTATGAGTGAATGTGAGGTCCTGCCAGAAACTGGAAAGCAAGGGCTAGGCAGGAATTGAATTGGACTTACCTCTCATTTCAACAAATAATTAAAAAGGGTTAATTATGTGAACCATTTCTGACCCAGATCATGAAAGAAGAGCTGTGATGTTGAAGAATTTGCTCATCCTTGTGAATCAGTATTGGTCTAATGTCATCTAATGACAGGTAGTTAATTTAAACACGTCCAGATTTGAGGGGCAGTCTAAAGTGAATGAATAACAAGGAAGTAGAGCACCGTTTCACCGGTCACCAATAACTAGACTTAGCTTTGCATAGTGCATACTCACCAAAGTAGAATAATGGCATTGCCCCAATTACCAGTGCTTAGGGAAAGCTTTATGCCAAACAAAAGACCTCCTTCTTAGCACAGCATTTCTTTCACAACACTTAGCACGATATAATTTTTTGCATGTGATTTCTTCTGTGTGTGTGGCTTCCCCACTAGACTGTAAGATTCATAGAGCTGAAATAGGGTTTCTATCTCATTACTACATCTTCAATGCCCATCACAGCACCAAGCCTATAACAGGTGTAACTGAACACCCGGGGGCTCCTCTCCGGAGTGTCAGCTCTCACAAGAGTCAACTCTCACGAGATTTATCTCTCAGTGAGTGTCCGCTCTCACGAGAGTTATCTCTCAGGGCTGTCAGCTCTCACGAGATTTCTCTCTTGCGGCGTGGGTTCTCACGAGGTTTGTCTCTCGGGGAGTGACAGCTCTCAGTGAGCTCCAGCTCTTTGGTCACCTCTTGGTGAGCGTCAGCTCCTTGGTCAGACTTCTGGTCAGCTCTTGGTGAGCGCCCACTCTCCGCGACCATCAGCCCTTGGTAGCTTCAGCGCTTGGTGAGCGTCAGCTCTCTGGTCAGCCCTCCGTAACGCCAGGCCCTGTTGGTGTCAGCCGTCGGGGCTCGCCAGCGTTTAGTCAGCTCTCTGGGCAGCCCTCCGTGAGCGCCAGCTCTCCGTTCAATCTCTTTTGTGAGTACCAGCATTCTTGTGAATGTTAGTAGCTCAGCCGAACCAGACAGTAAGATAGGAAAGTTTATTACTCGCAGCAAGTAGGAATGTTGGGGATAGTCCCCAAAGCAATGTCTCTCCGAACTAAGAACAAAGCACCTCCTTCCAAGGCACAAAATCAGCTATCTCCCGGGTCCTCGTATTCAAAGTGAAAACTCAGTTCAATTCTGACTGGTAAAAAGAGGGGTAGCTGTTGGCCCAAAGCTCTCCGTCCTTGGCACAGGGAGGGAGCCTCCAGGCAGCGGTCAGGCAAAACTCCTCAAGTTAACAGTTGCAGATAGTAACTGCTCATGCTTGTCTGAGCTCTGCTGCTCCAGGAACATCTTGTTCTGCAAAACACCTTAGGCAGAGAATGTTAACTTTCCCTGTAAATTCCCCATTAACATTTTTTCTGAGTAGCTATCTGGTCACATAGGCATTCAGTAAGTAATTGCTGAATAAATGAAATTGACACTTTATATTGTATATCTGTGCCAGAAAATGCTTCAGTACAAACGTGTGAATTCCAGTGATGAGAATAGCTTATGTTTAAATCTGATCTCTCCCAGTCCATATCCCCATGTCAGAAAATAATACAAATATGAAGGGCTTGAACACATGCAAGGTGACTGGTGGCGAGCTTCATTTCTTACAACTTAGAACAATCGAGAGAATCCTTATCCTAAGAACATTGCAAATTTGTGAGTGGCAGTGAACTAGATAAATAACTTAGGAAGTGATCAGGAGGTTAAGACTATAAAGTTCTGTGTATTATTCCATTTAATGGATACAGTGACCTAGAACAAGTAGCTTAGCTTCCATGGGCTTCACTTCCTTCATATGAAAGATGAAGGAACTAAACTACATGATGTGTAATTTAGTTTCTTCCTGTTTGTAGATCTTTGTTGTGCCATACACCTTTCAGTAACTATGGATACAGAAATTTGCAATTTTTTTAGCAAGAATGGAAGGCAACTAGAGGTGATGGCTATCCTAGAGAACTTGACACTCAATAAAAGAATTTAAGTTAGGAAACTTGAGAATTTAGGAAATTCGTGAAAAAAGCATAGATCGGAAAGCCTAGAATCCCACTGCTAGGATCAAGCCACTGGCATAATCGACTTAGGATACTTTAGCTAGCAATACTGTTGGTGCACCCCAGGACTTCCTACTCTGCTTCTCATGCTGTGAATCATCTTTTACCAGCTCTGTTTTTTCATTTGCTTATTTTTTGAATCACTCCTTAAAGATGCAAAGTCTCAGAAATAAAGCAATCAGCCAGGGTCAGGTCCTTTTTTTATGCCTGGCTACCTGGACTGTCTCTCTTTCTCTTTACACTGAGAGAGAGCCAAAGCCGTGCTCCTTTCCAGTCTAGCCCATCAGGTTTTGGGAGGTAAAATTGACAAACCTCTGCTATATCCAAATAGTGACAAAATGACAATCTGGTTGAATTCTTTAATCTTATGATTCTGAGGCTCATTAACGCAGCTTCATGGCATAGATCTGGACTTAGAAAATCCATTTGAGGCAGAACTAGATGTAGGATTTACATGCTAACTTTTGTTCCATGCATCACAGCACACCCTGTTCTGAAAGTTGCCGCTTCAGATTTTGCAAAGGGTCAGAGGAGGCTGTCATTTCCTGACACTGCCAGCAGCCCAGAAACAACAATCACTGGGCACAACTATTTATCTTCTACTTCTGTGCTTCTTCCATTATCTTACTGCCCTGAAGCTAAGATATTTGACTATTGCTTTGATGATAAAAATGCACCCCACTGCAATGTGTGCCATGGTTGTGCTGGTAGTCTCAAAAAATGTTTGGTTGGTACAGAGGCATTAAATGTTTCAAGTTGACTTGATCTTACTAAAGAAATAACCTGACATAATTGTGAGTATCATTTGTGTATGACTATCCCCCTCTAATTTGCTAACCTCCTTAGTCCTGATCCCCAAGCTTTCAATGATATCTTCTACAGTTTTATTTAAACGTTGACATTTCATGTATTTCATATAAAATTATTATGAATCCTTTATGGACAATATCTATTTAGTAATGTACTCATTCAACAAATAATTAAGCACATGCAGTGTTCTGGGTGCTGAATACACAATTGATTAATAAGACACAGTTCCTATTCTCAAGCAGCCTACAACATTGTGAGGCAAATATATATGTAAAAAGATATCGTAGAGTACTATGATGCATGGTATATACATCTATGCAGAGCATCCTGGGGGCAGGGAGATTGGCACCTAACTCTATGGTGTGCCGGGGAGAAAATTGTCATGGAAAGTTTTTCAGACAACTTGACAATTCACCTAAAATCAAGAGGAAAGGAATTTTTTTTTTAAATAGGAGAAGAATGAAAATGACATTTTAAACTGTGGAAGTATTTGCAAAGGAATAGAGACATAAATGAGCATGGCATAACTAGAAAGTAGAAGGTAGTTTGGTTATGATTGGTATATATTTAATTTAGATCTTATGAGTGATGTGGAATTTTTAGTATGAAAGTGAAATGATCAGATTTGAGTTTCAGGCAGATCATTTTGGTGGCAATTACTGTGGGAGATGATTGAGAGAAAGTCACACTCATGCATGGATATGTGCATAAGATGTGTGTGTGTGTGTGTGTGTGTGTGTGAAAAAATGGATATATGCCTAGAAAAAAGCTATACCAGAAAGGAAGCTGAATAGACTGGTTCAATGAGAAAAGGGGATGAATCTATAAATGGGCAGCTACACCTGAGCACTAATTTTGAATTAAATAAAAGGCTTATGTGTTTATATAAATTCACATGGCACTTACATTTCCTCAGTTAGGACTCTGTTTGCAAGCTTGAAGCATCTAGTGTTGCTAATATGTGTACACATATGCCCCTGGGCAGAACATTTGTTGGTTCATGCACAAAATGCAATGTGGATCTCAAGGCCATCTGTCATATGCTTGGCTCGATGATGTTAGAAAATTAGCAGATCTTTGAGGAAGCTGAAGAATAAGATGTTGAAATAACAGAATCATATTTCCAAGATTAGGAAGAACATAGAACTATTTGATTCTCCTAGCTAATGGCCACTGTTTATTTATTTTTAAACCTTAGTCATTGCTGAGTACGTGATCAAAGACACGATGTAAGAAAAGTAGGCAAATATTACCTCTGGTTTCCATTCCTGCTTCCCTCTCCCTTTCTGTTTTGTGTTTGCTATCTGCCAGGCTCTGTGCTACATACTGGAGGGTATCAGGAAGACTAAAACACAGTGCCTGACTAAAAGGAACTAAATTTTTTTTTTGGTATCATTAATCTACAATTACATGTGCAACATTATGGTTACTAAGCTCCCCACTTTGTCTAGTGCCCCACACATACCCCATTACAGTCACTGTCCATCAGCATAGTGAGATGCTATAGAATCACTCCTTGTCTTCTCTGAGTTGTACATACCTCCCCGTGCCCCCCCTACATTATGTCTGCTAATCATAATGCCCCTTTTTCCCCCTTGTCCCTCCATTCCCACCCATCCTCCCCAGTCCCTTTCCCTATGGTAACTGTTAATCCATTCTTGGGTTCTGTGAGTCTGCTGCTGTTGTGTTCCTTCAGTTTTTTCTTTGTTCTTATACTCCACATATGAGTGAAATCATTTGGTACTTGTCTTTTTCTGCCTGGCTTATTTCACTGAGCATAATACCTTCTAGCTCCATCCATGTTGTTGCAAATGGTAGGATTTGTTTTCTTCTTATGGCTGAATAATATTCCATTGTGTATATGTACCACATCTTCTTTATCCATTCATCTACTGATGAACACTTAGGTTGCTTCCATTTCTTGGCTACTGTAAATAGTGCTGCGATAAACATAGGGGTGCATTTGTCTTTTTCAAACTGGGCTGCTGCATTCTTAGGGTAAATTCCTAGGAGTGGAATTCCTGGGTCAAATGGAATTTCTATTTTTAGTTTTTTGAGGAACCTCCATACTACTTTCCAAAATGGTTATACTAATTTACATTCCCACCAGCAGTGTAGGAGGGTTAAAAGCAACTAAATTTTTATAAGAGGAAGGAAACAGGATATTTGAGACCAATATGATACTGTATATCAACTATATTTCAAGAAAAAAAGAAAAAAGAAGTAGATGTAATGCAATTTAATAAGTACTATGGTAATAGTATGAGCCAAGATTTGGGATAACGAAATGAACAATTAATTATTACTGCCCAGCAGGATTGTGGGTGTCATCACAGAGGAGGTGACAACTGAACTGGCTGTTGAAAGATGGACAAGATTTTGCTTGTTAGGAGATAGGCTAACAGGGAACTGCTGACTTCAGGCAGACCACCTTTCCTTGCCATTCAAAAGAGCGTCCTGAGTCTCTGTTCAGTGTCTCACAAACTTGAGGATATATGTTAATGCTGAAGCAGCACACTTACTAAATTGCAATATTGGATTAAAAACTTGGAACTAATTCTGGGTATGATGCTGATATGGGGAAGGAAAAGAGAAACAGTATTTGTTCATTGCTACTATTTACCAAGTGCTTGCTATAATCAATCCCCAAATCAGCAGAGCAGATATTAGTACTTATTAATTTTTAAAGATAAGGAAAATGCTCAAGATCTCTCAGCAGGAAGAGCCAATATTTTGACTTGGATCTTTCTGACTACAAAAGTCAATGTAATTTTCACTGTACACTGTTGCCTTTATGCAATGTCTTGAGTATAGATGTACATATACACATAAAAACGTAGCATTGTAAACAAAAGATACACACATACATACAATACACAGAAATAAATAAATTGACCCACATGCATATATATCTTATTTATATTCTTTACCATGGTGTGCATCTATGTTTAGGAATATTTTTGCCCACTAACATAAGTGATTTGGAAATAAATATATATTCTGCTTTTCAAGATAAATGCTTTATTAGGGAATAACTTTGGAAATTATGAAAATTTATAAATGGATATTATCAGGCCTAATTCTGGCTTGAACTGTGCACTTTTGTTTTATTTTTGTAAAAAATATCAGTAGGACAGCCTGTACCTGTGTCAAGACATCCCATTGCTGAGTCTTTTTATGGAGAGGCTTTCAACACATAGCTCACTTACTGTTTGCTAACACTCACAAGTGCTAAAATCTTTCATGTCAACAGGTTGGGGATCTGGCTGTTGAGTCAAGGGGGGCATTTTGTTGACTTCATAAGGTTTTTACAAAGGAGATCAAAGGGATGCATTATGTTTCAATACATAACTTTATAGGACAGATGGAATCCACCTTGAAAGACCCATGACACTTAAAGCCAGATTATCAAAAGTTTCAGGCACTAAAACCTATTAGCTTGCTCGAACCTTATCCTAACACTGTCAGCACTTTCTAGCTTCATTTATAGGTAGTGGACAATCCAATTTGAATTTTAACTACCACCAAAGTTCAAGCATGGGTTAGAAGGATGGCCACTGAAATATGACTTGTTTTGATGATGCTCTGGGTTTGGTATGTGGATTTGCTCACTTGAATGGTGATATCACACCAATGACTAAATCACCTTATTGAATAAAAAAACTACCCACGCGTGACTTTTGGGAAGAAATTCAGAGCTTGAGATTTGGTGAGGTAGGCACAAATCTGTTCTATCTCTGATGAGAAAAAGAGTATGAAAGAAAATCATTTGTTCTTTCATCTTCCAGAAACTCCAAAGGGATTCTGCTCCTACCCACATCTAACATGGGAAATACACACAACTTTGAGTTTTCCCCCTCAAGCCTTGAAACAAATTTAAGTGTGTTACAAATGAGGGTGGTGTACTTCAGTATCCCTATTTCTTTAATCAGTGACAAGAAATAATTTCTGTGCATCCAAGCCATTAACTATTAAAGTTTGTCAAAAATCCTGTTTTGTAAAAACATTTAGGTATACATGGTAATTTACAATAATTATTTTATAAAGTAAGATGCCTAAAATACATCTTGTTTGATGACATAGACATTTAGCCCAGTGTTTGGAAATACTTTAAAATGTAATTAAGTCCCAATTGCTTTAACATATACAAAGTCTTTTACATATACTATTTTAAGTGGTGCTACAAAGTGATGTCTTTTGGATTTTCTATAATGTGATACTGAAAGTACACAATTATTACAAATTTAATTTTTTTACTTTGACCTAAGTGGTTGGCTTATTTGGAAAATAATATTTTTCCAAACGGATGGTATATTTGTTCATTTCTTAGTGACTTACCTATTTATGAACTGAAACTTAAAAAAAATTAGATTAAACAATTATATATTATTTTTAAAATAATATGAATACATATGGCACTAAATTAAGTATGCAAATATTTAAAGTCTATAAATTAAAAGTGTCTGGTATTTGTGAGATAATTTTATCTTTAAAAATATATTTTTCAGAAATACATATATACTGTATTTATGCTTAATAAATTTTCTAGGAATAAAAGAAATAAAAATTGGTTGCCATACATGCTATGAAATGTCATAAGTTTAGTTTGCTTTAAATAATGATTTATCTTTTTTTGGTGTTTTTAGAAATCTGGCCCCCATCCATTTTCATTAGGTGTAACAATGAATTTTTTTCTCTTAATGTATAATTTCTCTATTATAACATAACATATATTATAATTATGTATATTAATATAATTAAATATATAAAAATAAATTATAATATAATATATATTATAATACATACATTCTCTTTATATATAATAAGCATGTTGCCAGATATATTCTATAATTAAGCATTTAAACCTTGTGCCGTATAGCAGTTTTGTTTGCCTGCTCTTCTGAGAGTCACCCTTTGAAGAGTGTGCTTTTCCACTTTGTCTTGTGGGGGACCCATCAAGAGCAGAAGAGGTTAAAGGCGTCCATCCATCCAACAGGTGTGTAGGTACAAGTCTGTCTTCCTTTGTTGGTGGCTCTGAAAGTGCAGGTGTTGAACATCAGCATCATCATTCTGTTTGATAGTTTGGTTTTGTATGTGTCAGGTGGGACATTTACACTAAATCTAAAGGGAAAAAGCTTTCATAACTTTCTTGTCTAGTCTGAGAAGCATAAAACAAAATTTTTTTGGCTGGTTTTAAAGCTGAAGAGATTGGTGTGGCTTTACCTGTCAAGCTTATATGTAGGAGTCTTGTTTTAACTTGACCGTAAAAACAGATACAGTTTATTCCTTATTAAAAAAAAGTAAACATTAAATGGTTCTAAGTATAATACTGGCTGTTTCCAGCAATTAACCAGAGTTCTTGAGCAAAGTGAATGCTTTGCCCTGATTAGAAAACATACCACCTTAAATACGCTTCTATTTATTCAGATCTATTGGGTTTAAACTATAATGGTACTTTATTTTTTATCACACATCTGTCTTCTTAAATTAAGACTTATTAGCACCAGGTCAGAGGCACTGAAGAAAATCTCCCTTTAAAACACAGAATGATCTCTGTTATCTCTTGGGCGCCCTGGCTCTTATCCAGCTGTCACTTCTGCTCCATGATTCATTCTGATAATGTTAACCAGCTGTTGATTTAAAAATCTCTTCTTGCTGGAGTTCACTTCAGGCTTTTTGGTTCTTTCTGAAATGGCAAAAACAATACAACAATGATTTTATATTCTTTATGCCCATGTACATATTGCCATTCTGCAGTCCAGGTGGAAATGTACACCTATTATGATTTGAAGTACTTCAGTGTCTAAGCATGACTCAAGTGGAAAAATAATTCTTGGGTTTGCATCTCATGGAAAAAGTATCAGGAAGGTTGCTAGAGCTCCATACTGTATAAACATGTGGCACCACTGATTTTTCTAAATATCTTATTATCACTTGTTCATTTTCTCTAATCAGCTAACATTTCTATCTGTATTGCCCAAAAGAAGAGATTCAACAAATGTCAATAATTTGGCAAATTAAAAAACGTTTGTACTGTTAAATCCATTTATCTTCTAAGTCAAGGTCTTCTACCAAGGAATTGGTAGTCAGATGAAAACATTTTATTAAACAATTAAAAAATATCCTTTATATGTTATGATACAAATTAAATATTGAGTACTCTAATAAAGTTTTTTGTGTACCAATTGGTAACCACATACATTATAATAATTGTAAGAGCTACTATTTGTTTCAGGCCTACTCTGTGTCAAGTAGCTCCTTTAATCTTTATACTAATGATTATTCAAACTATGAGAAAACAATAGGAAAAGTTCAAATAACTTGCAGTCACCCAGCTAGTAAGTGGCAGCTGAAGTTCAAACCCAGACCCATCTGATTCTAGAATAGCTGGTGCTTCCACCAGGGTGCTTGATTCTCAGTGAAGAAGAAAAAAACTATTAAAAAGAAAGAATTGTATAATATGGTGCTAGAGTTAATTGCATTTCCAAGTTAGAGTACATTAATTAACAACATCTTCATTGGGTTGACTGTATTACCAAAAGATTTCTGATACACACACACACAAACACATGGACACACACTTGATTGTTTTAAGAAAGTTTAATAGGAAAACTGAATTGGTGACATTATAATGTACATTTCCTATGTGCTTAACACAGATCTTTCATTCAGTTATCACAAAGACCCTGTGGAGTACATACAGTTATTATTATTATTCCCATTTTGCACAGATAAATAAATTGAACCTAATAATTTAGCAGGTAAGCAGAAAAGCCAGGTTTTGAACTTAGGCCTCTCTGACTCCAGGAACTAGGCTACGTTGCATGTTAGGTTTACCCTGTAGTTCAACTTTGCTGCACAAATTTGAATGTAGAAGATTCTCAGTGTTTGAGGTTAAATTTATACTGAGTCCAGGATATATTGTAAAAGTTGTATGTATTTGTTTAATTAAATCTAATGTGAAGTTTTTGGGGTGTGGGATTTGCCACTTTCTCCCAAAATTATAGGAGGAAAAAGAGCAGTTAATTAAGGATTCTAGTGTAGTTATTGAAGTTTTACTGTATCTTGAATCTTACCACTGGAAAAAAATAATATTGGAAAAAGAGGCAGAAAGGCTGCTCTTCCTGCTTTAAATGCTGCCCAGGTCATCTGAGCATGCCCCTTGTTCCTGAGTCAAGTCAGCTCTGGTTGGAGCATAGCTGAGAAGTATGTGTATAAATTTGGTCAGAATTTGGCTAGATGAGAAACTGTTGTCCTTTATATTCTCTGTGGTAATGTTACTGTGTGTTAAGCTTTCTTATAACTTTGGTGGTTATTTTGTTTTCACTGTTCTTCTAAGTATGTTTACCCTGCCTTTTTAGTGTATCTGAAGAATACAGAGATAACAAACCTCATTCATAGGTGGATTGAGGAACTCAAATGAATTAACAAATGTAAACTGACAAGCATTATAATATTATAATAAGCCAATTGATAAAATTTTTCTTGAAATAACTGTTTTCATTCATCTATCATCTTCCCACTTTTGAAAGGGGGAATTGGGTAGAAGAGAGATTTTGTTTGTTCTCTTAAATCTGTAATATGGAAAAGAGTAGCACAAGCACAATGATGAAAAGCAGCTGGCAGAATTGCACAATGGAGAGTACTGAGGAGTACCTGACTTTGTCATACCCCAGCGGGCATGTGACCTTGGACATACAGCGTCAGTTGATTGTTACCATCTGAGCGTATTTCTGACTCTTTCAGGAGAAGCCAGAAATTCACACTTTTATATGAAAACTTCCCGTTTTTAAGAATTGGCAGTGAATTGAAAACATTTAAAAACACCATGCTTGCTAGAAGGAAAAGAATAAAACTCACTGCTCAAAGGTCTCCAGTTTGTGTGGCAAGTGGGCCTATTTTTCTCTTCATGTAGTTACCCAGAGAAATGACAGATTGTTAGTCAACCCAAGATGTAATATTTCCTTGCTCTCCAGATGTTTCCCTTTCTCAGCATTAATGACAGTTTTGTAATTCTTCCTTTCATAGAAATATTAGTGTCCAAGCATTCAGGTTAGTTATTTGAGGCTCTTGGTTGAGCCAAATATTTCAAAACCAATTTGGTATACTTTCCTCATTTTATAAATGGAAAAAATGAGACAGGAGCATTTGTCCTTTTGTGCTCTTTGTTTTATAATTTGGCCAGTAACATTCTTTCCAGAGGATTTTTTACAAAGTAAATTTCAGTTAAGTTCACTAGATTTATACTGTGGTATTCTCAGAATATAGTTTCTTAAAAAATATACCTAGTTTATTCACTGAGGGATGCTCTTGTATATATTGTCTACTTTGTCTTTTAATATCACATTATGAGAAACCTCAACACCTTACTGTAGAAACTTCTATCAAATTTCAATGTAGGGAAAAGCATTGCTTCTCTGATGCAATCAGGATACTAGTCTCATCAGTTTGGAATCTGAGGCTATGTTTCCTCTGTGTTTTGACCTGTGTTGACCACTAGAAAAGTCAGAGCCAAATTTGCAACTGACATTTAGTAACTGACTTTAAGGTCTGCCTTTATGTGCTTAAAATTTCTCTTGGTCTTTTTTTCCTGTAGAATCTCTCTCTCTCTTATGGTAAATAACTATTTTATTGTTTTGTATTCCATTATATACATTTCTGTAAGTCACACATTATTTTACAGAAATACTTGGAATATAAATAAATACATATGTGTGTGTTTACTTACATTTGTACATCTACATATATCTACATGCACACACACATACTGTATATATATATGTACACCTTTAGAGCAGGTAGCATGCTATTATTTTCTTCACAATTATCTACCAACTTTAGTAATACTAATTTTTAAAATTAATAATCCACAATAAACAATCTATTTCTTAATGAATCTATTTCTTTAACATGTTCTTGTACAAAGGGTGAATAATTGAATGGGCAACTTCTCATTGACAGCCAGGATATTTTTTTGGGACAGCACATGAAAGCTCCTGTGGAATGGGTATCCACTTTGTATTCAAGTTCTTTCAAGTTCACTTGCCTTGTCAACCTTGGCTTGAAGGGTTCTTTAGGTAGGGACCATGCTACTTTCATATACTCTGTGCATTGTGTAACAGTGTTTTTCACAGATGCTTAATAAAGCCTTCAGGGATGAAGAGTGTTGTCACTCCTAATTTCACTAGGAATGAAAGTGAACCAAAACATCATTGTGAACCTGTGATGTTTCTTGTACTCCTTTCACGCATTCTTTCAATTAAATTGTTCAACATTCTCACAAAATAGTTTATTATCCTCATTCTAATGGTTAGAAAACAGAGGCTCTGACTTGCCTGAGTTAGTGAAATAACCAGTGATTTTCAATATGGAGATCAAAGCCCATCCATGCACACCAATTTGTAGGGCACTGCTTTCCAGCAAAACTAATTTTGGGGATTTATCTGACTCAGTTTTATGCTCACCTCCCACAAACCCATCCCTGTGATATAGTCCTAATGTTCAGGTAAAGAAAATATTTGGTAGGTTTGTGGAATTCAATGTTCCTTTAGTTCTAATGATAGTGTGATTAAGCCCACTTGTACATGTTTGTCTTAACTGAACCCATTTAACAAAATTATTTAATGTAGAATGAGTTATTTAGAATAATGCTATATTCCTTATAAAGGTGTATAATTCAACTCCAGGTCTCCTTAGTTTGATGAATAATTTTGGGTATGAAATATTTAAATCCCTTCTTAGTTAAATATAAAAGTCAGAGGTCTTGTCTTTGCCCTTATGATGCCCCAAGCTATGCTCTTACCCTTTCTCCTAGGACTGGCAACTTATTAATGGTGTTAGTCATTTAATACCTACTCTATAATTTAGTCTCGTTATATACTTGTGACAGATGATTCTGTTGAAATAACTGTTATTTATTGTTGGCTTTTTGCTAAACACTCACTCATCTAATTAATGTGATAAGTTAAATAATGTTAATATAATTTTAGAACAATTAGTTTGATTTTCTAAATATATTATTCAGTGACAAATGGTTGACCTAATGGCACAGGTAGATGGAGCTTTGCATTGAATTTCTGAAAGATAGGAACTTTGTTGGTTACTCAATTTTTCCACTGTGATTGATTCATGCCATAGCAAATAATTTCAGTTTCGACTAAGTAATTTAATAAGGTTAGTTTTTTTAATTAAAAAAGGTTAGTATAGGAAAAAATAATTCCAGTTAGCATTTACTTTCTTCCCTTTTTTTCTGGTATGTGAAAATTTCCTTCAATAAGAATGCCTTATTTATATTATTAAAGAAAAACAATAGATCCAATAGTATCTAAAAAAACCCAAAATATACCAATGAATTTGTAAGCTAAAGATGAGGTGATTCCTAGCAACATGGTATTTTTGTTGGTATTGTTTTGTTGTGTTTTTGTTTAGAAAAGAATGCATTTCCAAAAAAGGCTTGAATACAGAATAAGCAAGATGTGGCTTTTCTTGTGATTTTTGATGAAGAGATTTCTGTGACTTTTGATGACCATCAGTTCAGAGTCTACAAATTTAGTTGAGATGGAAAGTGCAAGAATAACTTAAATGGCTGTAACAAAATCTGGACTTACCTGTAATAAGTGTGTTTTTAACCTAAGGACTTGAAGTGATTATATCAGATTAGAATAAGAAAAATTCAGGCTCACAACCATTGGGCTTTATCTAAAAAACAAAGAACAACAAAAAAAGCCCACCCATTCTTTATTATCAGTAAGTTTTGAAAATACATTTTGATACACATTAGTTTGCCTTCAAAATGGATACAGATAAATCTGGAGAGGAGAAACCCATTAAAACAAGTAGAGGCACATAGGGATTTAGGATGATATCTTTAATGAAATACAGAGCTTCAGCACTGTGAGAAAATTAAGACTTGGGCCAAGAATCAAAGAGGATCTCAATTAGCCTACAGAAGGCGTTTTTATAGTCTGGGATCAAGGGAGTTTCATCTGCCCAAGTGTCGAGGACTAGTAATGGTCTGTTAATCTATGAGATGCTTTCATACTGTTTTCTTTGCAATTTCTGAGACTGTTAAAGCTTAAGAGTAAGAGGTTTCAGGCTGGAAATCAGATGTGCTGTAGATGTAAGGTATCCCACCTCATTTCAGTGCCATGTGATGTTCAGGGGGCGTGGAATGCTTTTAGGATTCCCTTAAAGGTTAAAGATGTTAAACACTCTTCAGTCGCTTCAATCACATTCTAGGAACAAACAAACAGAATGAAAGAGGAGGATCCAAATGCGTAGCCAGCTATTTAGTTTTCTGACTAGAGAGTATATCAATTTTTGGATAAATAACAGTTGATACCTCCCTACCCAAGTGATCTGGTGGCCAGTGTAAATTGGGTATATATTCACATATCATTTAATTTGAATATTTATGGAGAAACCCAGGCTCTTCATAATAAATATTGGTGTTTTAAAACTAGAATTTGATCCTCTTACTATAAGAAAGGTGAATAAAAACTGTTTGTTTCTATTTTGAATGCAGTGGTGCTACATCTTATGGGGGGCAAAATTCTCAAGTTAGAGCATGCTGAAATCACATGGAGTCAAAATTTTGCTTAAAAATGCCTTATATCTTCCCCAAAGTATAGCATATCTGGTTTTATGTAAGTAGCCTTGTATGATAATTAGGTACATATTAGAATATAAAATATAATAGAGTATGTAAGTATAATTTTACAGTATGTAAATCTTTTCAATTGCATATTTATTATTTTTTGTGCCAAGCACATTATTTGTGCAAGTTACATATGCATCTGAAGAAATTTTACACTGAAATAAAACCAGTTAAATGTATGAAAATATATGTAAAAGAAAAAGCTCTTTGGTTTTCAAATGTCAAGGTAGCAGGAATATCCAGAAGATAAATGTTGCCTTGGTATGTTTAATATGTAGGAAGATTCTGTTGATTACTTAAATTATCACCATTGGTCTCAATAGAGCACTCCTTAGGGAGGTACTGAGTGCTCTAAAAACCATCCCAAATAGTTTTGAAAAGGTGATTTCAGCATGAAATCCATTAAATAAGCTAATGGAACATCCTCAATCTTTTTATCTCCTTTCTGTTAAAAATTTAGAAAAACACCAAGTAAAATCTGTCAATAAATTACCTACTAAGAATGTTTAAAGTTCTAGTGAAAAGCAAAGCATGAAAAGTTGCTCTACATTTCTTACTTTCCCTTTTTCTCTCATTGACTATAAAAACCTTCCTCCTTGAAAATGACCACCACTGTCAAAAGAGTCATGATTTTATTAGCTAAATAGAAGAAAAAAAGATTTTTCCTACATTTTGCCTTAATAATACCTTATGGTAGGGAGATGGGTAGGCTGAATTTAAAAAGTCCTTAGAAAATTAAGAAAAATATTTTCATATTTTACATATACCCAAGTATGTGTTTACATGTTATTGCAATAATATTTTTTCCTCCATTGCTATGTTTTAGAAATATGATATTGCTGTTAGTTAAGGGTGTTTAGATTTGACAAGTTATCTCTTAAATTAGGCCAAGGTAAGGCAACTCTGGCCTTGGGTTTGAGTCTGGACCCCATACACAAGATGCCAAATGTGCATGCCCCTCTGAGAGGTGGTTGTGAGTAAATAAAAATAATCTGTGTTAGTTCTTTATACATTTTAAAGCACTTTAAATTCATTTGGAAGCAGCACTGCATTGGACAGAATAAGAGCTTTATTGTCATGCAGTTAAACATCAAAACCCTAGCTCTCCAGCACACTCGATGTGTTACCTTTCCCAGTTTAACCTCTTTAACCCTAGATTAATAATCAGTAACATGAACATAATAATACTATCTACTGGATAAAGATGTGCCGATTAGACAAAATGATGCAGGTAAATTTTATGGTCCCGTGTTTAGCCCATGTTAGATGATCAATAAATGTCTGTTTTTAAAATTATAATCCTTTAAGATTCTCAGGGACTAAGCAAGTTTCATGGCAAATGCACATATAAACAAAAACACATTTTCATGTGTTGTAAGTCTACAAATTATAATAGTGTTTGAACAGTCTTACAAATAAAATGTAACACGATAAAAAAGGTAACAAAATGATCTATTGTTCCTTAAGTGTACTCTGTTCTCTTGGATTTTCTACCACCATGAGGTTCATCAGGGTCCAAAGACTCAGCAGTTGGTGGAAAGGATCTTTTAGAGTCATCTAATCTCAGCCCAAACCCACTAGACCCAGTAAATCCTTTCCTGAGATGAATGAGGATGGACTTTGTTAACCTGTGTGTGTATGAATAGTAGTAGTAGTAGTAGGGAGTTGTGGAAACTAACTAATCAATCTTAAAGTGAGATGAATTATAATAATTCAAATCTTACTGAAGCCATTTGCCAGAATGTGATTTCTAGCCATGGCTAGAATATTTTCCACATGGAGCACAGTCTCCTACAATTAATCAACAATTCACAAATTACATCAATTTGCATATCTCCTGTGCAAAATAATACTTTTAAAATATTAATTTCCATTAAGACATGAATACTGTATGAAATCTAAACATATTAACGCAATTCAACATATACTGTCTTATGCTAGTAAAACCAGTGGCTAAATGTGGATTAAAGAGTTTGGTTTAAATAAATAAAACTGTAAACAGAAACATTTCTCTCACTTCATGAACTTTTAACAGTCTTCTTTGCTTAATATGTATATACCAAACATTTTAAAATTCAAGAAAAGTTTTGTTATGCACTGTAATAAATTTACTTACAAGCATGTATGACTTGCAAGGCTTCTTCATGCTACTAAATTTTTACCTGGGATCCTCCTTGATTTCTAGATATATGTACTTGGCATTATATAAGATTACATAAGATTAAAAGCTGTTTTTTGTATTATGTCACCTAAAGGGAAACTTTCATAGGGAAAAGGCTTAAGTGGATTATATTGACACCTCAAGTATTTGGCTAATTTTATTGTGATGATTATTGTTTTTAAATGGCAACTGGAAAAAATAGGGGTGAAGTGTAACCTTTTGAGTATTATATTTCTTTTTTTTTGTTTTTTACTTTTATAGTTGGATGTAGGAGTGAGACTCAGTATATTGAATAGTATGATGATACAAATTAATATGTAGATCTAAACTTAAAAGTGCATTATGGTTTTTCTCTACATAAAATATGATCTACTTACCAGGTGATTTAAGTTGAAGTACAACTCATCAAATCATTCACATGATTTTTTCCAAAACATTTGCATGTCTTGAAAAAATCTTTTTAAAACATTTGAATCCAATTTATTGAAACTACTGAATCATTTTAGAAACTGTTGGTATAATCTTCTCTTTCTATGTGGCTGTTACTAGCTAAATGATGCCCTTAATGGAATCGTGATTTGTCTCAGGAACTGTTAAGTTACAAGGACAAGTGCCAAGCAGCATACCTGTTCCACCTTGCCTTAAGCACTGGCTAAATTGGTTTCCCTGGAGTCTTGAAGCAGACCAATTCCTTTCCTGAGAGAATGGCTGACAAGTTAACCATTACCTGTCCGTAACCACATCAGAGTCTTTCAGCTCTTTCCAATTAAATTGGTATTCAGTTGACTTAAAGTTTCCATAGAGAATTTCTTTTAACATCAGTGATGTGCTAATGATGCTGACTTTTTTCTCAGTTTCTGCTGAACTTACAGCCATCAAATTAAAATTATTTCCTAATTCTTTTAACTCTTCCTGCAACATTTAAGTATTAAATATGTCTATCACATACTAAGTAACAAAAGTGACATATTGGAAGGTCATATTCGATTAAGGCAAACCTAATCCTTCCGGTCAGAAATGAGGTGTAAAAATGGTATATTTGAGCATGGCTGTTGCCAGGCTGCCTGGGCTCTTATATTATGATGTAACTTCTGCCTCTATTTCCTTACCAGTAAAATGCAATTGATGATAAGAATCATAATTACTCAATGGGTTAATATATGTTTAGAATGGTAGTTTATAAAAGTTTTATTTTTATTAATAAAATCAAAGCTGTTATGGACACACTTTACATTTAGTGAAGTTTTTAGTGGTAAAAAGTTTAATTATTATTCTGGTTGCAATGGGAAGTCATTGGAGGGTTTTTTAAAAATTGACTTTATTTTTCAGAGCAGTTGTAGGTTCACAGCAAAATTGAGCAGAAGGCACCACAATTTCGCATATACTCCATGTCTCTACACATGCATAGCCCTTCCCATTATTAACATTCTCTACCAGAGTAATATACAAGTTATAATTAGTGAACATAGAGTGACACAGTTTTATCACCCAAAGACCATATTACGTTTATATTAGGGTTGACTCTTGTACATTCTATGGGTGTGGACAAATGTGTAGATGACATGTATTCACTATTTTACTATCATGCAGAGTAGTTTCACTGTCCAAAAAATCCCCTGTGCCCCACCTTTTCATCCTCCCCTCCTTATTAAGTCTTGGTAACCACTGATCTTTTTAGTGTTTCCATAAATTTGACTTTTCCAGAATGTCATATAGTTGGAATAATAGAGTATGTAGTCCTTTCAGATTGGCTTCTTTCACTTAGTAATACGCATCTAAGATTCTTCCCTGTCTTTTCATGGCTTCACTGAGTAATACTTCATTGTCTGAATGTATCACAGATTATTTGTCCATTCTACTAAAGGGCAGCTTGGTTGCTTCCAAGTTTTGACAATTATGAATAAAGCTGCTATAAATATTCACGTGCAGGTTTTGTTGTGAATATGTTTTCAGTTCCTTTAGGTAAATACCAAGAAGTATAATTGCTGGGTTATATGGTTAAAATATGTTTAGTTTTGTAAGAAACCATCAAACTGCCTTCCAAAGTAGCTATAACTTTTTGCATTCCCACCAGCAATGAATGAGAATTCCTGTTCCTCCACATCATCACCAGCATTTGATGTTGTCAGTGTTCTGGATTTTGGTCTTTCTGATAGGTGTGTAGTAGTATCTTATTGTTTAATTGTGATTTACCTGGTGATATAGGATGTTGAACATCTTTTCATACATTTATATGCCATCCATATATTCTGGGTGAAGTATCTGTTAAGGTCTTCTGCCAATTTTTAAATCAGGTTGTTTTCTTATTGTTGAGTTTTAAGAATTTTTTAATATATTTTAGATAACAGTGCTTTATCAGATGTGTCTTTTGCAAGCATTTTCTCCCAGTCTGTGTTTTGTCTTTTCATTCTCTTAACAGTGTATTTCACAGGGTAGACATTTTTAATTTTAAGGAAGTTCAGTTTATCAATTTCTTTCATGGATCATGCCTTTGATATTGTATCTAAAAGTCATTGGCATATCCAAGGTTATCTAGGGTTTCTCCTGTATTATCTTCTAGGTGTTTTATAGTTTTGTGTTTTATATTTAGGTCTGTGATCCATTTTGAGTTAATTTTTGTGAAAAGTGTAAGATCTGTATCTAGATTAATTGTTTTACATGTGGGTGTTATGTTGTTCCAACATCATTTGTTGAAGGGACTGTCTTTGCTCTATTGCATTGCATATGCTCATATGTCAAAGATCAGTTGACTATATTTATGTGGCTCCCTCTCCCTGGGTTTTGGATAATATGGGAGGACTCTTGTAACTTCTCTGGTAATTACTTAAGCTGAAACAGAGGACTTGACAGTTACCATGAGTATTTATTTGTTGATTCAACAACTTTTATTGAGGTCCTACTGTTTATAAGATCCTCTCCTAGCTGCTATGATACAAAGAAGATTAAGGCAACAGCTCTTTATTCCCTAAGCAGCTCATGTCTTTTGGCTGGCTACACAGGAAGTTAAGTGGTTCAGGAGACTATGTTTAGAACTTGAGGAGATTTTATTATCTTCCACACCTGATTTATTGAATTGGATACACAATTACATATAAACACATACCAGGAATTCTCAAGTTTTATAGCAGGAACATAGAAAAAGAGTCCCTCAAAACTGTAGAGGGGTCCTCTTTAGACTTTGCTGAATAACAGGACATGTATGCATAGGAGTGTAGAACAGGTAGAGGATGACTACATTGCTGTATGATCAACAATTCCAAGTATTTTTATTTCCAGGTCTGTGTAGTAGTTACATGAATGTGCATACTTTGTGAAAATTCATTATGCTGTGCACTTAGGATTTCTGCATTTTTGTATGCATGGCAAGGGAGTTATTAAAGAAAAGAAAACCCAAAGCTTTGGAGTAAATGGGCATCATAGTTACCACTTGTACTGCTTTGACTGTTGAGGGCTGTTTCTAGAAATCAATGTGATGGTATGTAAGCCTAAAAACAAAGAACAAAACACTATGCATAGTAACTGAGTACTCTTTTTTTTTTGAGAAAAAAAATCATGCGGAGTTGCTGGGGTCAGATGAAGTTCAAAATGGAATATTATGTATGTTCTATTGACATAAAATTATGTATATGTGACTTTTTCTTTCAAAAAATTTGGAGTCTTTGTGCAGATCAAAGTAAATTCATTTTGTATGGAATAAATACCTTTTCTAAGCATGTATCAATGTATATATGAAATAGCAACTGTTTTGCACTTTTATTTTCTAGATTAGTAATAAAATCAGAAAAGTGATTTGTATCAACTCAAAAAAATGAGCATTTAGCACATAGTTCCATCTGATGTCAAGGACCATAGTTTTGATTTAGTTCTTTAGTTTAAAATCACCATAAGAAAGAATTAATTGTCCTTTGGAAAATCATTTAAGGTTATTACTTGCTTTATGCCTATAATGGAATATAGAATAATTATCTTTTGATCCCGTGAGTTGGAGAATAAAGAAGGGCTCAAAAGTTATTTCTATTCCTTCTGAGGGGATGCATGCCTCAAGTACCATGTATTTTGGATTTTATTTGTTTCACAACATTCTTATATTTGAATACAAGTATCAAGTCCACATATACTGCATAAATTTGAATTTTAACATCTGTTACCTGGCCTATTGTAGTGACCTTCATTTCCCCTGATTACAGTATAGTTTCCTTCTAGCTCATATTCTACATAAATGTTTTTCAAACTTTGTAAAAAAATGCAGCCAAATTAAAAAAAATCAAGCTAACTCTCATGTGAACACAAACTCAGTAGTACACTAAATAGATAAAGGAAGAGCCCTCTGATGTAGTAGGGTAGGAGGATGGAGTCTGGCCTCTGTCCCCCTTCTTCCCTTACCTTCAACTGAGGTCCACTTGGTAGAACGTCTTAAAAGAGAATTGAAAATTACTTTAGCTTAAATTCCATTTTTAAAGCCCAAATTTGATCATTGCATTCTCCTTAAGTTTTTAGGCTCTTTTTTTGCATATAACTATACATCTAAACTTCTTAAACACTCTCTAAGGTTCAACACCCTCTAAGGTCTGCCCTACCACTGAACTTCATGGTTAGTTTATATATATTTTTTACATATATATTTTTATATCGTTATTTATATTTTATTAAAAAATATATTGTACACATATGTGTAAAATACAGGTTATCATATATTAAGTATATATATATATATATACATATTTTTATATATAATGTCTATGTCTTTATGGTTATATTTCTGTAAAGACATAGATATTAAATTTCCAGTTTCCTAAATGCTGAAACCTTACTATTTAACTTTCTTGTCTCAGAAAGTGCTACTCTCTGAGCTTTTGCAAATGTTTCTTTGCTTAGAATCCCCTTTTCCTTTTTGCCTACAATAACCCTGGTAATCCCTCCTTCAACGTTTAGATCAAACCACACCTCCATGTAGAGCCTTCTGTGAGAGCCTTCTGTGATGCCGCGTGGAACAGTAAGAGAATCTTTTCCTACTCAAGTAACTGAGTTCTCCAGTGGTCTATGAAATCCTAAAGGACCAGGAACAATGTCTTTGCACCTTTGTATCATCCCTTCTTTTCTATCATCCATGACCATTATGCTGTCTGACACACAGACTAATACATTCAATATTTGCTGAATAAATGAATCAAATATTCCCACATAATAGAAAAGAAATAAAATGGATAAATAGATTTGTTTGGATAAATGGAGTTTGAATCCAGACCTCTAGGCTCCCCAAAATGGGGAAAAAGATGAGTTTTGACAAATATTCCTGAATGCATGTTATTCTATTATTTCTGACAAGAATAGATCTTTTAGAATAATATTTTCTAATGTTATAATTTTATGTAATGTTTATTTGCCATTAGAAAATTTCCTTTTACCAACATAATGCACTTTTCTATTCCTAAATGTATATACCTAAGATAAGAGAATAATCCTAGCCCAGCATAAGATCTGCTAAGAGATATTGCTGCATGTTCACTTCAA
Organism: Smutsia gigantea; assembly: GCA_032199065.1. NCBI lineage: Eukaryota > Metazoa > Chordata > Mammalia > Pholidota > Manidae > Smutsia > Smutsia gigantea. Next base: position 467,061 of record JAVSCE010012176.1, read on the forward strand.
AAAGAAATAGTGTCTCTTTAAGAGGGCTCCAATTCTGAACCTCTTCCCAGTCCTTAAAAGTCAAAGAAAATTCCCCCTTAATCTTAGATTTTAGTCCAATTTTTCTTTTTTGAGCTTTAAATTCCATGGTGATCTCTTGTCTGGAATATTAATCTTTACCATTTCAAGAGACACTTAGCATTATTATTATGTGACTGAAGAGGTTAATCCTTAACTGTAGGTTTGTGGCTGGGGCCATTTTAGAAAAGCTGACTTTTGACAGGAACTTTAACCACAAATATTTAGGGATTTTTCTTTTCAGTTCAATGACCGTAGAAGACCCAAACAGAGTAGATGATATCAAGTACTTGTTTGTCTTTTAGAAGGCAAACTCTTAGAGGGCAGGGCCCTGGATTCTTCTAGACATTCTGAAATATATTATGATTGTGAATGGGTGGTGATGAAAATAAGTTAATATTTTCTGTTTTGAAAAATTTTACATTATAAAAACTGTAAAAAATTTTACATTATAAAAAGCCATCTGAAATGTCTTTCATTTCATCTTTGAGCCTGTAAGTAAAAAAACATGCCAACCAGTTATTAACACTCCACTTGTTCTATAAAAACAATATACAACTATGCACTATAGAAGCTTGATAAATGCTTGATGACTGAGGAGCTGGCTCTAATGGTAGCAATGATTGTTGCCACTTGTCTGATCTGTGTATAACAACATCTTCTTCTCCTCTTCTTATATTTCTCTTCATTTTGGACATATGTATATTTTCATATATCTGAAAAGAGAATGACAGAGAAGAAGGAGTATGGGAATAGATTTTGAATTATAGCTTTTGAAGGGATTCTATAAAATGAGTCTAACATCTTAAATTTGTAGATAAAGTAATACCCCAAGACACTAAAGGATATGCCCTAAGTCACAGTTAGCTAATTGCAGAAACGTTTCTAGAAAACCTAATCAGATCACCAAGCTCCCAGTCAATTTCTTTCTATTGTACCAGCCTTTTAAATATGTTTAAATTGAGCCAAGTCATTACTCCTATGCATTCTCATTTTAGCATTAATTATGAAAAAGTTTTATAAGATCTAGCTTAGTCTCTTTGGGGTAGCTGCTTTAGGGTTACCTAAGTGACCTTTGGATAAAGTCTCAGAAGACTTCACAATTTCCATCCCAGTTTCATGGATATAATCTTAGCTTGAGCCAGCTCATGGACTATGACCCCTCTGAGCAGGGAATTTATCTTGAATCCTCTTTTAGTTAAAAAAAAAACAGCTTTAGTGAGATATGATTGAAATAAACTGCAAATATTTAAAACTAAATTTTGATAAATCTTGATATACATATACACCTGTGAAACCATCACCACAATCAAGATAACATATCCATCACAACCAAAAGTTTCTTCATGTCCTTTTGCTATCTCTCTCCTTTCTGCCTCATACCCTGGCTCCTATCCCACCCTTGTTCCTAGGAAACCACTATTTTGTCTTCTATCACGTAGATTAGTTTGCATTTTCTAGAATTTTAAATAAATAGAATCATACAGTATGAATTCATTTTTGTCTGGCTTTTTTCACTTAATATCATTATTTTGAGATTCATACATGTATTGTGTATTGGTAGTTTATTTTCTCTTATTAGTAAGTACTATTCCATTGTCAGATATATCACACTTTGTTTATTCATTCATCTGTTGATAGACATTTGGGTCCTTTCCAGTTTTTGCTATTATAAATAAAACTGCTGTGAATACACACATACAAGTCTTTTATAGACAGAAGCTTCTATTTCTTTGGGATGGATACCTAGGAATGGAATGACTGGGTCATACAAGTGTAAGTTTACCTTTATATAACCCTGCCAATCTGTTTTTCAAAGATCTGTATAATTTTATATTCTCACCAGCAGTGTATGGGAGTTCTAGTTGCCCCATGTCCTTGTCTACACTTTATAGGCTCAGTCTTTTAAATTTTAGCCATTTTAATAGATGTGTAGTGGTATTTCACTGTGGTCTTAATTTGTATTTCCCTAATGACTAATGATGTTAAGCATCTTTAATTTATTTGCCATAGGTTGACCAGGTGAAGTATCTGTTCAAAACTTTCACCCTTTTAAAATTTATGTTGTTTATTTTCTTATTATTGAGTTTTGAGGGTTGTTTTTGTATTTTGGACACAAGTCCTTTATCAGGTATATGACATGAAAATATTTTCTCTCAGTGTGGCTTGTGTTTTCATTTTCTCAACAGTGTCTTTTGAAGAGAAAATGCTTTTGATTTGATGAAGGTCGATTTCTAAAATTTACAATTTTTTTTATTGGTTCAGTTTGAGGTACCTCACTAGGACCACAAAGATTTTCTCCTCTGTTTTCTTTTAAAAGTTTTAAAACTTAATCCATTTTGAGTCAGTTTTTGTATAAAATCATCTTTTTCATATGGAGATCCAATTGTCTCAACATTATTTATTATAAAGGCTGTTTTCCCACTGATTTGCATTTGTAATTTTGTTGAAAATTAGCTGTCCGTATGTGTTTGGGTCTATTTGTGGGCTTCCTTTTTTGTTCCACTAGTCTGTTTGTCTACCTTTATGCCAATACTACACTCTCTTAATTGTTGTAGTTTTATATTATGCCTTAAGATGAGGTAATGTTAGCAGTCTGTAATTTTGTTCTTCTTTTTGAAAGTTTTTTTTGTTTTTGGCTGTGTTAGGTCCTATGCATTTCTATATGAATACTAGAATTAGTTTGATAATTTTTATTTAAAAAGTCTGTTGGGAGTCTTTTGCAATTATGTTAAATCCTGAGTTCAGTTTGAGGAGAACTGACATCTTAACAATACTGAGTCTTTTGACCATGAATGTGGTGTATCTCTCCACTTATTTACTTCAAAACATATCTCAGAAATGTTTTATAATATTCAATATACAGGTCATGTGTGTCTTTTGTCAGAATACCCCCTATTTTATATTGTGATGTGTTGAAAAAAATTTTTAATTTCACTTGTGATTATTTGTTGATAGTACATAGAAACATCTTAGATGTTTGTATGTTTATCTTGTATACTGTGACTTAAATTCACTTATTAAATCTAGTAGAATTTTTGTAAAGCATATAGAAAGTTATAAACTAGGGTATTCAAGGCCATTCTTCCATAGGAAGGGCCATATAATCTGAGAATTACTTGATATTAACTAAATTAAAGTAGAAGAGGAAAAGTATTCTGGACACAGAGAGAGGGACTTGTTCATCTATTCATTCCCTCAGAACTCATTTAAAAAGAATCGTAGGTGCTTCTGTTTGTCAGGCTGCATTATAATGAACAAGATAAGCAAAGATCCTTACCCACATGGAACTTATATTGAATGATGGAGGCAGAGTAAAATTAACCAATGAAGATATATAAAATAATTATGTATTATTATAAGTATTATGAAGTAACGTATCATTATCCCAGTTTCTTATTTTTTCCTTTGCATTCTAAGAGTTTTTCAAAATGGTCTTAACCTCCATTGATTTGGTTTTTCATATCACCAGGTTCTGCCCTTTACTATGTCCTCTGTACATTTTAATTCTGCTGTATTTTACACTTTCTAAAAATCCTGCTTTGTTTTGCCTTTGTCTTTTAAAATTTCATCAGTATTCCTTTTCCTCTTGTTTGTTCTCTCCTGTTATTTTTTCAGCTTCATAAAAATTATTATTTTCTAAAAACCTACCAAAGAAAACCAAAGTTTTCTCCTTTTTTTGTTGTGTAGTATTTTACAGGTTATTTCTCTCAATCTCCAATATGATACTTACTTTTTCTTACCTGTAGGAATATTTCTCCCCATATACCCAATGTTGATGCTTCTTTATCCACTTATTTTTTAAATCTTTGCAAAAGATAGGGTGAATAAATTTCCCAAGATCTCCCATTATTCACAAGGGTGTTTTAAATGCTCATAACCTTCAGCTCTATGATGCTTTCCCATGCATTGTTCCCAGCCCTATCGCCCAGTGTTAGCAGGTTTTTATTTCATTCAGTTTTGTTGAATTGAGAAGATATCTTCTCTTTCTGACACCCTAAACATTATATAGTTGACCCTTGAACAATGTTGGGCTTAAGTGTGCTGACTCCCTGCAGTTGAAAATCTGCATATAACTTTTGACTTCCCAAAAACTTAACTGATAGCCTTGTATTGAGTGGAAACCTTACTGATAACATAAACAGTTGATGAACACATATTTTTTGTTATATTTATTATATACTATATCCTTACAGAAAAGTAAGCTAGAGAAAAGAAAATGTTTGTTCAAATCATTGCAAATCTCCTAAACAGTTTCCAGTATCTTACTGAAAAAAATCCATTATAAGTGGACCTGGGCAGTTCACACCTATGCTGTTCAAGCATCAACTGTACACAAAAAAAACTACTATTGTAAGTATGCACTGTGTCCAGGCCTTGTCCTGCCTTTTCCTTTACCTGAAGATTTAACTGTGGCTCTGTTCCTACATGGATGCAGGATGCCCCTCCCACCCCCACCCTTGCACTGCTGGAACTGCCCATCTCCCGGTTGATGCATAGATCTGGCATTTTTTATCCACAGTGTGTGTAGTCGTGGTGGAAGACTGTTGGCTCTTTTCCAACTAATAGCTTTCTCTCTTTCTCATGGTATAGCATGCTGGCTGTTGCTTGAAATTTTATTCACTTTCATTGGTCTTGAAATTAGTGGAAATCTTCTAGGTTCTGATAGTGCCTTGACGTTGATTTCATGTTTTCAGTGCTGTTCTGAAGGTCTGTTATCTCTGTTTCTTCAGAGGTGCTTTTTTAAGGAGTAGGAAAGGCTATATCACAGGCTGCTCCCCTATATGCTATTTTAAACTAGACACATTTGTTATTTCTGATTTTATAATCATAAAATTTTATTTAAATTACTTTTTATTTTTGTATTTATATCAATCATAATCTATAAACATTATCTATGAACTGTGGACATAAAAATTATGCATGAATAGGGAAGACCCATAAAATGTTATCACACTGGTTTAAAAACAAGTGTGGTTTAAATGTAGAATGCTAATGGCAAATAAAGTGATAAACTGACCAAAGCTGGCAAAATTTGAAACAGAAATGCATCAAATAGGAATTAAAAATGATACTGTAACATCTTTCTATGCTAACAGATAGTAATTGCACTGGTCATGATGAAGATTTAATAATGTGGGTAACTGTTGAAGGACTGTGTTACATACTTGAAACCAATATAAAATTGTATGTCAATTATATGTCAAAAAAAATAATTAAAATGTGTGAGTTATTCATATTCTCTCCATAGGTGTTGGAAACTGTCACAATATGTTAAAAATAGTGCAATTCACTGTGCCTGATGCATAGATGTCATCAATAAATGTTATTTTCCTTCCCTTCACTCCTTCTTCCCATTGTCCTCCTTCCCTTTCTTCATCCTTCTTTTTATTTCAATTTGGGCTGAAATTGAAGACACAGGCATAGAAACTAACAGCGTATAATGGTGTTTTTGTTAGTGGGAGACAGCCATGGTGTCAACTCCACTTAGTTGTCACAGATGAATAATGCCTAATTTGTTTATATATGTATATATATGCGTACATATATCTCTCCTGAGGAATTAATATTTGGTTACTCTTATTTAAGTAATGGGATTGATTTGCTTTCAAATAGTCTTATACTTCCTAATCATGGCAATTTGATAGAAAGCAAATGTAGGAAACCATGTCACTGATTTCAAAAGAATAGAAGAATATAAGTTGTGTATCATGTTTGTTTATTAATACAAGAGTTGATAGAATGGAGAAGTATTTTTGCTACTCCTTTTCCATTTTTACATGTTCCTCTGTACCTGAATTTTTAAAATGAAATTATTAAATTCAGTTTTGATATCTGAAAAAATACTTTGAAAGTAGTTACTTCAAGCTATATCATTTGACTACTGCTCTTTTATACACCTTGGGTGGCTAAAGCTTTAAAGACCTCAGGTGTCTCAGAGAATTATCAATGGACCATTAAACAGGTATATCATGCCATAAAGCTATATTCCTGGCAGCCGTTGACCCATGTCATCATGTTCTTCCTTGCCCCTCTTCTAAAATAACAGCCCGACAGCTTTATGTACCCATGTGTAGCCTGGTAATGTGATCTCAGGCAGGGTGGAGGGATCATGTTCAGCCCAGATATGTTGACCTGTGGTCAAACAATGGATAATATGTCAGTCATAGGATTCATTTCTAATGCGAGAACTTTGTTCTAAACTATGACACACTTTGGTATATGTCACTTTTGTGTAAATCTTCAGCTGAAATAATAATTTTGAGGAAAAGATACAGGTAGATGTATTTTTGAGTCCTTTCTTGTTTTCTTCTCTTAATGTATATACCCCAATCACTGCCAGGCAAACCCATGGAAGTCACTTCATGCATGTCTTTGTGACTACTTTATGATCATTAGAGTAAAATGAAAAAGGTGGCAAACAAAGCTAAGTATAATGACAAATAAGGACAGCATGGTAAATGAATAGGGTGACACACAATTTGTTGCTTTGAAAGGTAGGTAAGGTACAGGTAGGTCAAACAGACATGTTAGGTTAGGTTGGGAAAAAGAGCATAGGTTTGCATAGAAGGCAGGATTCTTGAGAAGAGTAGCAACTTGACAAAAAGCAGCATTTTAGGATGATTAGTAAAGCAGTGGACCACAGGAGAGCCTGAAATATGGGATTAGAGGTGAGAGAACCTAAGTCATGACTTGAAAACCATGCAGTACATAAGGAAGGTGGCACCCAAAAGAGATGAAAAAGCAAATTGAAGAATTATGTAAAGAACCATTAAAATTTGGAGCTGGCATGTAATTGCTTAAATGAATGGATGGTAGGAGGAGTCTATAAATTAGGTGTCCTGGAATGCCTATCCCTAAGTCTTTCTCCTTAAGTTATATTTTGATGAAATAATAAATATTCTTAACTCATATGTTTCCTAATATAGGGCACTGACATCTAGGAATTTACAGAAAACATATTAATAATTGAGGGAAAAAAGGGGTAATCAAGATTGGAAATAGTGAAAAGACATGACTGGAGAACAGAAATAGATTCCCCCCAAAGTAGCCTTGAGGTATATAAGAAAGTAAGTGCCAAGTGTTCCGAGCCTTTGAGAGTATATCCCTATGTCCAGGAGCTAGGTCAGAAGTTTCTGTTCAGTACTTCCCTGGCTTAGAGTTACCGTGGCAGACCTAAAGCTTTTAAATCCTGCATTGCTGGAGAGATGGCTGGAGAAATACCATGGTGAAGTCTTATTATAATTTCAAATACTTATCATTTCCTGTGCCAGGCCCTCTTCCAAGACCTTTATGTGTTTCCATTTGATTATCACGATCTTATATCCCAGGTAATATGTGTGCATATTCAAATTTGAGACACACTGATCTAAAAGGTCTCTTTCTACCATGTCTGACACCTCTGCGTGGTACTTGCTTTCAAATGTAATTCCTGATCTATTGTGTAAACTTTTTTCTGGTACCTGGAACCTTTGTTTATAGATATCTATCTAGTCTCTCAAATCTCTGTCAGAATTCTGAAGTCTGTGTATTTCTCAAATTTTCCATTCCTAGTTTCTTCTTATGATCTACTTCTTCTTGTACTCATAGAGCTAAAGGAATGATAATTATATTACTTAAATATTTCCTTATCAAAAATATAACAAAATGAAGATATGTAACCAAAGGAGTACTTAACTGATGAAGAAATTCATATGAATTCTTCAGACCTAATATTTTAGCTGCTTTTTGCTATGGAGCTACAGAAGTCAACAGAGGCCCCCCACCTCATGGCCTCCTTTCTTGACAAATTTGTATTATGTGGCATTATACACGAAAAGGAACTTGGTAGTAGTTCTTATTTTCTCATTATGTTAAGTGAAAAGACAAATAATCATTCATCACTGTTTGGTGGGTAATGATTAATGAACTTCTTTGGTTGCCTCTTTCAGAAGTGTAGAAGAGGTCAATTGGCTGTTTTCCTCTGTTGTTACTTCTAGGATTCTTATGGTGTGTGGGATTATTCAGTTTAAGTGTTAGTCATCCATGGGGATTTCCTGTGTAACTTTTACAAGTATAATTTCAAAGAAGGGCATCAAGGTGTATTTATAGACAATCCACCCACACCTTTTCCCCTGCAGAGTGTGCTTTGCAAGTGCTACCTTGAGCCCTCTTTGAAGATCTAGCGTCAGGTTAAGTCTAAAAAAAGAAAACTTTTTTTTGTAGAGTTACAAAAATGTTTTACCTACTAAGTTTAGAAAACTACACAAGGCTAGGTACAGAGGAAAGTCAAAATGCACGATAATTTTTAAATTGTGAATTAATTTGATAATTAAATGACAGAGTAATGAGAAATAAGGAATTATTCATTCATGCTTTAATTATGGCATTTGTGTAATTGCTACTATTATGTTCCCTAAGTTATTTTTCACAGGTATGCATTGAGGTGTCAACACAAAGACTATGCTAAGTGACTTCCACACGTCTCATTAATACTACTGACACTGCAAAGGTTAGGCATTTAGAAAGATTCTGCTCTCCCAAGAAGAGTTTGCAGCTGAGGAATAGTAGTGTACAAAATGAAATTTTCAGGAAAATCATGGAACACTTTTGAAACATTTTGAAAGCAGCCTTTATCCTGAGTTTATCTCCAAAGGCAAATAATTGCAACAAGAAACACATATGCATTTTTCTAGGTTATTGAATTCATGTTATTTTTTAACATGATGCTCTAGGGATTCTAAGGCTTTAGAAAGGCTGTGCCATCATATAATGAGCAAAGAGCTCTCGTGTGTATTACTCATGATTTCATTATGATTGTCTTTGCCACCTCTAATGATTCATATAAGAAGATTGTGTGGCAACCCATATTGAATTTTGCAAACTGAGTGGTTCTTCATTAAGGTGTACGTACAGACAGCTTGATTTTGCTTTATAGGTTTGCTACAGAGGCAAAAATTAATTTTAAGTCCTTTTTAGGGACAACATGAGGCTGGAGTAATTTTAAAAAGTGTTGTTGCAGAGGTTTCATCCTTCACAATATCAGAATGTAAAAGTAGGGGAACGGGTAGTCTTTAATAGTGAATGATTTTTAAATCTCATAAAATAAGAGCATGCCTAGCAAGACAATGGTGTCATGATATTTCATTTGGCAGTAACTTGTATTGAGCAGCTGTGACATGATACAGTGCTTTCTTCGGCATAGTTCCTTTCTCTGTTGGCACAGGTCTTGATTGATGTATGCTCAGATCCCCTATTCACATAATTTTTGTATTTTTATACACCAACCTATCTAAATTCAACACAGATTTTCAGGCCCAGCACTGTGTATTATATTCCTCTATGATTATGCTCTCCTTTCATGAGGTCAATCCTGAGTCAGCCCTCTGAGTAAGCCAACATCTTGCATATTTTGAGCTGGAAGTCACCACAGGGCCAACCTAATTCATAACACTCATTTTATAGTTGAGAGAACAGAAGACCCCACAGAATACATAATCTGTGGCTCAGCTGAGAGCAAGGTCTTTGTGTTACTGTTAATGCTCTTTATAACTTTCAATGTTATATTATTTAGCACTTAGACAAATACTACTTTGTATTATTTACAAGCTTTAACATGTGCTTCTGTCTTTTCTTACAAACTAAAAGCTCCTTGAAGGTTGGAATATGGTCTCTCTAGATATCTGCAGAAAAATATCTGCACAAAGATAACACAGTGGTTACTACATAGTACAATTAGTATTACCTATGACAAATAAAAGTCCTATGTGTTAGTCAGGGATTGCCACAATAATGCTGTGCAACAAACTCTTCCACAATTTGGTGGCTTAAAACAGCAATCATTTATCATCACTTCCCTATGTGTGGGTTGGTAGCAGATTGCCTGATTAGGTTGGGCTTGGTAACTCTGCTGCAAGCTGTGGGTCAAGTCAGTCTTGGTGTCTTCCTGTGAGTAGGGCTCAGATCTACTCCAGGCATATTAATTCTGTGGACCAGGCTGAATGGGAACTACCTAAAAGAAGCTTATCTTCGGTAAGAGGCAAGAGGGCAAGTTCAACGGCTCTGACACATTTCCAACTACATTTTGCATCAGTTCTGCTAAGACCCCATTGGCCAAAGTGAAAGAAGACTTTCTCTCCCCCCCCCCCCACCCTTTTTAAAAATAAGGCATCATTGATATACCCTTTTATGAAGATTTCACAAGAAAAGCAATGTGGTTAATACATTCACCTTTATTATTGAGTTCCCCCTGATAACCCCTGGCAGTCACTGTCCATCAGTGTAGTAAGAGTCCCTATTTGTCTTCTCTGAGCTACACTGTCTTCCCCGTGACCCCACACACACCATGTGCACCAACATGATACCCCACAATCCACTTCTCCCTCCATCCCCACCTGCCCTCTCCCACCCCTCCCCTTTGGTAACCTCTAGTCCCTTATTGGAGACTGTGAGTCTGCTGCTATTTTGTTCCTTCAGTTTTGCTTCATTGTTATACTCCACAAAGGAGGGAAATCATTTGGTATTTGTCTTTCTCTGCCAGACTTATTTCACTGAGCATAATTCCCGCTAGCTCCATCCATGTCGTTGCAAATGGTAGGATTTGTTTCTTATGGTTGAATAGTATTCTACTGTGTATATGTACCACCTCTTCTTTATCCATTCATCTACTGATGGACACTTAGGTTGCTTCCATATCTTGGCTATTGCAAACAGTGCTGCAGTAAACATAGGGGTTTATATGTCTTTTTGAATCTGAGAAGTTGTTTTCCTTGGGTAAATTCCTAGGAGTGGAATTCCTGGGTCAAATAGTATTTCTATTTTTAGTTTTTTGAGGAACCTCCATACTGCTTTCCACAATGGATGGACTAATTTACATTCCCACCAGCAGTGTAGGAGGGTTCCCCTTTCTCTGCATAGTCACAAGCAATTGTTGTTCTTAGTCTTTTGGATGCTGGCCATCCTTACTGGTGTGAGGTGATATCTCATTGTGGTTTTAATTTGCATTTCCCTGATAATTAGCAATGTGGAGCATCTTTTCATGTGCCTGTTAGCCATCTGAATTTTTTCTTTGGAGAAGTGCCTGTTCATATCCTCTGCCCATTTTTTAATAGGGTTATTTGCTTTTTGGGTGTTGAGTCGTGTAAGTTCTTTATATATTTTCGATGTTAACCCCTTGTCGGATATATCATTTACATATATTCTCACATACCGTAGGATGCTTTATGTTCCGCTGATGGTGTCCTTTGCTGTACAGAAGCTTTTTACCTTGATGTAGTTCCATTTGCTCATTTTTTATTTTGTTTTCCTGCCCAAGGAGATGTGTTCCGGAAAAAGTCTCTCATGTTTATATTCAAGAGATTTTTGCCTTTGTTTTCTTCTTAGAGTTTTATGGTTTCATGACTTACATTCAGGTCTTTGATCCATTTTGAGTTTACTTTTGTGTATGGGGTTATACAATAATCCAGTTTAATTCTCTTGCATATAGCTGTCCAGTTTTGCCAACACCAGTTGTTGAAGAGGCTGTCATTTCCCCATTGTATATCCATGGCTCCTTTATCATATATTAATTGACCATATATACTTGGGTTTATATCTGGGCTCTCTAGTCTGTTTCATTGGTCTATGGGTCTGTTCTTGTGCCAGTACCAAATTGTTTTGATTACCTTGGCTTTGTAGTAGAACATGAAGTCATAATTCCCCCTGCTTTATTCTTCCTTCTCAGGATTGCTTTGGCTATTCGGGGTCTTTTGTGGTTCCATATGAATTTTAGAACTATTTTCTCTAGTTCATTGAAGAATGCTATTGGTATTTTGATAGGGATTGCATTGAATCAGTACATTGCTTTAGGCAGGATGGCCATTTTGACAATATTAATTATTCCTATCCATGAGCACGGGATGTGTTTCCATTTATTGGTATCTTATTTAATTTCTCTCATGAGTGTCTTGTAGTTTTCAGAGTATAGGTCTTTCACTTCCTTGGTTAGTTTCATTCCTAGGTAGTTTATTCTTTGTGATGCAATTGTGAATGGAATTGTTTTTCTGATTTCTCTTTCTGCTAGTTCATCATTAGTGTATAGGAATGCCACAGATTTCTGTGTATTAATTTGGTATCCTGCAAATTTACTGAATTCAGATATTAGATCTAGTAGTTTTGGAGTGGATTCTTTAGGGTTTTTTATGTACAATATCATGTCATCTGCAAACAGGGACAGTTTAACTTTTTCCTTGCCAATATGGACACCTTTTATTTCTTTGTGTTGTCTGATTACTGTGGCTAGGACCCCCAGAACTATGTTGAATAAAAGTGGGAGTGAGCCTCCTTGTCTTGCTCCCAATCTTAAAGGAAAAGCTTTTAGCTTCTCACTGTTAAGTATTATGTTGGCTGTGGGTTTGTCATATACGGCCTTTATTCTGTTGAGGTACTTGCCCTCTATACCCATTTTGTTGAGAGTTTTTATCATGAATGGATGTTGAATTTTGTTGAATGCTTTTTCAGCATCTATGGAGATCGTGTGTTTTTTTTTTGATAAAGTATTTTTTATTTATTTTTATTTTTTTATTTTGGTATCATTAATCTACAGTTACACGTACAACATTATGGTTATTAGACTCCCACCATCATTAAGTCCCCACCACATACCCCATTACAGTCATTGTCCATCAGTGTAGTGAGATGCTATAGAATCACTATTTGTCTTCTCTGTGTTGTACAGCCCTCCCCGTGCTCCTACCCCCACATTATGTCTGCTAATCTTAATGGCCCTTTTTCCCTCTGTCCCTCCCTTCCACCCATCCTCCCCAGTCCCTTTCCCTTTGGTAACTGTTACTCCATTCTTGGGTTCTGTGAGTCTGCTGCTGTTTTGTTCCTTCACTTTTTTTCTTTGTTCTTATACTCCACATATGAGTGAAATCATTTGATACTTGTCTTTTTCTGCCTGGCTTATTGATTGTGTTGTTTTTGTCCTTTTTGTTGATGTGGTGGATGATGTTGATGGATTTTCGAATGTTGTACCATCCTTGCATCCCTGGAATAAATCCTACTTGATCATGATGGATGATCTTTTTGATATATTTTTGAATTTGGTTTGCTAATATTTTGTTGAGTATTTTTGCATCTATGTTCATCAGGGATATTGGTCTGTAATTTTCTTTTTTGTGGTGTCTTTGCCTGGTTTTGGTATTAGAGTGATGCTGGCCTCATAGAATGAGTTTGGGAGTATTCTCTCCTCTTCTTCTTTTTTGGAAAACTTTAAGGAAGATGTTTATTAGGTCTACACTAAATGTTTGATGAAATTCAGCAGTGAAACCATCTGGTACAGGAATTTTGTTCTTTGGTTGTTTTTGGATTATCAATTCAACTTCGTTGCTGGTAATTGGTATATTCAGATTATCTTTTCCTTCCTGGGTCAGCTTTGGAATATTTTATTTTTCTAGAAAGTTGTCCTTTTCTTCTATTTTATTCAGTTTGTTACCATATAATTTTTCATAGTATTCTCTAAAATTATTTGTATTTCTGTGGTGTCCATAGTGATTTTTCCTTTCTCATTTCTGATTCTGTGTATATGTGCAGACTCTCTTTTTTTCTTGATAAGTATGGCTAGGGGTTTATCTATTTTGCTTATTTTCTTGAAGAACCAGCTCCTGCTTTCATTGATTCTCTCTATTGTTTTATTCCTCTCGATTTTATGTATTTCTGCTCTAATATTTATTATGTCCCTCCTTCTACTGACTTTGGGCCTCATTTGTTCTTCTTTTTCTAGTTCCATTAATTGTGAGTTTATACTGCTCATATGGGATTGTTCTTCTTTCCTGAGTTAGGCCTGCATTGCAGTATACTTCCCTCTTAGCACGGGCTTTTCTGCATCCCACAGATTTTGCAGTGTTGAATTATTGTTGTCATTTGTCTCCATATATTGCTAGATCTCTGTTTTCTTTTGGTCATTGATCCCTTGATTATTTAGGAGCATGTTATTAAGCCTCAATGTATTTGTGGCTTTTTCGATTTCTTTGTGTAATTTATTTCTGGTTTCATACCTTTGTGATCTGAGAAGCTGGTTCATACAATTTCAATATTTTTTAATTTACCAGGGCTCTTTTTGTGGCCTATGATTTAATCTTGAAAATGTTCTATGTGCACTTGAGAAGAATGTGTATCCTGTTGCTTTTCGATGGAGTGGTCTGTGGATGTCTGTTAGGTCCATCTGTTCTAATATGCTGTTAAGTGACTCTGTCTCCTTACTTATTTTCTGTCTGGCTGATCTGTCCTTTGGGTTGAGTGGTGTGTTGAAGTCTCCCAAAATGAATGCATTGCATTCTATTTCCCCCTTTAATTCTGTTAGTATTTGTTTCACATATGTAGGTGATTTTGTGTTGGGTGCATAGATATTTATAATAGTTATATCCTCTTGTTGGACTGACCTCTTTATCATTATGTAATGTCCTTCTTTGTCTCTTGTGACTTTCTTTGTTTTGAAGTCTATTCTGTCTGATACAAGTACAGCAACTCCTGCTTTTTGCTCACTATTAGTTGCATGAAATATATTTTTGCATCCCTTTACTTTTAGTCTGTGTATGTCGTTGAGTTTGAAGTGAGTCTCTTTGGGGCAGCATATAGATGGGTCTTGTTTTTTTATCCATTCAGTGACTCTCTGTCTTTTGATTGGTGTATTCAGACCATTTACATTTGGGTGATTATCGATAGGTATGTACTTATTGCCATGGCAGGCTTTAGACCCGTGGTTACCAGAGGTTCAAGGATAATTCCCTTACTGTCTAACAGTGTAATTTAACTCTCTTAGTATGCTATCACAAACACAACTTAAAAGTTCTTTTTTTTCCTCCTTTTTCTTCCTCCTCCATTCTTTATATATTACATACCATGTTCTGTACTCTTTGTCTATCCCTTGATTGACTTTTTCAATAGTTGATCTGGTTTTGCATCTGCTTAGTAAGTAATTGTTCTACTTTCTTTACTGTGGTTTTTTTCCCCTGGTGACAGCTATTTATCTTAGGAACACTTCTATCTATAGCAGTCCCTCCAGAATACACTGTAAAGGTGGTTCGTGTGAGGTAAATTCTCTCAGCTTTTGCTTATCTGAAAATTGTTTAATCCCTCCTTCAAATGTAAATGATAATCTTTCTGGGTAGAGTATTCTTGGTTCAAGTTCCTTCTGTTTCATTGCATTAAATATATCATGTCACTCCCTTCTGGCCTGTAATGTTTCTGTTGAGAAGTCTGATGATAGCCTGATAGGTTTTCCTTTGTATGTGGTCTTTTTTCTCTCTCTAGCTGCTTTTAAAAGTTTGTCCTTATCCTTGATCTTTGCCATTTTAATTGTTATATGTCTTGGTGTTGTCTTCCTTGGGTCCCTTGTGTTGGGAGATCTGGGCACCTCTATGGCTTGAGAGACTATCTCCTCCCCAGATTGGGGAAGTTTTCAGCCCTTTTTCTCTCTTTTCTTCTTCTGGTACCCCTATAATGCGAATATTTTTCCATTTGGATTGGTCACTCCATTCTCTCAATGTTCATTCATTCCTAGAGATCCTTTTCTCTCTGTGCCTCAGCCTCTTTGCATTCCTCAAGACTTTCTTTTAATCCTTCATGAAGCTAAAGCAAGCCCCATGAATTGAGGGAAAAAAGCAAAAACCAAATGTTGAGTAAGAGTCTGTCACAATCATGATCCTATACCCTGAAGGCATTCTTGCTGTTGCTCAGACTCTCTCCAGCTTGATAGATTCTTAAGAAAGAGAAGAAAGAGTGGAAACATTAGACCATTTCCAATTTTTACCCTTCTTCATCAGGTGAGCCTAAAGCACTTTTGTTACCTGGAGTTTGCTGCCTTAAATTGTCTGGACAATGCCTTCTTTCCTTGTTCTTATTGTCTTTGTGAAGCTTTGAAATCAAAGGTCTTTTGGTTCCAATTAATGAAAATCCAAATGTCACTAACAACAACAATGAAAAGAACTAATTAGTAGAGTGAGTGTCTTTGTTTACTAGGGCTGCCATTAGAAAGTACCACAGACTGTGTGGCTTAAACAACATAAATTTATTGTCTCACAGTTCTGGAGGCCAGAAATCCAAAATCAAGGTGTTGGCAGGATTGGTACCTTCTGTGGGCTCTGAAGAGGGAACTGTTGTAGTTCTTTCCTTGTCTTATAGATGGTGCCTGCATGTTAACATGGTGTTCTCTTTGTATGCATGTTTGTCTCCAAATTTCCCCTTTTCAAGACACTAGTCATATTGGATTAAATCCTAGTGACTTCATTTGAACTTGATTACCTCTGTGAAGACTATATTTCAAATAAGGTCACATTCTGACATACTGGGTGAGGGTTTTACCATATGAATTTGTTGGGGTGGGGACAGGACACAATCCCACCTATAATAATGACCATAGGTTTCTTTGCCAGGACCAGTCCCAGTTGATCTTTGTTTCCCTGAAGTAATTACTAAAAGTGTTCCCTTTCCAATGTCAGTAATATACCAGTTTGAGTGATAAATTATATGACCAATTTAATTAGGAGAATACAGGGGCCTCAGGGGGAGGTTTTGACCAGAACCTGGAAGCAATATGGTAATACAATTACTTTCTGTTGTACCATAATGTTACTTATTCATATAAAATACCTTTATTAACTAGACTGTACATTTTTGTAAGAATCTGTGATTTCTACCCATATGCTTAGTGCGCACTTAAGAATTTTAAGAGTTTAAAAGCAATAGGTTCTCAAATTAAAAAAATATATGGGCTGTACACACACATGCACACACACACAACATTTATATACACATATAACACATTTATTATATATAAATACACATACCTCCACACATATTCTGTAAGTTTATATATAGTATTTCCCTTTAAGGAATATTTATTTTGTGTTCATCAATCCCATAACATTTCTCTAACCTGTTATGGAAGTGAAATTCATAAGCATTATTGTAGTGTTTTATGGTTTTATAGATGATGAGAACAAAACAGCATAGCAATGCTCTTTATCTGATAGAAGCAGAGGACAGAGATGTCTTCTCTCTTGTCCAAACATTCTTAGTTACACAGATTTCTAGGCAGAGCTAAGTCACCTCTTTGAGCAAACCAATATCCTCTTCTTATCCTGTCCAAAGGAAATTATGAGAGTTTTAACAAAGAAATGAAAGCAGATAAGGGGATTTGGGTTCATTTAAGAACAAATGGAGAAGAGATAAGAGGCTTTGAGGAGAGATAACCTACCACTGTCAGGAGAGGGCACCAACCAAACAATAAAAGCAGGATGGGGGAAGCCTGGGGTCTGAATGCACAGAGGAAATGCCATCCTGAAAACAAGTGCAGAAGATGGGAAAATCTAGATAATTTCAGGAAAGAGACAGCAGAGAGGCTTTAAGGTTAGGTTCTTTATTGGCTTCTGTTCCTCAAGGCCAGAAATACTGAGTTTGCATTAGCAAATGAGGTGAGATTGGAGGATGAATCCAGCACTCCTGATTCCTGTCTCAATGTATGTCGTTATAGCAGCCCTCTCAAAGTGAACCAATAATCATCAATAGAACATAAAGATGCATTTTTTTCACATTTCAACAAAATTACTTCTTTCCCACCAAATAGGTAAGTACTTTTAAAAAATAGAGTGTGCATTTAAGTGTGTGATTTTAATGTATCAAGTTAAATTATAATGAAGACCAATACCATAAAAATATTGGTGTAAGAGAATTCTCTAAGACTCAGCTGGTCCTCCTTTCCTCAATTCTCTCAGTGTCTACTGATATCTCATTAGCTGTGAAATGTATACGTAGATACAGAAATACAGGTACTTCCCAGATCTACCTGTTGAACACTGACCCTTGATCTGAGTCCCACACTTTCATTTCCAAGTGTCTGTGGGACAGTTTGCATATATTGTTCTGGCAGCAGATGCAGGATTGTTAAAATATTATAATCATTATCCTTTTCCATAAAGTGGTTCCCTTTTTGAAATTCCAAATTCTCGCAATATTACTACCATTTTCCTACATTTCAGCATCATCTTTCCTACTTATCTTTTAATCACTCCCCCCATAGTTGCTGATCAGATCTGTTACTTTGTTTTTTTTTTTGTGACACTATTCAAGATCATATCTCTTTTCACTCACTCACACTACTTCCACCTTTGCTCAAACATTCAGTCACTGTTCACCTGCATTATGGTGACAGCCTCCTCACTGGGTTCCCTGCCTACAGAAATTGTTTCCTGGCCCAATCAGTTCTAAGTCAGATAAATCTTTTAAACATGAAAAAAAAAATTTTTTTTTGACATGTTTCTACTGCTCAAACATTCAACATGTTGTTATTAGTAACAGAATAAAGTCCAAGTTCTTAAACTGAGAACCAGAAATTTCTATGATCTTAGTTTCCTCTCTGCCTTCTGGTCTTAAAATTCACATTTTATAGAAAAAATATGTGTTGATAATAATTCTTCCTTCAGCCCTCCTTAAAAATGAGATATTTAATAATCATTTTTATCTTATTAAAACATTTTACCAAAATAAGATTTCATAAAAATAATTTGTATCTCGATTTTTAATCTTAAAATAAATACATTCTAGAGAATAAAATTTCAGTATTTTCAATTTACAGATTGATTTGAGAAAAGAGACTATATACCTCACTGCTCACCTCACCATTCTGCAGTATTTTAAGTAGAAATGTCCTGTGTTCCTCATTGTCAAGCACTGGTCCTCAAGATGACCTAGGCCACATCTGAGAAGTGATAACTTAAATCCCTCTCTAATGATTCTTAATGGAAATGAATCTATTTCTAGAATAAATGTGCCTTGAGTCATATTTGGGTTTGAGTCCTCATATTATAATGTGCAGTCACTGTATTCCACAGTTTGTGTACTTTTTATCTATTTTGGAACCCACTTTCTCTCTGTTCCTGAGAACCTCACTGTTGCCACCTGCACAGTGAAGTAAGGAAATTAAGGCCTTGCTGAGATTGATGGGCACGGAAATAAAAAAAAGGCAAATCAGATATGTGAATTATTTTGTAAGAAAAATTGACAAAATTTATTACAGATTGACTAAAGAGGATGAAATTCCAGGTCGCTTATGAGAATTGTAGTACTGCTGAAAATAGGAAATTAGGTATTAAAGAGGTTGATTTAGGAAGAAACATGATGAATTTAGATTCAAACATACTTAGTTGATATGTGTGATCATAGAATACCCAGGTGGAGAGAATTTAGGGTTAAGTGAGTGGTTAGGACTGTCACTATCCTGAGGCAGTGACTGAAAGTTTGAAGTAAATATGCTCATCAAAGACGAGACTATATGGTAAGAATGGAGGCCTGAGAACTGGTCAGAAAAATCCTTTGCTGCTCAATGTAGGTTTATTATTTATTCAAATATATCCACTTATTATAACTTCAGTTCTATCTTGTTGGAATTTTGAATGTCGTGCCCTAGTTTTTGAACCTTACTAAATTCTGGAGTTAAGGGAATAATGGCTCTTACTCTAACCTCCAGATTCTGCATCTCCTTGTTTGCATTAGTTTTTTTTGGATTCAGACCACACCACTGACTTGATCCTTTGCATTTATATTTCTTACTTGGTCTTAGTATTTCATCTGCCCTTCGTGTGAGGTACTGTGACAGCTTTGAGCTATAGGTAAGAAGAGAAGAAGTTGGTGAAACAGAAAGGAGAATGGTTATGAAAATATGAGAACCAGAATTATGGAAGTCAAGAGGGAAAGGAGACACAGTTCAGCAACTCTTGAGGGTTTATAGTATCAGATACAACATCACTGTTACAAGAATGCCAGCAAATTATAAGACTATCAAAGGGAGTGTGTTGGACTGAATTGGCTACTGCCAAAATTCATATGTTAAAGCCCTAACCCCCAGTGTGTGTTATTTGGACTAGAGATGGGGTCTTCAGGAAGTAACTAGTTTAAATGAGGTCGTGAGGGTGGGTTCTCATGACAGAATTAGTGTCCTTATAAAAAGAGACACCAGAGAGCTTGCTGCCTTTCTCCCTGTCACACACAGCAACACAAAAAGAGGGTAACTCATTTACAAGCCAGGAAGAGCCCCCACTAGAAAATCTAACTGGCCAGATTGTTGATCTTAGATTTCTCAGTCTCCAGAAGAGTGAGGAAGAAATTCCTATTGTTTAAGTCACCCAGCCTGTTATTTTGTTATGGCAGCCCAAGCAAACTAATACAAGAGCTTTTATTACTACACTTAGACTTCACAAATCCACATAAAAAAAATCATACTTCAATGTTGATATTCAGTGTTCACTAAAAACTGACCACTATAGAAAGTAAAGCTTTCCTGGCATTGTAATTTATTAAGCTTGTTTTCTTAGTGCTGCTGAAAACATTTTCATGTGATGAAGTGCGGGATTGTATTTTCTGGGATTGCAATTGTAAAAATTATGACAGACTTTTGAAAAGATGCCTGGTTCTTGTTATGGTGATAACTTCTGGAGGAACTTGTCACAAACATTAGAAAAGAATGTTCTGAGTTGGAGAGTGAAATTGATTCACAAAGGGTCACAGATGAACTGCAGTGTGAATCTCAGCAATTAGGTTTTGACATTAATAGCTAAACCAGCTTTTCATGATGGTCTCTTACGCGTCTTCCTTCTTCTTGCCTTCTTTCCTGCCTTCTATTCTTAATATTGTTTTCCCCTTATAGGCCTTTTGGTTTCTGTCTGAATGTTCCTTCTTGAATGAAACCTTCAATGTTTCTCTTTCTGAAAAAAAGAAAAAAACCCTCTTCACATTGAATTTAATTTTCTTTTGTAGAACGAATAAACAGGGAGCAACAATGTATAAAATATAAAGAGACAAAGAGAAATGAAGAAAAGGTGCATTGCAGACGAAAATGAAGGAGGATGGGGGAAAGAACAGAAATGGAAAGGGTATGAATGGGCAAAGAGTGAAGGATGGGAGAGGAAAGATGGTGCTGGGATGACAAGCAAAATGGGTCAATGCGATTGTAAGAGGTTCAGGTTCAAATTGGTATATGAAGTTTAACAACATGGCTTCAACTTTTATTTCCCTTTTGCTTTCTTTTTCTCTTTTATTTAAAATGTTTTTGCATTATCTCAAATTACTTAAAATGCTGTGTTGGATAAAAAGAAGCACCTTTAAATGAAGTCTCTTAATTATTTACACCTTTGGTTATTTAAACCATTTAATAGTAAGGTGTTAGGAGACAGAGACAAGTTTTTCTCCCAGTATGTTGACACATAATTAAGTCAGTGTACAGAACACAGAACTCTTGGAGTTTGATAATCAAACAAAGCTTCTACAATATGAATATCATTTTTATTATCTTCTTTACACTAAAAAAACTCTCTTAATATCAGAGTTAACAACATTTTTTAATAGTATGTCTACTTTCTGCAAATTCTCACTTGACTATCTTTTTTTTTAAGTTAAAGTATCATTGATACACAATCTTAAGAAGGTTTCCCATGAGCAACATTGTGGTTTCAATATTGACCCATATTATCAAGTCCTCACCCCACCATTACAGTCACTGTCTATCAGCATATTAAGATTCTATAGAGTCGGGGGCTTCTGGGAAGATGGCAGCATGAGCAGGGCGGTGGAAATCTCCTCCCAAAACTATATATATTTGTGAAAATACAGCAAAAACAACTATTCCTAAAAAAGAGACCAGAAGATAAAGTACAACAGCCAGGCTGCAGCTACACCTGTGAGAACTCAGTGCCTCACGAAGCAGGTAAGATACAAAGCCGTGACCCGGCGGGACCCGAGCACTCCCCCACCCCAGCTTGCCTGCAGGAGGAAAAGATTCAGAGTGGGGAGGGAGTGGAAGCACAGGCACGCCAAATAACCAGCCTGGGTGATGTGCGCCGGGAGCACTGACATGTCGCATGGTGCATTGGAGATTAGAGAAACAAAAGGGCAGGATCCGAGATGGAGACTGCAAGTGGGTCTCCTCAGCAGGCTCCCCAGGACAAAAGAAAGGCGGGCGCTGTTTTTTTTTCTTTTAAAGTCTTAAAGAGACAAGAGCCCAACAGCAGAACAAATCGTCCTAGTGCACTCAGCCCAGCAGGCTGGGAGTCTTGGGGAATTTCGGATCCCCTGGCCAGCGGCCAGGCAAAGCAGCTGCACCAAGGCTTCCTACAGAGATCAGCAGCCTCCCATTCGTTCCCACTCCCCACCCCTGGCCAGTGCTGCAGAACAGCGGGAGATCAGCCCCGCCCACAGCAAACTTACAGAACCTACTCCCAGCTGGAGCGCAGCTAAGCGGGAAGGACCCCAGAACCCACAACAAGGACTGGAAAGCACCAAGGGGACCAGAAGGCACCCAGCGAGACTTCAAACCCCCACAGTGCTATAGGCTAGGCTGAGGGTGACCCCGCACACAGGCAGCTCTGGGGATTATCCTAGAGACTGCCTCCCAGTGTATGAGAAACCAGTTCAGACCCTGGCAAAGGGCAAGGAGAACAACAAGCAGGAAGGGACTTTGTTCTCCCAGCTGACACACATGACACCTACCAGCGACCACTTCTATCACCATGAAAAGACAGAGGAATATGGTACAGACAAAGATTACCCAAATAACACCAGAGAGAGGGAATGATGGGATAGATTTACACAATATTCCTGAAAAAGAATTCAGAATAAAAGTCATAACCATGCTGATGGATCTAAAGAGAAATATGCAAGAGCTAAGGGAGGAAGTGAGGAAAGAAAATGCAGAAATCAGACAAGCGATCGACAGTCTTAAGAGCAGAATGGACGAGGTGCAAGGAACTGTTAATGGAATAGAAATCAGAGAACAGGAATACAGAGAAGCTGAGGTAGAGAGACATTAAATGATCTCTAGGAATGAAAGAATATTAAGAGAACTGTGTGACCAATCCAAACCGAACAATATTCCCATTATAGGAGTACCAGAAGAAGAGAGAGAGAAAAGGGATAGAAAGTGTCTTTGAAGAAATAATTGCCGAAAACTTCCCCAAGCTAGGGAAGGAAATAGTTTCTCAGTCTATGGAAGCCAACAGATCTCCCAACACAAGGGACCCAAGGAAGACAACACCAAGACACATAATAATTAAAATGGCAAAGATCAAATAGAAGGACAGAGTATTAAAGGCAGCTAGAGAGAGAAAAAAGTTCACCTACAAAGGAAAACCCATCAGACTATCATCAGACTTCTCAACAGGAACCTGACAGGCCAGAAGAGAATGGCATGATATATTTAATGTAATGAAACAGAAGGGCCTGAACCAAGAATACTGTATCCAGCACGATTATCATTTAAATTTGAGGGACGGATTAAGCAATTCCCAGACAAGCAAAAGTTGAGGGAATTAACCTCCCACAAACCACCTCTACAGGATATCTTAAAGGGACTGCTATAGATGGAAGCATTCCTAAGGCTAAAAAGATGTCACCAGAGAAAATAAAATCATAGCAAAGAAAGCAGACCATCCAAATACTAACTAAAGGCAGAAAGAAAAATCAACTGTCCACAAAAACAGTCAAAGGAAATGTAAAAGAGTACAGAATAAAACACCTAGTATATAAAGAATGGAGGAGGAAGAAGAAGAAGAGAGAGAAATAAAGAATCATCAGACTGTGTTTATAATAGCTTAACAAGAGAGTTAAATTAGACTGTTAGATAGTAAAGAAGCTACCCTTGAACCTTGGTTAACCACAAATCTGAAGCCAGCAATGGCAATAAGTACATATCTATCAATAATCACTCTAAATGTAAAGGGACTGAATGCACCAATTAAAAGACACAGAGTAATAGAATGGATAAAAAAGCAAGACCCATCTATATGGTGTTTACAAGAGACTCACCTTAAACCCAAAGATATACACAGACTAAAGGTTAAGGGATGGAAAAAGATATTTCATGCAAACAACAAGGAGAAAAAAGCAGGTGCTGCAGTACTTGTATCAGACAAAATAGACTTCAAAACAAAGAAAGTAGCAAGAGATAAAGAAGGATGTTATATAATGGTAAAGGTGTCAGTCCAACAAGAGGATATAACCACTATAAATATATATGCACCCAACACAGGAGCACCGACATATATGAAACAAATACTAACAGAATTAAAGGAAGAAATAGAAAGCAATGCATTCATTTTAGGAGACTTCAACACACCACTCACTCCAAAGGACAGATCAACCAGACAGAAAATAAGTAAAGACACAGAGGCACCGAACAACACACTAGAACAGATGGATGTAACAGACATCTACAGAACTCTACACCCAAAAGCAGCAGGATACACATTCTTCTCAAGTGCACATGGAACATTTTCCAGAATAGACCACATACTAGGCCACAAAAGAACCTCAGTAAAGTCAAAAATATTGAAATTCTACCAACCAACTTCTCAGATCACAAAGGTGCAAAACTAGAAATAAATTGTACAAGAAAACAAAAAGGCTCACAAATACATGAAGCTTAATAACATACTCCTAAATAATCAATGGGTCAATGACCAAATTAAAACCGAGATCAATCAATATATGGAGACAAATGACAACAAGAACCCAAAGCCGCAACTTCTGTGGGACGCAGCAAAGGCAGTTCTAAGAGGAAAGTATATTGCAATCCAGGCCTATTTAAAGAAGGAAGAACATTTCCAAATGAATAGTCTAAAGACACAATTATTGAAATGAACAATTGAGGCCCAAAGTCACCAGGAGGGACATAATAAAGATCAGAGAAGAAATAAATAAAATTGAGAAGAATAAAACAATAGGAAAAATCAGTGAAACCAAGAGCTGGTTTTTTGAAAAAATAAAAAAATAGATAAACCCCTAGCCAGACTCATTAAGAAAAAAAGATAATCTACACACATAAACAGAATCAGAAATGAGAAAGGAAAAATAATGACGGACCCCACAGAAATACAAAGAATTATAAGAGAATACTATGAAAATCTATGTGCTAACAAGCTGGAAAACCTAGAAGAAATGGACAACTTCTTAGAAAAATACAACCTTCCAAGACTGACCAAGCAAGAAACAGAAAACATAAACAGACCAATCACCATCAACGAAATTGAATCGGTAATCAAAAAACTACCCAAGAACAAAACCCCTGGGCCAGACGGGTTCACCTCTGCATTCTACCAGACATACAGAGAGGAAATAATACCCATTCTCCTTAAAGTTTTCCAAAAAATAGAAGAGGAGGAAATACTTCCAAACTCATTCTATGAAGCCAGTATCACTCTAAAACCAAAACCAGGCAAAGACCTCACCAAAAAAGAAAATTACAGACTAATATCCCTGATGAACATAGATACAAAAATACTCAACAAAATATTAGCAAACCGAATTCAAAAATACATCAAGAAGATCATACACCATGATCAAGTGTGATTCATCTCAGGGATGCAAGGATGATACAATATTCGAAAATCCATCAACATCATCAACCATATCAACAAAAAGAAGAACAAAAACCACATGAACATCTCCATTGATGCTGAAAAAGCATTTGACAAAATTCAACATCCATTCATGATAAAAACTCTCAACAAAATGGGTATAGAGGGCAAGTACCTCAACATCATAAAGGCCATATATGACCAACCCACAGCCAACATCATACTTAACAACGAGAAGCTGAAAGCTTTTCATCTAAGATTGGGAACAAGACAGGGATGCCCACTCTCCCCACTGTTATTCAACATAGTATTGGAGGTCCTAGCCACAGCAATCAGACAAAACAATGAAATACAAGGCATCCAGATTGGTAAAGAAGAAGTCAAATTGTCACTATTTACAGATGACATGATATTGTACATAAAAAACCCTAAAGACTCCACTCCAAAACTACTAGAACTAATACCTGAATTCAGCAAAGTTGCAGGATGCAAAATTAACACACAGAAATCTGTTGCTTTCTTATACACTAAAGATGAACTACCAGAAAGAGAAATCAGGAAAACAATTCCATTCACAATTGCATCAAGAAGAATAAAATACCTAGGAATAAACCTAACGAAGGAAGTGAAAGACGTATGCCCTGAAATCTACAAGACACTCCTAAGAGAAATTAAAGAGGACACTAACAAGTGGAAATTCATCCCATGCTCTTGGCTAGGAAGAATAAATATTGTCAAAATGGCTATACTACCTAAAGCAATCTACAGATTCAACACAATCCCTGTCAAAATACCAACAGCATTCTTCAATGAACTGGAACAAATAGTTCTAAAATTCATATGGAACCACAAAAGACCCCGACTATCCAAAGCAGTCCTGAGAAGGAAGAATAAAACAGGGGGAATTATGCTCCCAGACTTCAAGTGCTACTACAAAGCTACAGTAATCAAGACAGTTTGGTATTTGCACAACAACAGACCTGCAGACCAGTGGAACAGAATAGAATATCCATACATTAACCCAAACATATACAGTCAATTAATATATGATAAAGGAGCCTTGGATATACACTGGGGAGAAGACAACCTCTTCAGCAGCTGGTGTTGGCAAAACTGGACAGCTACATGTAAGAGAATGAAACTGGACTACTGTCTAACCCATACACAAAAGGAAACTCAAAATAGGTCAAAGACCTGAATGTAATTCATGAAACCATAAAACTCTTAGAAAAAAACATAGGCAAAAATCTCTTGGACATAAATATGAGCAACTTCTTCATGAATATATCTCCCTGGGCAAGGGAAACAAAAGCAAAAATGAACAAGTGGGAGTATATCAAGCTGAAAGCTTCTGTATAGCAAAGGACACCATTAGTAGAACAAAAAGACATCCTACAGTATGGGTGAATATATTCATAAATCACATATCTGATAAGGGGTTTATATCCAAAATATATAAAGAACTCACACAGCTCAATGAACAGAAAGCAAATAATCCTATTAAAAAATGGGCAGAGTATATGAATAGACACTTCTCCAAAGAAGAAATTCAGATGGCCAGCAGGCACATGAAAGGATGCTCCACATCGCTAATCATCAGAGAAATGCAAACTAAAACCATAATGAGATATCATCTCACACCAGTAAGGATGGCCAACATCCAAAACACAAACAACAACAAATGTTGGCGAGGATGTGGAGAAAAGGGAACCCTCCTACACTGCTGGTGGGAATGCAAATTAGTTCAAGAATTGTGGAAAGCAGTATGGAGGTTCCTCAAAAAACTCAAAATAGAAATACCATTTGACCCAGGAATTCCGCTCCTAGGAATATACCGTAAGAATGCAGCAGCCCAGTTTCAAAAAGACAGATGCACCCCTATGTTTATCACAGCACTATTTATAATAGCCAAGAAATGGAAGCAACCTAAGTGTCCGTCCGTAGATGAATGGATAAAGAGGAGGTGGTACATATACACAATGGAATATTATTCAGCCATAAGAAGAAAACAAATCCTACCATTTGCAGCAACATGGATAGAGCTAGAGAGTATTATGCTCAGTGAAATAAGCCAAGTGGAAAAAGACAAGTTATCAAATGATTTCACTCATATGTGGAACATAAGAGCAAAGAAAAAAACTGAAAGAAAAAAACAGCAACAGACTCACAGAACCCAAGAATGGACTAACAGTTACCAAAGGGAAAGGGACTGGGGAGGATGGGTGGGAAGGGAGAGACAAGGGGAAAAAAGGGCATTAAGATTTGCAGACATAATGTTGGCGGGGCACGGGGCAGGCTGTACAACTCAGAGAAGACAAGTAGTGATTCTATAACATCTCACTACGCTGATGGACAGTGACTGTAATGGGGTAAGTGGGGGGGACCTGATGAAGTGGGGAGTTTAGTAACCATAATGTTGCACATGTAACTGTAGATTAATGACACCAAAATAAAAATAAAAAATAGTAAAAAAAAAGATTCTATAGAGTCATTACTTGTCGTCTTCTTGCTGCACTGCCTTCTCTGTGACCTACCTGTATTGTGATTGCTAATTATAGTGCCTGTTAATCCCCTTCTAGCTCCGCAACCACACTCCCCAAAACCTCCCCTTTGGTAACCACTAGTCCCTTCTTGGAGTCTGTGAGTCTGCTGCTGCTTAGTTCCTTCAGTTGTGCTTTGTTGTTTTTTTGTTTTGTTTTTTTAATTATGAACCAATCCATTGATTTATTCTGCTTGATAATACAATCTTTGTCTCATTTTTGTTACTTACATAATAAAAAAATTTTTTAATTTTGCTATTATTAATATCCAATTACATGAGCAATATTACCGTTACTAGACTCCCCCTATTATCAAGTCGGACCACATACCCCATTGCAGTTACTGTCCAACACCATAGTAGGATGTTGTAGAACCACTACTTGTCTTCTCTGTGTTATACTGCCTTCCCCTTATCCCCCACCCCACCCTCACCCCCCCCGCTACATTGTGTGTGCTAATTGTAATAGGCCTTCTTCCCTCTAATCCCTCCCTTCCCACCCATCCTCCCCAGTCCCTTTCCCTTTGGTAACTGTTAGTCCATTCTTGGGTTCTGTGAGTCCGCTGCTGTTTTCTTCCTTCAGTTTTTTCTTTGTTCTTATACTCCACAGATGAATGAAATCATTTGATACTTGTCTTTCTCCTCCTGGCTTATTTCACTGAGTGTAATACCCTCTAGCTCCATCCATGTTGTTGCAAATGGTAGGATTTGTTTTCTTCTTATTGCTGAATAATATTCCATTGTGTATATATACCACATCTTCTTTATTCATTCATCTACTAATGGACACTTAGGTTGCTTCCATTTCTTGGCTATTGTAAATAGTGCTGCGATAAACATAGGGATGCATATGTTTTTTTCAAACTTTCATACCTTTGTGATCTGAGAAGCTGATTGGTACAATTTCAATCTTTTTAAATTTACTGAGGTTCTTTTTGTGGCATAATATATAATCAATTCTTGAAAATGTTTCATGTGCACTTCAGAAGAATGTGTATCCTTTTGCTTTTGGATGGAGTGTTCTGCAGATGTCTGTTAGGTCCATCTGTTCTAATATGTTTTTCAGTGCCTCTGTCTCTTTACTTATTTACTGTCTGGTTTATCTCTCCTTTGGAGTGAGTGGTGTGTTGAAGTCTCCTAAAATTAATGCATTGCATTCTATTTCCCCCTTTAATTCTGTTAGTATTTGTTTCACATATGTAGGTGATCCTGTGTTGGGTGCATAGATATTTATAATAGTTATATCCTCTTGTTGGACTGACCCCTTTATCATTATGTAATGTTCTTCTTTGTCTCTTGTTACTTTCTTTGTTTTGAAATCTATTTTGTCTGATACAAGTACGGCAACTCCTGCTTTTTTCTCCCTATTAGTTGCATGAAATATCTTTTTCCATCCCTTTACTTTCAGTCTGTGTATGTGTTTGTGTTTGAAGTTAGTCTCTTGTAGGCAGCATATAGATGGGTCTTATTTTTTTTATCCATTCAGTAACTGTATGTCTTTTGATTGGTGCCTTCAGACCATTTACATTTAGGGTGATTATCGATAGGTATGCACTTATTGGCATTGTAGGCTTTTGATTCGTGGACCAAAGGTTCAAGGGCAATTCCCTTTCTATCTTAACAGTCTAATTTACCTTACTTTGTATACTATTACAAACACAACCTAAAGCTTCTTTTTTTTTCCTCTTTTTTCTTCCTCCTCCATTTTTTGTATGTTATGAATCATATTCTGAACTATTTGTCTAGTCCTTGGGTGACATCTATTTAGCCTTAGGAATACTTCCATCTGTAGGAATCCCTCCAAAATGCCCTGTAGAGGTGGTTTGTGGGAGGTAAATTCTCTCAGCTATTGCTTATCTGAAAATTGTTTAATCCCTTCTTCAAATTTAAATGATAACCTTGCCAGGTAATGTAATCTTTTCTCAAGGCCCTTCTGCTTCATTGCATTAAATATGTCATGCCACTCCCTTCTGGCCTGTAAGGTTTCTGTTGAGAAGTCTGATGATAGCCTGATGGGTTTTCCTTTGTATGTGATCTTTTTTCTGTCTCTAGCTGCTTTTAAAAGTCTGTCTTTATCCGTGATCTTTGCCATTTTAATTATTATATGTCTTGATGTTGTCTTCCTTGGGTCCCTTGTGTTGGGAGATCTATGCACCTCCATGGCTTGAGAGACTATCTCCTTCCCCAGATTAAGGAATTTTTCAGCAATTACCTCCTCAATGACACTTTCTATCCCTTTTTCTCTCTCTTCTTCTTCTCTTACCCCAATAATGCGAGTATTGTTGCATTGCGATTGGTCACACAGTTCTCTCAATATTCTTTAATTCTTAGAGATCCATTTCTCTTTCTGTGCCTCAGCTTCTTTGTATTCCTGTTCTCTAATTTCTATTCCATTTACCATCTCTTCTACTAGTGCTTTTACATCCCTACATTGTATGTTTCATTTCAGATTTGGAATTTCTTAATGACTGAATCTCCAACTTAAATTCATTCCTAAGTTCTTGAATATTTTTGTATACCTACATAAGCATGTTTAAAATTTTTATTTTGAACTCTCTTTCAGGAAAATGTTGAGTTTTGTTTGATTTGCCCTCTTTCTCGGGTTTGTGAGATTTTGGTCTGAACCGTGTTCTTTTGTCGTTTCATATTTCTGTGTGTTGTCCGCTAGTGCACAGAAACTCCAGTCTCTGGAGTTGCTCAGCCCCTAGAGTGAGGTTGTGGATCATAGGAGAGTGGAGCTGTTCCTGGTGGGAGGAAAGATCTGTTTCCTGTTTCCCGTCTGCAGTGCCTGTCTCCAGTGTCAGAGCCAGTGGGCCAAGCACACACGTGTAAACTTCTGTGCTTTGCATCTCTAGCTGTTGTAGGTGGGGCTTCCATCTGGCTGGCCTGATGCCTGCGCAGTTACTGCGGGTTTGCGAGCAAGTGCCTGCAGGCCACTAGGAAGGCTCGGCAGGCTGTGTGTCACAGTGGGGGTCCTCAGAGCTGAGTAGGCAGCCAGGGGGTTGGAGCACCTGAAGCTCCTCAAAGTTCCCAACCAGCTGGGCAGATCACGCCCAGACAAGCTTGTCCAGCTTTCCCTTCTCCTGCACAGCAAGCTCTGTGCAAACCCACCCCTTCAGCAGCCCTCTCGCTGCTATGAAGCCTCTCAGACTGCGTGCCTTTCCTCTGACACAGAGTGGCAGGGTGTGGATCCCCTCCTCCACAAATGGCGGGAATGTCAATTTCTCAAGGACTCTGCCTGTCCAAGCTCCCCAACCAGAGCACCACACAGTATAGGATTCTGCTCACAAAGCAGATGTCCAGGTCTAGGTGTTCAGCAGTCCCATGTTTCCACCCGTTCACCTGCTCCTTTTCTCTTCCTCCCGCAGGTGAACTAGGGTGGGGGAAGGCTTGGGTCCCGCCACATTAAGGCTTTCGTACGTTACTCTGTTTTGTGAGGTCCGCTCTGTTTGTGAGGTGTGTATGCAGTCTGGTTCAGCCTTCTTTCTTGTTGCTGTTTTAAGGCTAGTTGTATTAATTAACTATATTTTTGTACTGTTTGTAGTTTTGTGAGGAGCTCTCTGTCTCACCTCTCATGCCGCCATCTTGAATTCTTGTGCTTTGTTTTTATACTCCACAAATGAGTGAAATCAGTTGGTACTTGTATTTCTCCACCTGACTTATTTCACTGAGCATAATACCCTCCAACTCCATACGTTTTGTTGCAAATGGGAGTATTTATTTTCTTTTTATGGCTGAATCATATTCCATTGTGTATGTGTACCAACCTCTTGTTTATCCATTCATCTACTGATGGACACTTAGGTTGCTTCCGTATCTTGGCTATTGTAAATAGTGCTGTGATAAACGTAGGGATGCATATGTTTTTTTGAATCAGGGATCTTGTTTTCTTTGGGTAAATTCCTAGGAGTGGAGTTCCTGTGTCAAATGGTATTTCTATTTTTATTTTTTTGAGAAACCTTCATATTGGTTTCCACAACAGTTCAACTAATTTACATGCCCACCAACGGTGCAGGAGAGTTCTTCTTTCTCCACATTCTCGCCATAATTTGTTGTGTCTTGTCATTTGGATGTGTTCGTCCTAACTGGTGTGAGTTGATATGTCATTGTGGTTTTAATTTGAATTTCCCTGATGATTAGTGATGTGGAACATCTTTTCACGTGCCTGTTAGACACTTGAATTTCTTCTTTTGAAAAGTGTCTCTTAAGATCCTCAACCCATTTTTTATTCGGGTTGTTTGCATTTTGGGTGTTGAGGCTTATGAATTCTTTACATATTTTAGATGTTAACACCTTATTGGATATTTTGTTTACAAATATATTCTCCTGTATTGTAGGATGCCTTTTTGTTCTCCTGATGGTGTCATTTGCTGTTCAGAAGCTTTTTAGTTTGTTGTAGTCCCACTTGTTCATTTTTTATCTTATTTCCCTTGCCTGAAGAGATGTGTTCAGGAAAAAGTTGCTTGTGTTTATTCAAGAGATTTTTGCCTATGTTTTCTTCTAAGAGTTTTATGGTTTCATGACTTATATTCATGTCTTTGATTCATTTGAGTTTACTCTTGTGTATGGAGTTAGACAGTAATCCAGTTTCATTCTCTTATATGTAGCTGTCCAGTTTTACCAACACCAGTTGTTGAAGAGGCTGTCTTTTCCCATTGTATATCCATGGCTCCTTTATTGTATATTAATTGTCCTATATGTGTGGGTTTATATCTGGTCTCTCTGTTCAGTTCCATTGACCTATGGGTCTGTTCTTGTGCCAGTACCAAATTGTTTTGATTACTGTAGCTTTGTAGTAGAACTTGAAGTTAGGAAGCATAATCCCCCCCAAGTTTGTTCTTCCTACTTAGGATTGCTTTGGCTATTTGTTTTTTTTTGTGGTTCCATATGAATTTTAGAACTATTTATTGTAGTTTGTTGAAGAGTGTTGTTGGTATTTTGATAGGGATTTCATTGAATCTGTAGATTGCTTTAGGCAGGATGGCCATTTTGACTATATTACTCTTCCTATCCATGAACATGGAATGGATTGCCATTTACTGGTGTCTTCTTTAATTTCTCTCATAAGTGCCTTGTGGTTTTCAGGGTATATGTCTTTCACCTCCTTGGTTAGGTTTATTCCTAGGTATTTTATTCTTTTTGATTCATTTGTAAATGGAGTTGTTTTCCTTATTTCTCTTTCTGCTAATTTGTTGTTGGTATAAAGGAATGCAACTGATTTGTGTGTATTAATTTTGTATCCAGCAACTTTGCTGAATTCAGTTATTAGTACTAATAGTTTTTTGTTGGAGTTTAAGATTTTCCATGTATAATATGCCATCTGCAGTTTAACTTCTTCCTTACCAGTTTGGTGCGTTTATTTCTTTGTGTTGTCTGATTGCCATAGCTAGGACCTCCAGTATTATGCTTAATAAAAGTGGGGACAGTGAGCATCCTTGTCTTGTTCCTGATCTTAAAGGAAAAGCTTTCAGCTTTTTGCGGTTAAGTATGATGTTGGCTGTGGGTTTTTCACATATGGCCTTTATTATGTTGACATATTTGTCCCCTAAACCCATTTTGTTCAGAATTTTTATCTGAATGGATGTTGAATATTGTCAAATGCTTTTTCAGCATCTGTGGGGATGATCGTATGATTTTTATCCTTTTTGTTGATTTGGTAAATGATGTTGATGGACTTTTGAATATTGTACCATCTTTTCATCCCTGGAATAAATCTCACTTGGCCATGATGGATGATCTTTTTGATGTATTTTTGAATTCAGTTTGCTAATATTTTATTCAGTATAAGCCATCTGGTACAGGTGTTTTGTTCTTAGGTAGTTTTTTGATTACCAGTTCAATTTTATTGTTGGTAATTTGTCTGTTCAGATTTTCTGTTTCTTTCTGGGTCAGTCTTGGAAGGTTGTATTTTTCTAGAAAGTTGTCCATTTCTTCTAGGTTATCCAACTTGTTAGCATACATTTTTTCATAGTCTTCTTTAATAATTCTTTGCATTTCTGTGGTATCCATAGTGATTTTTCCTTTCTCATTGCTGATTCTCTTAATGTGTGTGCACGCTCCTTTTTCTTGATAAGTCTGGCTAGGGGTTTATCTGTTTTGTTTATTTTCTTGAAGAGCCAGCTCCTAGTTTCATGATTCTTTCTATTGTTTATTCTTCTCAATTTTATTTATTTCTGCTCTGATCTAATAATGTCCCTCCTTCTACTGACTTTGGGCCTCATTTGTTCTTCTTTTTCTAGTTTCATTAATTGTGAGTTTATACTGTTCATTTGGGATTGTTCTTCTTTCTTGAGGTAAGCCTGTACTGTGGTATACTTTCCTCTTAGAACTGCCTTTGCTGCATCCCACAGGTTTTGGATTGTTGAGTTGTTGTTTTCATTTGTCTCCATATATTAGTTGATCTCTGTTTTAATTTGGTCATGATCCATTGATTATTTAGGAGCATGTTGTTAAGCCTCCATGTGTTTATGGGAAAAATCTCATTTTTAAAACACCTTTAGTCAAGTATAATTGACATATAAAACACACATATTTAAAGCACACTATGTGACATGTTTCACCTGAAAATGCCCGTTCAGTCCTTACTCACATTCAAGTTAATGAACATATCCATCACTGCCAAAGTTTACTTAAGCCTCTTGGTAAACCTTCCCTTTTACTCTATTTGTTCTCTTCCATGCTCCCATTATTTTTGAGGCAACTTTGGTCATTATACATTCATTTGCTTTTCCTAAAATTTTATATACACAGAAACAAACAATCTGTACTCTTTATTGTCTGATTTTTTTACTCTGTGTCATTATTTTGAGAGGTATCTATGTTTTGTATTGTATATACAATATCATAAAATAGTTCATTTTTTTATGGCTAAACAATATTTCTCTGTATGATATAGTATATTTAGTTAATACATTTACTTTTGATGAACATGTCAGTGGTTTCTAGTTTTGGCTATTGCAAACAGACTTTCTAGGAACATTTGTGTGCAAGTCTCTGTATGAATGCGTATTTGTATTTTTCTTGTATAAATATCTAGGAATAGAATGTCTGGATCATATGGAGAATTTATTTTTAAAGAAATTGATGACAATTTTGCATAGTGGTCAATCACTTACAGTCTCACCAGCAGTATATTTGAAGTCTTATTTGCTTGGATATTTTAATTTCCTATTTAAATCCATAACTAGTTCTAGGACCTTTTAATCCAGAATAGCTTGAGACCACATTGCAACATTCAGTCAGGTTTGTTGAAGTAACTCTTGCTGTTTTCTCAGGTCTCTATAATATATTCAGGAACCCTAGAAAAATTTATGTCAAATTAGAATGCTATTACAATTTCAGGAAGTAAATAATATACTTATAAAACTTAAGGAACCCTTGTTTAAAGACAGCCCAGAGAGATACTTGCTATTTATATAAATAATATATAAATATACATTTATATGAAATATAATATTTAATATAAAGTAATAATACAAAATTATAAATAAATATAACATTATATAAATAACTTGAATAAGAGAGATGATGACTGTTTAGTTTGGTATATACTTTTTATCAATACTGCTAGGAGACCAGGGGCTGTTCTATTTTAGGAGCAAGGACCGAAGTCCTCCTCTTCATTTACATTGTGGGTCATTTGGTCTAAGTTTATCAGGTTTTGCTTGGTCAGGTAACAATAATTAGAAATGGGCTACTTCGAAAGTAATCTTTCCTCTGCTTCTGACCATGTAAAACTAGCCCAAATTAAAAAAAACCCATCTTTATCTAATTCTCCCATGAGATACATATGAGTCCCTCAGGTCCTGTAATAACCTCAAATATATTTCAGAGAGTATATTTATGATTCTGAATTAGGTAAAATTAGATTAGATTTGGATATTTTCCCCAACATTCTTAGCAGTAGGATCAGCATCATTTTGCTTAATACATCACAAAGACCAATTCGTATCTGATGACCTCCTCCTCACAACTTAAACATTTTGTTTTTTTTTCTCTTCCTTCCTCTTCCATTCAATGATTGTAAGTGAGGCATTGCATTAACTCGTTCCCAAACCTAAAGCAATAGTTTTACTAAGGATTTTTATGTCTCGAGTTTTTCTCCTCCTGAATAGTTTGTCTTTTAGGTAGAAAGTCCTTCCTAAGGAACACAATGTCTCCAGCACCTCTTGATGTGAGGGTGTTGAAATGATTGACAGGCTAAAACAAAGTGTTCTAGAGGAATTATCAAAGGACTGCCTTTTTTAGAGTATGAGCCATTTCTTAAAAAAAGGAGTTTCCTTACCTCCACCTTGGTAGTTTTTCCTGGAGTATAGAAATTCTAGACTGCATAGTTTAGAGCTTATGAAAATATGAAGCCCTGGTGATGTACTAGTAGTGGGCTTCATTCTACACGGAATTTTTCTGACAATGTAGACTGGGAACTATATAGAGAGTAAACTCAGGGACCTGTTGACTGATGCAAACTTCTAAAAAGGAGACCCTTCTTGGTGCTTTACAGGTAACTACCTGTGTAAACACACCCACTCAGGTGAATACACACCCAACAGTGGCCACTACGATGGGCTGATATCCTCTTAACTGGAGAAAAGAGGACAAATGAATTTATAGGTGAATAAAATCTTGAAAATAAAAGGATGAGAGTAACCAGATGGTCATTTTTTATGTAGCTTCATAGTGGAGGGAATGTCACTTCTGTTGGTATGATTTTCCTACTTATGTGTTTTGATTTCCAATGTATGGGTGGTTAGAACTTTTTGAAATTCATCCAGTTATCATCACTTATAAAATCATTCATTATTGTGATATATTATAAAACAAGAGGACAATCAGTGCCAAATGTGGCAAGAGAACCTACTCTCTAAGCATACTGATATGCTCTTTCTCCCACCCACCCCAAATCAACCTTCCCCATGTTAGGCGATCATAAGTATTTATAATAAGCAAACGCCACTGCTTTAAAATTCTGTAAATGGCTCAACTGGATTAATTTAAAGGTTAATGGATACAAAATTATAAATCCTTAAATATGAAATCTTGTGCTATTTTCTTCTGAGAATTATTAACAGTTTGAAATCAAGTGGAAATAAGGAAAATCACAAACTCTTGGCAAAGGTCAAAAAATGAGGGTCTGAAACTCAATTCTCATCTGTCAAGAAACAGTGCACTGGAACTTTACATTAGTGCTGGTGAAATCCAGCTGGTTTGGAGAAGATTCATCTGTGCAAACCTTTCGGTTCCTGCCACAGCAGAAGGTCACTCACTGCCCACTCACATGGGATATGCTCTTCAGGATTTGTCTAGAGGCAACCTTCCTTTTGAATTCTTGCCAAGTGGTTATAAGTTCTTTCCTTGAATGGCACACACCATCTTGTGAGAGGCTGAGGATCCAAGATGCTCTTTTTTACCCCTACTGTGATCCAGATAGAGTCTCGTTTGCTTGTCACATTGCTTCACAGTGAACTTTCAGTATGGAGTGATATGCATTTCCCAAGAATGGCTTAATAAAATCTTGTTAATTGTTCAGAAAAACTGTCAGAAATTGTATGGATTTTCTTGGTGTGCCCTAGCTGAACAGTCCAGCTCACCTTTTTTGGGGGAGTGGTTAAAAAGCATGATGAAATACCATGTATATGTTACCATTATTTCATGGTTCCATTGCCTACATGCTGGTGTCAATAAAAAAGAAAATAGGCTTTTCCATCTGTCACTAGAATGGAGAGGTAAAAGTGGTAACACCAATTTTTAGGGCATATTTCCCCCCCAAAAAGGTGAAAATTTCCCATTGCAATTTCAGTGTAGGGTATGTTAGACATCTTTTATATGCTAACTGACATTTTATTGACCCACATTTTTGCTGTGGCTATTACTGCAGCAGTCAGGAGAGTGCGGCCGTAGGTAGCCTGAGGGCACGTCGCTTCAGCTGCATTGCTTATCTTTTGCTTTCTGCTTCTGTTTGCTTCCCCATTCCACCTCTGCAAACTTTGACCCAATAGGGAAGGAAGCCAGGTGATAAATACTCTCTCTTTCACATCTGTGGGCAGATAATCTGAGACATGTTATACATAGTTTTTCAGAGTTCTTCACTATGGTTGGCCAGATAAAACATAGTATTCCCAGTTAAATTTCAACTGAATGTTGTGTGTTTTTATTTTCTAAGTCTGTC
The DNA here is from genome assembly GCA_032199065.1 of Smutsia gigantea. Lineage (NCBI taxonomy): Eukaryota > Metazoa > Chordata > Mammalia > Pholidota > Manidae > Smutsia > Smutsia gigantea. The sequence goes on from JAVSCE010012176.1 coordinate 505,183, forward strand.
AACCCTATTCCCAGTGGAATTGAGACCTAGTTTACTGTAGCATTACCCTGTGCTCCATCACACCCTTAGATTGGATTTACTTCTTTCCTGACTTCATTCTTTCCAACCCTCCTACTCCACTTCAAAAAGACACATGGCTGATCTAAGTGGGTGGGCAGGTTGGAATGGTCAGGGTTTGGTCTCTGGTGGTAGAATTGCTGGAATTAGAAGTCAGTATAAAATTTATTTCAACTTCTTTCTACCTACATATTGATGAAGGACTTGTTTATAAAATTTCAACACAGTAGTCATAAATCTTGTTTGTCATAAATCATAGTCTGTCACTCATATACACACATAAAGGAAATCTTGGATCTTTAAACACAATTGATGTCCTGACTCCAGTTTGAAGCTTAATTTCCTATTTCAGTTCACCCATTTGGAATTTCTGTGGTTAGTTTGGTGACTAAGCTGATGAACTACAGTTGCTGCTTTGATAATGATTCAATCTCAGTTACATCAAAAAAAAAAAAATTCCACCCCCCAAAACAAACCCAGCAGAACAAAGGCAAGTTAGGAGAAACATTATACATTAGAAAAAGTCTTTGCATGTTATTGCTGAGATAAAGATAAAATAACTCTTTGGCATTGTTATAATGTAGGAGTCATTTTCTTTATGCTCTTTGAACTCTAACTTCTTAAATATCTTTAATGTTCATAGGCAAGAGATAATGTTTGTAGGCAGCATTCTATTTCTGACTTCTGTTTTTGGTTTTTTAAGTCCAAGACAGAAAACTGAAGCTCTGTTTTAGAATGACTCTCTGATACCTGTTCATCTACTTTGGAGATGACCAGCTTTTTAGCCAATATAAAACTACATATTTTAAATTCCGCTATCACTTTTTGGAGTGATCATTTTCTTTAGCAAATTACACCTCCTATCACTTTACTTCATTAGCTTTAAAATCTTGTTTGTATAAAATTCAGTTTTCAATGTGTTTTTGAGGGGAATCCTCACTAAGGATGGTGTACACATTTATTAAAAATCTAGTTTTTTTTCACTGGTAAAACCGGCTTCCAATCTGCGTGTGTTGCTAGCAGAGCAGTTCGCACCATTCCTCTTGATTCTGTCTGGCCCTGGTTGTAGGTATGTTTGACTTGCTCTTTATTCATAGCATTTTGCAAGAGATTGGGCCAAATGACTGCAACCAAGAGTCAGTAATAACACCAGAAAAAGAAAAAACTTGCCAACTGTTGTGAATGAAGTTTGGAGTGACACAAATCTTGTTTTGAGAGCTTACTGTGTGGTGCTGGAGAATTAATCTTTGACTGTAAACCTTCTTCTCTTTCCTTAATCAGATAAGCTGTCTGGCCTGAAACACAGGTCTTTTCTTTTCACAGACAGCTCTGTTTTCTCCTCATAAGAGACTTTGTACAGCATGAGGGACATGTTTCATTCTAAGTGGAAAGCGTCTTTGATTTGTATAATTTCATTTATCTTATAACATACGTTGGAAAGAGAGAAAATGATCATAAAGTGGTCACATTAAAAAAAAAATTATTCTGGGAAAATATGAAGTGAGAAAACAATTTGCATCTTCCTACTTTGGTCAAATATACTATTTTTTTTCAAGTATTTGTTGCACCAATTTTTCAATAGGGAAAACCATTAACTATTAACAAAATCACAAAATATCCCTTTACTACATACATCACTGTGTATAAGTGAAGCTTAATTACAGATGTAGTTAATCGTACAGATGTAGCTCTTACCTTACAACATGGTGGTTTATTTTTTGTTTTATGTTTTTTACTTGACATGTAAAAATGTTTGACTTTTTCATATCTCTCTATAGAGCTGATTATTTTTTCATTTAAAAAGATATTTTAATGTAATGACATAATTTTTATTTTTTTAACTGTTCACTGAATATTTGGCAATTGAATTACTTTTTTTTCTCCTGCTTTCCTCCCTTCCTTCCATTCTTTCTTTCTTTAAAAATTTTAAACTTCCTTGGATACTAGCTAAATAAATGTATTTTTTTATATCATAGGATACAGCTTATGAGTTTTCTTACATATATATTTCCCAATTCCTTTCTTAGCAGACTAGTCAGTTTATTATACTTACTTTTCAATTTTTTTTGTATATGAAATATCTTTATAATTATTATAAAATGGGAGACATAAGAAAGAAAATGAGTTATTCATTGAATTGGTACACAGCTTCTGACGTGATCTTCAATGATCCCCACCTCTTGGTAGTCCTAGTTGTGTGAACTCCCTCCCCTTGAGTACCTTGCTTCTAACTAATAGAATAGGATGTCACTTTGGGGAGTCAGTAATACAAGATTGTGGTTGCTGGCTTGCTAGCAGACAGTCTCTGCTGTTGGCTTTGATGAATTAAGCTGCCATGTTGGAGAGGCGTACATAGCAAGAAACTGAGGGTGGAATAGGCAACAGCAAGAAAGGAACCCTCCATCTAACACCCCTTGAGGAACTGAGTCCTGACCACACCATATAAGTGAGATTGAAAGTGGATTCTTCCCCAACAAAGACTTCGAAGGAGACCTTAGGCCTGCTTGAGAATAAGATTATAACCTTGTGAGAGTCTGAAGCAGAAGTCCTCACTAAGCTGTACCTGGATTCCTGACTTATAGAAATGGAAAGATAATAAATGCATGTTGTTTGAGACTCCTAAGTTTTGGGTAATTTGTTACATAGCAATAGATAACTAATATAACTGATAATTCATTGATTTCTCTAAGTCTTTTTTCCCAAGAAACAAATATATACATATTAAAAGTGTCACTTTATTAGGTGCTTTATTAGATATTATGCAAATATTTTCTCATAATGTATTGTACTTTAAAAATCATTTTTTAAAAATTATGTTTATTTTGACCTTGATTCTAGAGCAAAATGGCCCAAATATATTTATTTTTCTAGCAGCATTTCTCCCTCTCTTCCTTTCTCAGTCATATTCGTTGTTGACATTCCATGTAATAAAAATATTAACATTAAATGGGCTTTATTAAATCTGTGTCATATGTGCAGTGCCTTTTATTTATTTAAGCACTGTAATAAATATTATCCCATTTGATATTCAGAACCCTGTCTAGGCAGAGGTAGAAGGTCTTATGATGCCAGTTTATTAATGGTTTAAATGTAGCCCAGAAAAGTTGCTTAACTGACCCAAAGTTACAGAGTTTAGTAATTGATAGAGTGGGACACAAACCCTTGACTTCACATCCACTTCTTTTCACTTTGTGATATTTCTTCACTTTCAGTGTCTGGCATTAATCTGAGTATTGATGGTTATAGACAAAAGAGGGTAGAGAATTAATGTTTACAATGAGATATTTTTATGTGCATTAACTCATTTAATCCTTATAACAATCCTGTAAGTAATAGTTTCCTTATTTTTACAAAGGAATAAAATCTCAAAGATCTGTTTTCCCAAGTTATAAAATTAATAGGGGATATCATCCAGCTCTTAGGCAGATGTATACAAGGCCTGCGATCTGTTCTTCTATAATTTGGAAATGATTTATTGTATGGAGTGAGTGGGATTTATTCTAGAACTACTTAATTTTTTTAATACTTCTCTTTTCCCACTGTCTTCAATTTCCTTCTCAGGATTTTTACTAGTAAATGAAGTTTTATTGGGGCTGAATTTTTTGCCTCGTTAACACCTCGTGTTTGGTTAAGGCTTATGTGAAGCAGTGCCTCCTTCAGGAAGTCCGTCTTGAACTTGTTTTTTCTTTATTCAGATTGCATATCTCCATCATGGTACTCATCTCATTGCATTCTGTCTGTCTGTTTGGGTATCACCTAATCACTAAAAACTGAATTTCTAGAGGTCATGGAGGACTGCTTATGATTAATTTTGAATTCTCTTTGTTGAGCACAATGCCTGGCTCATAGTGGATGCTCAAAACATGTTAAAGGAACAAGTGAGAAGGATGGAATACAAGGTATGCTTAGGACTGGTGGTGGAAGCAGCTGGCTCATCAGTACTTCTGTAAAGAACAGGAATCTTAGGTTCTTGATATGTTTATATATATATATATAACATATATATATATTTGTCATGTTCTATAGGAGACAATTAAAAAATAAAAGTACTGAAATAATAATAAAACCCTTTTCTGCAAAAATAAAAATACAAAGTACTAGTTCTAAATACAACAAACAACTAAAATCCATTCATTTCTTTTTTGAGGTGAGAGTACCATAGAGTAATCTCTTCAGTGGGCTTGCTGATGAAAGTGGCCTATCTTCCAACTTCAAAGTACCTGGAAAGATATAAACAAATTAAATCAGTAATGAAAACTGAATAATGACATGTTACAAAAAGTTAGCTATCCAGTAGTTAGTACTTGGCTAAAAGTGCAATGTAAAGTAGTTCAACTATGTATTTGTATTTTCCCTATTTGAAATTTTATAATTTGGAAGGAAGAAAACACTTCTTGAGAATCAGCTGGGTGACTGCCAGTTTTGATCAAAGAGAAGCTTCTGGCAGAATGCTATAAATCCTCAAGATCCTTAGGATTTTTAAAGCAGTAATCTCTGCTGAAGAATTTCACAGACACACGAAACATGTTGATGGTATTAAGGAGCAAGGCTTAAAAAAAAGGATTTCCAAATAAGGAAACTCGTGAATGTGAATATTGATGGTCCTATCTCAAGGTCAAAGAATGTATGTAATAAATACATTATTGATGGATGTCTCCTTCCTTTCAAAGATGCAAATTAACACTCTCAAAAGCATTCTATTAAAAAAAAATTATAATATGGTACCCTTTTTAGTTCCTAGCAGTTTTATACCTTATCAAACATGAAACATCTGTTTGACTAGTAATTTCCATTCAGTGACTATTGTACCAATGAGCCACACGCATGCTCTAGCACCATCTAGCTAGATTCCAAGGTAATTCATTACAACTCAGTTCTTCTGGTAGTCTAATTATTCCAACCTTTCTTTTCATCTTTTAATTATACTGAATTATTTAGATTTTTTTGTTTTCCATTCTCTTTACACACAGTCCCCAGGGATTTTTTTTTAATCCCAATTTAAATAGCCAAATGTGGTAAATGGAGTCCCACTCCCCTGAAGAGGTATTCATTAATATGTTCCTGACGTATTACAAAAGCAGTTGGTTTTATAAATAAACATGAGGCTCTGATTAGGTTTGCAATCGAGAAGGTTACTAAAACTCGAAGGTTAGTGCATCTACTCACACTCGAATTATTATTATTTTTTTGATAGTCAAGAGTAGATGAAGGTAAGACTCCACCTTCAGGCATTACACATTTCTCCAACAGGTCAACTTTGGCAGGCGTTGACTGCCAGGGTGAGGAGGTAAGGAGAGACGCAGGGACAGAATGGGAGGTGAGTGGGAGAGCGCTGGTGACAAAGGCAGGCTTGGAGAGGCAGAGGATGCCTTTAAAGAGGAGAGTCTTCAACAGAAAAAACCAAGAGACTTGAAAAGGAGAGTGTGGAAAGAGGAGATGGGAGACAGTAAACAGAGAAATCAGACCAAGGGACAGACAGGGGTCAACCGGAGAGTAAAGAACAAGAAGAATAAAGGAAGTCCAACAAAGAGTAGAAAAATAAAAGAGGAATAAAAGCAGAAAGCTGAGAATAAGGATTTGTTTTCACCTTCACAGTCAACATTCTTATGTGATAATGACCTGTGTGAAAACCAGGGTCCGTACACGGGAACCAAATCAGCACTGTTGATAGTTAACTCATCCACTAACATTCACTCTCTTGATCTTAAACTTGATAGGTAGAAATTTACATGAGTTGATGATACAATTTGAAATAAGGTAGTCTTTTTTTTAACCTTCATAGTCAGCTTACATCCATGAAAGGAAAAATTAGATAAAGTTGAGATTTACTTTGATAAATATTTTACATATTACTAAGCTTTTCTCATGGTCAGAGATGCTGAGATGCTCATGGGTGGCCAAAATATACTGTGAAATATTCAGAGTGTTCTCCATGGAAAAAGATTGTTGTACTGCATAAAATCACATTTCAAATGACTTTTCTTACAGACCTCTAAATGAATTACACAATAAACAACTTATCATAATGGATGCATGGGCAAAGATTTTTGACAGTTCCTTAATGTAAAAGAATAGAATCAGAGGAGGATCTTTACAATTGCACTTAAAAAGGACATCTAATTTTAGAAGCAATGTTCAAGCTAAAGTTTTAGTGTATTTAGCTTTGTAAAAAATATTTACCATTTTTCATTTAATGAATGTGTCACATAATTTTGCAGGACTTTAATTCTTAGTAACCCCTATTTTACAAGTATAGATCAACAGCACTGTAATCACCTTAATTTTATACCAAATGCAAAATGTGGGGAAGGTAGTTTGTAAATGACGCTCTGTTACCCTTCAGTACTACTCCTTTGGTATCTCTGACTCGTAATTTACCATATAGCTTGCTCCACTCTCCAATTTCTGTTCAGGAATAATCATGAATGTCATTTGTACAGATAATTTTTTTACTAATCTCTGCTTGGTTATGAACTGGTAATTAAGATAGGAGAAGATAGTAAGTTACTCACTTCTAACTTCTTCCAAACATTTTTTTGAAAGAGATCTATCTATCTATTATAAACAATAAGGTCTATTTATTTTAAACAATAAATTTAAACCATTTATTTTTTTCCATTCTACAGCAGACCCAGAGGTGGTCAGGCTCTATGTAATACTGTGACTCTACCATGTTATTAAGGACTCAGGTTCTGTTGCTTTGATACCGTCAAAATCACCTTCACCCTTAGTGTGGTTTCTGTCATGGTCATGTAAGACGATGGCGGCAGATTCAGTTAAGCAAAGCCCGGAGGAAGAAGGAGAACTCTTTCTTACATGCTTTTTTTTTTCTCTTTTCTTTTGAAGGCAAAGAAAGCTTTACCAGCAGCCCTCCATGAGACTTCTCATCTTTGGTAAGGATTTGTCGCTTGCTTATTCCTAAATCAATCACAGAAAGGAAGGATCTCAATGATGGCCTCAGATCAGTGGTCTCAGTCTTGGTTGCATTTTGAAAGTTGAGAAAAATACTGATACATGGGTCCCTCCCCCAGAGATCCTGGGATGCAGCCTGTGGCCCTGGGAGTTTTCATGGAAAGACATTTTGATAGGGATCCTTAAAGGAAAGAGACCTTTAAGAGCCAAAGGGATTAAAAAAAGGTAGAATAGGAGGTAGAATTCACGTTTTTAGGTGAAACTTCCCCAGTCACCACAGATGTCCGCTGGTAAGGGAGTCTTCTTCATACCTTGTGCAGAGTGTCTGGAAGCTTTCACATCACCACCCTCAAGCCTTTATAGGGATTTGTCAAAAGAGCTCAGAGAATTGCATAAACATGAAATTCTGGGCCCTTCAGTGCTCTCTGCCTGACTCGCCGGTACCATCTGACTACCTGTGAAGCCACACGGTTCCTAAGTGGGCTTGTGTGGATGGAAAAGGTGCAGGTGGGCTGAAATTCAGACGCTCTGCTTCCAAGCGCTTCACTCTGGCACCAGGCTGTATCCTTTGAGGTCCTTGTGGGATGGTGACCTCATGGAGAGTGACAAACACAAACTTTTAATCATTTTTTACTATTTAGAATGGTGGGTTTTGGCTTATTTATAACTGAAAGAAATTAAAAATAAAAATTTAAATATGAAGCATTCTGTAAAGTCCTATTTTATTCTGATTCTCTTTTTATGATACTGTTATGTATAATGTTTACTATGGATTCCAAAATATGGAAAATTTTCTAACTTTTTATTTCACAGACTCCTAATACTGTAATAGGGTATATCTCAGTGGTTTTATATTTATATGTACTCAGGAAGAATTCTAGGGATTCTTTCTTGAATATCTAATAAAATTTTTTCGCTGTTTAGTTTTAATATTCATGATTCATTTTCTGAAGTTTTAGAGTAATGAGACCTGATTTTAAAAAAAGTGTAGTTCTGACTTGCTTTGGCTGGACTTATAAGTACGAATAGCCTCCCTAGAAAAGCAGACTGTAAGACCAGATGGTTGTTTTATTAGTAATTCTGAGTTTCCTGATAAGAAATTTTTTTTCGAGTTCAGGAAAGACAACCATTATAATTCTCTCAGGTTCTTCATTGTTACAAATCACACTGTAAAAGGTAATTCATTTTAATTCTTCTCCCATCATAGCTATGAACAGACATTTTGTCACCTATTTACATGTATTATCTTATTTGTTCTTCACCATGGCTCAACCATGTTAGGCACTATTTTGTCCTGTTGCCAATGAGGAAATTATAAAGCTCCTTGTCCCAGGTCACATGACTAGTAGTGGTGGAGAAATTGAATTCAAGTAGGTCTGACTTGGAAACTAGTTCACAAGTCGGTCTAATTTGGAAGCCACTACTTCATTAGGTGGTATGTGTACAAAATAAATAAATAGGTAGATTTGTAGACAGATATGTAGATAGATGAAAGATAGGTAAATACAAAAATTGTGGGCCTGCTACAATATTGAGTTACTTAATATTTGAATTGCTTACTGAATATTTTTAGAAAGTTAACACTTTAAAAAATATATCAGGACTATGAAGGGACATATTATTGCCAGCTAATAATAGCAACTACAATAATGATAGTAACTAGAATTAATTGTGTACTTTGAGCAAGCCATTGTGATAAACACCTTACATACTAATAATCATGATAATAAAAACAAGAACTATAGTATTATTACTATTGTTAATAAGAACAATAGTAACTAAATGACCTTTCCAGCTAGTCTTCCAGATACTTCACATGGATTATCTCAGTCCTCACAACAACCATGTGGGTTCCATTATTACCTCCATTTTATGGCTGAGGCACATAGTGGGTCAAGTACTTTTCTCAAGATCACCCAGTTTGTAGGTAACAAGGCAGAAATCTGAACTCAAGTCATGGATTTTACTACCAGATGTGATGTGGTTATTCAAACAAAATAACAATGTTTCTTTAAAATCATCTATGATCTTTTTTACTGAATTGCATTTAAGAATAGGCTTTCTTGTGGTAGGAAGACTCTAAGCTCAATATTATATAACATATATATATAAAGTTAAAGAGACAAATTGCCTAAATTAGATTCTTTTAAAATGATCTTCTAAATTGAATATATTGTTTTCAATGTTCTGTATCTCCTTTGGACAGGTTCGCATTGAAATTTTGAAGTTTTGACAATAAATTTCCTAGAGAAGACCACAAAATTGGATCTTTCTTCAAAATAAATTTTAAAAATCTAGGACATTACATTCTATTAGTATGTGATACTGCAATTATTAAATTTAAAAATTCATTTGAGTATTTCATTAAGTGGGTTTCAGACTCTATGGACTTACAAATTTGGAATGCCTTTAGAGTTTATAATGTCTGTACCTTGTTTTTGGTATTCTCTTAATTTACTACCACTGATGAGAATGTGAGAGATTGCAAGGTTTTTTTAAAAATGTCTATTAGCCTCCCATAGATTTGCAGGTGGACCTACACACCCATCCTGAAGACAGACAGCCTCTCTGACTTTATGAAAAGGCTACTCTGGTGGTTTCATTTGTTGGCATTAGTTGAATTCGATGATTCAACTAAGTCCAGCAGGGACCATGTTCATTTTGTTAGAATATATTGGGAATGCCAGGGCAGGGCTTAGATCCTGCTCTTGAGTGACCCAATCTAGTGCCTAAGTGGAGACATTCATAAGGCACTCTAACATCAGGCAGGCAATCATATACACTGTTTAATGGCTAAGCAAACCAAAGTGCCGTGGGGATATATGGAATTGTTCACTTCTGATTGGAAGGGTTTCTGAGAGATGTTCTAAGAGATGGAATTTGAAATGAGTCTTAAAGGATATGTAAGACCTTAAGATTGGCATATGGGAGGAAAATTCATTGTACAGCATGGGCACAAGCTTTGGAATCAGGCTGGCTAAAATAATGGCCCGAGCTCTGCTCTGTTAATATTGGGTAAGGTACTTCACCTATCTCTACCTGTCTTCTGCAAAAAGTGGATAATACTTGCTTCATGGATTTTTTTAATGAGGATTAAATGAGAACTTGAAAGAAATTCCTAGCATAGTACGAGGGATGTTACAGGTACTTGGTAAACTGTGCATTAATGGATACACACACACAATCCACAAATAATGTATACAATTTGTCACATTTTTAGGATTTTATTGGAGAATTACTAATTGAAAACCAGAATCAATTAAGTTTTGTTCAATTATTAGCAATTTTTCCTTATCCCGTAAGTGATTCTTATGTGGTGTGTCAGTCTTCCACTGCTATCCATAAAAGAGATCCTAGATTTTTCTGGAAATTAAGGTTTTCAAGTTAAAAAGGGAGTTCTGAGGTGAAGAGGAAAGGATAATACCAGGCACAACACTTTTTCAAATTTGGGGGCCTATTTCCTATGTACTGAAAAGCAGAAGACAAAATCTACTTCACTGAATGACTTAGCCTTTTATGTGGGAGATACATGTCATTACTGAGAGAAGGAAACAGCCATTGACCTGTGAATGATGGCAGTGACCTAATCATATACAGAGCAGGCAGTGAGTCCACTGGGAAGCAGCCCAAGGTGGCGTAAATGATGGCATAGAAGGAGAATGCTTTCTTCTCTAAGTCCTCATTCACAGAATGAAGGAAGCTTGCCTTTTACATTAGATGAGGACATCATTGAGGATGTCTGCCGAGAGATGAGAGGGTTTGGTGTCTCAGTGGATCTAGCTGGAGTAAGGCCCAGGGAGTGTCTGTCTGAATGACTGGCGATGTGGCTTGGTGCCCAGAGCCTTTGCATGCAGAGGCAAGGCTTTTCAATTTTTTTTTTCTGGCATCAGAGCCTGACTTACCGAAAACAAATTGATTGCATGGGAATTTGCCCCTGGGCTTAGATTTTCAGTTCAAGGATCAATTTAGAGAAAAAAAATACATGTTTATTTTGTCTTAATAAACAATTTACTCTGAGAAATACTGGGTGACATGTAGGTTACTACTATTCCACTCATTATCTCTGTTTAAAAAGCACTACTAATTATTCTGTGTAAGAAAACAAGTTTCAAGACAATATATCTAGTAAGATGACATTAAACTGCAAACATTTATGCAGTTTGGGCTGTGAATTTGAAACTGTGAGCTCATCCTTTTCTGTTCCCATTCTCCCCAGAACAATTAGGATCAATTAGTGCCATTATGCTCCTTAGTTTGACTAAAATGTTCCAAAGTTAAGTTTGCAAATCCACGGTCCCCAGAACCTTGCTTTCTGTAAGTATTGGATTAGGAGGATCCAGTGGCAATATTTTGCATATTTCTATTGCCACATCATGTCATGGATTTCAGTGCCCACTTTACCACTGGAAAAAGAGTTATTAGTGCCTTTAAATCTAATCAGACTAAATAAATTCTAGAAAACCCAGAGTTAATTCAGGAACCCCTTCTTAAAAGATTCTGTGCTTCTAGAACCTCTTACGGTAGCAAAATCAGTCTGGGTTCAGGTATTCCTTATCTCAACCAGGTTTTCTCATTCCAGTGTGAAACATTTGTGCTGTTCTATTATTGTTGATTTTGCCTTTTTCTAGTGAGTTTACATCATCTGTAGGAAAGTTACACTGCTCCTTTTTGTCGTTTTCTTATAGAATCCTACACAGCTTTCTCAATAGATAATATACTGTTAGACCAAAAAACCAATGTAGGTATAGGAGATCTGAACCCCACAGGATGGAGCGGACCTAAACTAAATAATGAGCCCAAGTGTTTGTGTGGTGGCAGAGTGCATTCCTCCTAGTTTATGCACGTTTTATTTAAAGGACATGGGTTTTCTTTGTCTAGCAGCAGAAGGTCCCAGGGGTAAGTGTTTGGGAAGTAGGGTGGGAAATGTGTCGGTGACAATGTGTCAGAGTACTGGGGTTACTTCCCTCTTATTTCAGCAAATGCCTTAAAATAGGGCCCTTCTTGGTGTTTCTTTTCTCTGGCTCTCTCAGCTTAGATGAATATGGAAGAGTTTATATCCCTAGTCCTGAGCTTCCCACATCTCTTCACATCCTCTGGGATATTCCCACCCCAGGCCCTTCTGACCTTTCCTTCCTTCTCATAGCCTACCCTTGTGGGCGTTTTGCCTTTGGCTTTGCCTTTGGCAGTATTATATACTATTAGGAATCTGTGGTTGTCTCTGTTTTGTTATCTATGAAAATGTCACTTATAGATACTTAAGGCATTTTTATGTTCACTCTACGTTATCTGGACAGAAAGGTGGGAAGATGAAGAATTATGCTGCTGTCATCCCTATAGGGACTAGAACTCTCTATATTTAATTTATAACAATGAAAATTATATTATTTCAACATTGAAAATAAGGAAAGGAGAAAAAAATGGCTTTATTTCTTAAGCTTATGTTTTAAGTTTGAGCTGCAAACTCAGAGAAGCAGGCATAGTTATAGGTATGCTGTGATCTGGTCCCTAGCCAAATCTTTAAAAGAGCATTTGTACTATAAACTAACAGGAACATAAATTTGGTGTTTGAGTGGCGATAATACTGACAATCCCCAAACAGACTCCTGTTGCCAAGTAGTAGTGTTTAAGAAACTTCTCCCAGACATTCTGATTAGTATGGAAACAGTGCTAAATTGTTCCACTTTAAAAATCTCCTTAATTAAAAATCCTTAGTTCTTTTGCTCTTTAACATATTTTCTTCTTTAATACATTTCAAATTTTTTTCTCCTAAAATGTTACTGATACCTTTTGTCCCATAGTAAAATTTGTGGTTGTCAAGAGCATTATGATATGATTTTGGGGCAAAAGTTCACAAATATTTTCCTTGGTTCAATTTCAGATTGATACAGTTTACAAGTTGGGTGTTGAGTAATGTGTTATTTTTCAATGTGGAACTTAGAAATCCAGTGATTAATTCCTGCCTCCTTCTTGACGAACTCCTTCAGAGATCAAAGGATAACTTGTTAGCCACTTAGAAAACACAACAGATTAGTTAAAGCCCATGTAGTCCTGAACTGTTCAGAATTTCCAAAGTTACCTGTCAGACTTTGAACTAGAGGAAAGTGACAAGTTGAAAGGACTAAACAAAAATTAACTTCCTTAAGTATTTCTTGACAATGATAAAACATCCATTCATAAGATAGCCTGTGTGCGGGTGTTTTACCCAGCCTAAATGATGCAGCTTTCATGATGGTTTTGCAGTGTATTTATATTTTGGTAACTTTTTTTCTAAAAACTAAACAGTCTACATTTTCTCAAGTAAAAACAGATATATCTTGAAATCTGGTAAGTTTGCTATATACTTTCTGAGCATCTTGTATGCCATTTTAGCGCTTTTTATAATTTCAATGCTTTAATTATTCTGAAATTGTTTAATACCTGTCTTTCCTGCTATACAATCAACTGCACAGGAAAAGGGTGTGTCTGGGTTGTCTGAAATGACCTCTACTTCGTAGGACGGTATCCAGTGCTCTGTGTCTATTTATTGGCTGATAAACTGAACTGAATAAAGTGTGCTGAAAATTTTCAGCATCTGTAGGTTAGGCATGTGATGGAAAGATTAGAGTTTAAAATGGTAAATAGGTACTCTGATGTTAGTAAGTTTACTTGGACTCTGTTCAAAGGCTGCTGTTTCATAAGCTTGTGCACTAGGATTTCCATGTAACTGGCAATAAGTAGTGTTTATGAACCTACCTTCCTTGCCATGCACTGATCTCTATCATCTGGCTGTCTTCGGGCCTTTTTCTGTATTACTGTGTCTCTTCTACTAGACTTTGAGTATCTTTAGGGCCAGGACTTGGTATTCTCAGGAAGGACTTAAAAAATATTTCTTGATTGACTACTTGATTGAATGAATAAAAAATTACCAGCCCATTGTTAATGTAAATGTCCTTTTGAGTGGGCTTCTACATAGAAGAGAATTCTTAAGCAAAAGTTAACATTTTGATTCAAATATATTTCTTCCATCCCTCTTGGTGAAGAGAGAAAAATTATGAAATATTTAATAGATTATAAAAGTGTGACTTATTTATAAATAAAACTAGCCAGAATTCAATATTTATATAAGTACACTCCTTAAAAATAAACTATTCTTAAACTTAAGCTTACATATACCTATTAATGCCTCAAATTTTGAGAATTAATGTTGATGATTAGCTTTGGTAAACCATCTTGTTATGATCTAACAAGATTAATATTCTTGTGAGGATTATAGTCAGTCTCTGAAGAGATTATAAGACTTCTAAAATCCATTTTTAGTAATGATAATTCATTAAAGTGCAAAACAGTTCTGTTTGAATACTTGAAGAAAACTTGACTGATTCTGTAGTATCCTGTAATAAAGTCTTGTTATAATATGAGTATAAAATATTTATGCAATGCTTCAGAATTTATAAAGTATATTTTCATGTTGCATCTCATGTAATCCTCAAAAACATGAATTATGTAGTATCTTCTTTATTTTACAGAATAAGAGACTGAAATACAGAAGCATAAGTGTCTACCTATGACCTACTAGTTAGTCATTCTACAGGCTTTGTAGCTCCATCTGTTGAGGAAAAGCAGGACTCATGTTTGCATAGGTGTCTTTCCCATATGAGCAACACAGGTTAGGATGGATTGTCTTCCTACATCTATGTATCGAAAACTAAGTACCATAAAGCACATTATCTACAATACCAAGATGATGGAATCAAAGGTAACTAGAAGAAAGGAACAGGATCTAGTTCAAGCTGGTGATCGAGTTCTCAAAGATGTTTGAAAATGCTTCTTTCAATTTAACTTTTTTATTTAGTAGTGTGAGTTTTTTAGCCACCAAATATTGGATTTTTAATGATGTATGTAGTTGCAGGAGCGAAAAGCAAACAATTTGTACAAGTTGACTGAAAATCTTTTCCTGCCTCTCTTTCTCTCTTGATATATATATATGTATGTATCTTAACGTAAGATATATAAAATACCTATAAAATTCAGTATTTGCTTTCTTATCTATCCATTCCTAAGATTTTAATTCTGAGTCCCTCATTCAGTGAGAGCTTGCTGGGATGTTTAGAAAGGAATGTTTTCATTTCAAAAGATAAATTTCAAGTATGATTTCTATATAGATTTTGGATTTTACTTTTGTCACAGCAGGATTTTATCATACAGTATGCTTCCTTTTACCAAGTATCTGCCTTGAGAAAAAAAGTTTTGAAGAGATGATTCATCCAGGGTCACTTAAGAGCTTCCAAATGGCCCTAGAAGGCAGCTGTGGCCTTTGGATTACCAAAAGAAATAAACTTGTCTAAGAAAATCCCAACCTGTTGTTATCTAAATTTAAGACATTGACAAGCATTTGACCTTGATGGTCCCAGTAAAATGTGAGAGTAAACATATGAAGAACTATTGCTTTTCTTTGTTTCTCGTCCTTCTCTATTGCCCAAACTTAAAGCAACATTGAGTAAGATTATAACTTTTTGATTTTGATATTCTCAATGCTATAAAAAATGAATAGGGGAGTTATTAATTTCATGTTGATGCATTAATATATTCATTATTTAAACTTATGTTTGTAAGCTGTAATACAAGTGTTGAATATTTTAGGATTCTAATTTCTTTAATTTTCTGAGTCTCTGGAAGGATGGATTCTAGAAGATAATGACCAAAATATTACCTACCAGGGATATGCCTAATTTAGTGTAGAACTTGGAATCAAATGCAAAATAAATGATGATTAATTATTTTGGGTAATATTTAGAATAAAGTAATAAAAAGAGTCAATGCTAATATTGAGGATTTGACTAAGCAGAAGTTAATAGAGTCTTCTTTATAACTACAAGATTTGTATTTATTATCTCATGGCCAATTAATTATTTAATTAATTCAGCAAATATTGCACCATGTTTGCCAGGCCTTTTCCAGGCTCTTGATATTTGTAGGTTAAAAAAAACACTTATGCTGTGTATAAAATGTATGTTTGCATTTAGTAGATTTTATAACAGTAAACAATGCTACTGGTGCATTTGAAGGCTAAAGAACTATTAGAAACATGTCATATTAAGTCACACATTGGTGAGCCTTTTATCATTATGCACAAATTTTGCAAATTCACTCAACATTTTGGAAATGGTCTATGAAAAAATTTTCTTTACTGATCTTAGAGGTCAAAGTAATCATAAAGCTGTACATCATAAAAATGCAACATCCTTATTTGGAAGATGGATGAGAAAATTCATTAAGTGACATCTAAATAGCAGTAACCCATGTGTGGCTTGTTGGGATGATCATCAGTAATGCAGTGTGTTTTTTCTTGATGAAGTTGACTTGTCAAACAATACAGGACCATTGTGGCTTATGGTAGCTGCACACTTCCACTTGGGTCAAGCAGGATGTCTTTGTTAAGACATCTTTCTGTATGGATAGAAAGAGAATGGAAAGGGGATGAGTTCCCCTCCACCCACCTCCCCCACCAGTGCCCTTCACATTGTAGTTTGAGAATATCTCTAGAAAACACCAATATTTTCTTTAAATATAAGACATGATTTCAATAAACAAATTATATATCCTACACAGATTTAAAAGCTTTCTTGTAGGTTTTTATTTATTATAAATAATTTATATTCCTATTTACTAAGTGACATTTCCCTATGTTAAGAATTTTTTATATTTAGAAATACACTGAAAAAAGGTAAAATGTTTTAGGTGAATTTAAGAACATATAGAAAAGATTTAAAAATCTTTCTATATTGATAACTGAGTAGAATCACTGGTTATTTAAATGGCTATCTGTTTAGACACATCGAGGCAATTTATCTGATATAAAGTCACTCCAACAATCCCTTTCAAAAAGCTGGCAATTCACCCAACTTAAGCATTTTAATAAAAAAGACCTTCTGTTCCTGTTGCTTTTGTCCCGGGGGAAGCAAATTATAGAGTAGGGTTTTAAAAACAGACAAAATGATATTTTCCTTTAGAATGGGCAAGGGAAGTTTTATTGAAAGAAACACATCTCAGGTAAAGCTAGTTTTCCTTTTATTCTTCATCTTCTTAAAACTGACTGGAGAGAGGCTTATTGTGCGCCCTATACTTTTTGTTCTGGACACCTGAGCAGTGCACAATGTATCACTTATCAGTAGAACAAAAGACTCCTTCATCAGGCAAGCGATGGGGAAGATGACAGCTGCAGGCTCTGAGCCTCTCTAGGCAGCTACGTGGCTGAGACGCAACAGGAAGTAGACGACTCCTTTTAGGACTTTTGTGTCTAACCCTATTTAATTTGACTCAAGTAAGATTAGCTTCTTCATATCCAAGTTTAATGGTAATCCTAGATGTTTGTTTCTTATGAGAGACAGGTTCAGAAAATAAATTGCATTGTATGGGTTTTACAGTAGAAACAATAACTGTTTTCATTTAGCCGAAGACTACTGTTGTATATTCTAAATGCCTTACATTTGGAATAGTATCTTATTATTAAAAGTTAAAATAAAAAAATATTTTTTTCTCTGAATGCAAGACCAAAGAAAATTGAGAAGGTTTTGTGCTCTTGATATGAATATTAAAAGAAAAATTTCATTATCCTGCAAAGACACAATTTGAATTGTAGTTTATTCTAAACGTTAATCTTGTTATCAAGTATATTTTTTCCCTTTTATGTAAATATATTTATCCTTTAAAAATTTTAAGATTATACTCATATTCCCATGAAACAAAAAATATGTGAGTGGAAGGTCACTAAAATGCACAGCCCCAAATTCTTGAGTTATTATGAAAGAAAGAACTGTTTTTCTTAATAGCTCAAAGACATCTCTGTTGCTATGTAGGTCACTCCGTGTGAGAATAGTTTAATACAGAATATTTCATGCATAAGAAGTTAGCACTGATCATACTTTGTTTCATTCCACTTTGTGTGTCCCTGACATAAATGTTTGAGTACTCATAAGTTAAAATAGATAAAATGAATTTATGTCACCATATACTCGAAGCCAAGACTAGAAACAAAATAATGATATGTAATTGCAGTGTGATTAATTGTAGAATCTTATTAATTTGGGATGCTTTTGAGGAAGGAAAGAAGTCTATAAAAAAATTAAAAAAAATTAAAAAGTTTTATAGAACACCTAAATTTATCACCTGACTCTTAGTAACTTAGTAAAGATACGTCATAAGAGGTTCTTGTTTCAATAAATAGTTAAGAATTGCTTCTATCATGTTTTGCCAGTAGATGCTTCTATATGCTTGAAAATAATTTCCTTCCCTTTCCCACAATTATCTCTTGATCTCCTGTAATATTATGGCACTGATTTAGACACTGAGAGTGGCTATAAATTAAAAAAAAGATTTATTTTATGTAGCCTGATTATAAACACTGTGGAATATTTAAGTCATTTAAATCACTGAATGAAATTAATCTTATCACAGTATGATTACAAACTTAATGTTTTGTACAGATGAAATCTTCCATTTAGTGTTCTGTCATCTATGTCAGGTGAGAAAGTTGGGGAGCAATTCTATCAGTAGTACCTGAAATTTCTGGTGGTACCTGATCATGTGCATATATCTATCTCTATCTCTATCATCATCTATCATCTATTGATCTAGAAACATTGATTGTTTATAACATTTGTAAATACAGATGTGTGTATATATATATATACATATATATGTATATATATATACTTATATGCTAGTCCATATATCATGGGCCTAATGAAAATGATCTTCAGAACTCTAAGAACAATATACCTTATATCTTTTAAAATATTCCCCTTTTCAATACTTTTCTTAATATGCTTGTTAAATTGAAATAAAAAAATGTTGAAGGAGTCATAAAGAGGTTTGAATTGAAAATTGAATGCTGGAAGTGTTTGGTTTTGTTCTGTTTCAGTGGAGGACTTATTTAAGGCTGCTCTGTGGTTTGCCTGCCTGTGGTTCTCATCATCTTCTGTTTTAGAATCGGTCAACTCATCTGTCTCTTGAGAACAATTATTTTCCTTTATTTAACACAGCTGGATGTAGAATAAAACCAGTATTAATTTTTCAAAACAGTCCAAATTTCTTTTGTTCTGCTCTATTCTCTGACTGTCCAGCTATGTGTTCCCTAATCATGGAACAGTTGGAAACAATATATCTTTTTTCTATTTAAAGGTCATTGACTAAAATTTGAGAAATTTCTGTTTTTTTCTTTTTTTTCTTATTGCCACTCCTGGAGCTGTTAGCAAAGTAGCTGCTTTTTATGATGAAATATAAATGAATCCTGTCAGGAGTGAAACTGTGTATTGGTACCTTGAATGTTTGAATCATTCCATATTCCATATACTTTTGCTGAAATATTCCTCAAAGGATATTCCTGATCATTAGACAAAATACTTTTTTTTTAAAGTTACCAGAGGCTCGTTTGTTTTCAGTATTATTCTTTTAGGGAAAACAGTTTTTGTAAATTGTGTAGTCTGTTGGAACAATGGAAATCTAATAAATTAATGTGTTAGTAAAATAAGCTATGGGAAAATTAACCCCCTTTATTGCTCTCTCTTCCTCTGCCTTTCCTGGAGTTGTTGGTTTTCTGTAGGACTCTGCCTTGAATTCTGTTTCCTTATTTTTACTGCAAGAATGTAAATCAGTCTCCTTTAATCTGTGCCTTATCCGATGCAGCAACGTGACACTCCATATGTGATTGTTGGTGAATGAGAAAACATCATTTAGGTGTTAAGCAATATAGCAATATTTGTTAGCAATATAAAAATAATATAAATAGCAATAGCAATATAAAACAAATAGCAGTCTAAAGTAAATTTTTTTCCCCTGACAAGTATAAATGTGTGAATTCTGTAGTGATGCAGTGGTGTAATTCATTGGCTCTAAGACTTTAGTATCAGAATTACCCCCTGGGATAATCAAAACCCAGATTGCCAGGGTGCACTCTCAAGTTTCTGATTCAGTGGGTGTGGGATGGGGCCCAAGACAGGGTCCAAAAATGGAGAAGTTCTGGTCTGGGGACCACATGTTAAAGATCTACTGATCTAGTTAATACCACTTAAATTGTTAACTAAACCGAAAGTGATTATGTATCTTTTTGTTGTTGTTCCTCTCTACATTCGGTTAAAGAACCTGTTCTTGTTTATGGCTCCTATATGCCATCTACACAATTTCTGCTGTATCTTCAAGTTTTTCAAGCCCCCTGTGAGGGTTAGTTTTTATTTTATTTTATTTTTTATTTTTTACTTCTGCTATTATTAACATACAATTACATGAGCAATATTATGGTTACTAGACTCCCCCTATTATAAGTCCCCATCACATACCCCATTATAGTCACTGTCCATCAGTTAAGTCTTCTGGTCTTCTCTGTGTTATACTGCCTTCCCCATATCCCCCCCTCACTGCATTATGTGTGCTAATCATAATACCCCTTTATCCCCCTTATCCTCCCTTCCCACCCATCCTCCCCAGTCCCTTTCCTTTTGGTAACTGTTAGTCCATTCTTGGGTTCTGTGAGTCTGCTGCTGTTCTGTTTCTTCAGTTTTTTCTTTGTTCTTATACTCCACAGATGAGTGAAATCATTTGATACATGTCTTTCTCCACCTGGCTTATTTCACTGAGCATAATACCCTCTAGCTCTATCCGAGTTGTTGCAAATGGTAGGATTTGTTTTCTTCTTATGGCTGAGTAATATTCCATTGTGTATATGTACCACATCTTCTTTATCCATTCATCTATTGATGGATACTTAGGTTGCTTCCATTTCTTGGCTATTGTAAATAGTGCTGTGATACACACAGGGGTGCATATGTCTTTTTGAAACTGGGCTGCTGCATTCTAAGGGTAAATTCCTAGGAGGGGAATTCCTGGAACAAATGGTATTTCTATTTTGAGTTTTTTGAGGAACCTCCATACTGCTTTCCACAATGGTTGAACTAATTTGCATTCCCACCAGCAGTGTAGGAGAGTTCCCCTTTTTTCCACATCCTCGCCAACATTTGTTGTTGTTTGTCTTTTGGATGGCAGCCATCTAACTGGTGTGAGGTGATATCTCATTGTGGTTTTAACTTGCATTTCTCTGATGATTAGTGATATGGAGCATCTTTTCATGTGCCTGTTGGCCATCTGAATTTCTTCTTTGGAGAAATTTCTGTTCAGCTCCTCTGCCCATTTTTTAATTGGCTTCTTTGCTTTTTGTTTGTTGAGGTGTGTGAGCTCTTTATATAATTTGGATGTCCACCTCTTATCGGATATGTCATTTATGAATATATTCT
Organism: Smutsia gigantea; assembly: GCA_032199065.1. Taxonomy (NCBI): domain Eukaryota; kingdom Metazoa; phylum Chordata; class Mammalia; order Pholidota; family Manidae; genus Smutsia; species Smutsia gigantea. The sequence continues at coordinate 526,416 of JAVSCE010012176.1, forward strand.
CCCATACTGTAGGATGTCTTTTTGTTCTATTGATGGTGTCCTTTGCTGTACAGAAGCTTTTTAGTTTGATATAGTCCCACTTGTTCATTTTTGCTTTTGTTTCCCTTGCCTGGGGAGATATGTTCATGAAGAAGTTGCTACGGTTTATGTCCAAGAGATGTTTGCCTATGTTTTTTTCTAAGAGTTTTATGGTTTCATGACTTACATTCAGGTCTTTGATCCATTTTGAGTTTACTTTTGTGTATGGGGTTAGATAATAATCCAGTTTCATTCTCTTGCATGTAGCTGTCCAATTTTCCAACAGCAGCCCATGGCTCCTTTATCGTATATTAATTGACCATATATGCTTGGGTTTATATCTGGGCTCTCTAGTCTGTTCCATTGGTCTATGGGTCTGTTCTTGTGCCAGTACCAAGTTGTCTTGAGTATGGTGATTTTGTGGTAAAGCTTGAAGTTGGGGAGCATAATCCCCCCAGCTTTGTTCTTCCTTCTCAGAATTGCTTTGGGTATTTAGGGTCTTTTGTGGTTCCAAATGAATTTTAGAACGATTTGCTGTAGTTCATTGAAGAATGCTGTTGGTATTTTGATAGGAATTGCATTGAATCTGTAGATTGCTTTAGGCAGGATGGCCATTTTGACAATATTAATTCTTCCTATCCATGAGCATGGGATGTTTCCATTTATTGGTTTCTTCTTTAATTTCTCTTAAGAGTGTCTTGTAGTTTTCAGTGTATAGGGCTTTCACTTCCTTGGTTAGGTTTATTCCTGGGTACTTTATTCTTTTTGATGCAATTGTGAATGGAATTGTTTTCCTGATTTCTCTTTCTGCTCATTCATCATTAGTGTATAGGAGTGCAACAGATTTCTGTGTATTAATTTTATATCCCGCAACTTTACTGAATTCAGATATTAGATCTAGTAATTTTGGAGTGGATTCTTTAGGGATTTTTATGTACAATATCATGTCATCTGCAAACAGGGACAGTTTGACTTCTTCCGTTCCAATCTGGATGCCTTTTATTGCTTTGTGTTGTCTGATTGCCGTGGCTAGGACCTCCAGAACTACGTTGAATAGAAGTGGGGAAAGTGGGCATCCTTGTCTTGTTTCCGATCTTAAAGGAAAAGCTTTCAGCTTCTCACTGTTAAGTATAATGTTGGCTGTGGGTTTGTCATATATGGCCTTTATTATGTTGAGGTACTTGCCTTTTGTAATCATTCTGTCGAGAGGTTTTATCATGAATGGATGTTGAATTTGATCGAATGCTTTTTCAGCATCTGTGGAGATGATCATGTGGTTTTTGTCCTTCTTTTTGTTGATGTAGTGGATGATGTTCATGGATTTTCGAATGTTGTACCATTCTTGCATCACTGGGATGAATCCCACTTGATCATGATGGATGATCTTTTTGATGTGTTTTTGAATTCGGTTTGCTAATATTTTGTTGAGTATTTTTGCATCTATGTTCATCAGGGTATTGGTTTGTAATTTTCTTTTTTTGTGGTGTCTTTGCCTGCTTTTGGTATTAGAGTGATGCTGGCCTCACAGAATGAGTTTGGAAGTATTCCCTCCTCTTCTACGTTGTGGAAGACTTCAAGGAGGATGGGTATTAGGTCTTCACTAAATGTTTGATAAAATATAGCAGTGAAACCATCTGGTAATGGTGTTTTGTTCTTAGGTAGTGTTTTGATTACCAGTTCAATTTCTTTGCTGGTAATTGGTCTATTCAGATTTTCTGTTTCTTCCTGGGTGACCTTGGTAGGTTGTATTTTTCTAGAAAGTTGTCCATTTCTTCTAGGTTATCCAGTTTGTTAGCATATAATTTTTCATAGCATTCTCTCATAATTCTTTGTATGACTGTGGTGTCTGTAGTGATTTTTACTTTCTCATTTCTGATTCTGTTTATGTGTGTAGACTCTCTTTTTTTCTTGATTAGTCTGGCTAGGGGTTTATCTAATTTGTTTATTTTCTCAAAGAACCAGCTTCTGCTTTTATTGATTCTTTCTATTGTTTTATTCTTCTCAATTTTATTTATTTCTGCTTTAATGTTTATTATGTTTCTCCTTCTACTGACTTTGTGCCTCATTTGTTCTTCTTTTTCTAGTTTCATTAATTGTGAGTTTATACTGTTCATATGGGATTGTTCTTCTTTCCCGAGGTAGGCCTGTATTTCAATATATTTCCCTCTTGGCACGGCCTTTGCTGCATCCCACAGATTTTGTGGTGTTGAATTATTGTTGTCATATCTCTCCATATATTGCTCCCTGTCCATTTTTCTTTGGTCATTCATCCATTGATTATTTAGGAGCATGTTATTAAGCCTCCATGTGCTTGTAGGCTTTTTAATTTTCTCTGAGTAATTTATTTGTGGTTTCATACCTTTGTGATCTGAGAAGCTCATTGGTACAATTTCAATCTTTTTGAATTTACTGAGGCTTTTTGTGGCCTAGTATATGATCTATTCTTGAAAATGTTCCATGTGCACTTGAGAAGAATGTGTATACTGTTGCTTTTGGATGGAGTGTTCTGTAGATGTCCGTTAGGTCAATCTGTTGTAATACGTTGTTCAGTGCCTCTGTCTCTTTATTTATTTTCTGTCTAGTTGATCTGTCCTTCGGAGTGAGTGGTGTGTTGAAGTCTCCCAAAATGAATGCATTGAATTCTATTTCCCCCTTTAATTCTGTTAGTATTTGTTTCACATATGTAGGTGATCCTGTGTTGGGTGCATAGATGTTTATAATAATTATATGCTCTTGTTGGACTGACCCCTTTATTATTATGTAATGTCCTTCTTTGTCTCTTTGACTTTCTTTGTTTTGAAGTCTATTTTGTCTGATACAAGTACTGCAACTCCTGCTTTTTTCTCCCTATTAGTTGCATTAAATATCTTTTTCCATCCCTTTACTTTCAGTCTGTGTATGTTTTTGTGTTTGAAGTGAGTCTCTTGTAGGCAGCATATAGATGGGTCTTGTTTTTTTATCCATTCAGTGACTCTTTGTCTTTTGCGTGGTACATTCAGACTATTTACATTTAGGGTGATTATCTATAGGTATATACTTATTGCCATTGCAGGCTTTAGATTTGTGGTTACCAAAGGTTCAACGGTAATTCCCTTAATATCTAACTAATTTAACTTACTTCATATGCTATTACAAACATAATCTAAAGATTCTTTTTTTTTCCTCCTCTTTCTTCCTCCTCCATTCTTTGTATGTTATGAATCATATTCTGTATTCTTTGTCTAGCCCTTGGGTGACATCTATTTTGTCTTAGGAATACTTTCTTCTATAGGAGTCCCTCCAAAATGCACTGTAGAGGTGGTTTGTGGGAGGTAAATTCTCTCAGATTTTGCTTATCTGAAAATTGTTTAATTCCTCCTTCAAATTTAAATAACCTTGCTGGGTAGGGTATTCTTGGTTCAATTCCCTTCTGCTTCATAGCATTAAATATATCATGCTACTCTCTTCTGGCCTTTAAGGTTTCTGTTGAGAAATCTGATGATAGCCTGATGGTTTTTCCTTTGTATGTGATCTTTTTTCTCTCTCTGGCTGCTTTTAAAAGTCTGTCTTTATCCTTGATCTTTGCCATTTTAATTATTATATGTCTTGATGTTGTGTTCTTGGGTCCCTTGTGTTTGGAGGTCTGGCATCTCGATGGTTTGAGAGACTCTTTCCCCAGATTGGGGAAATTTTCAGCAATTACCTCCTCAGTGACATTTTCTATCCCTTTTTCTCTCTTTTCTTCTTCTGGTACCCCTATTATGCAAATATTGTTCTGTTTGGATTGGTCACACAGTTCTCTCAATATTCTTTCATTATTAGAGATTCTTTTTTCTCTCTGTGCGTCAGCTTACTTATATTCCTCTTCTCTAATTTCTATTCCATTTACTGTCTCTTCTACAACACCTAATCTGCTTTTAAATCCCTCCATTGTATGTTTCATTTCAGATATGGAATTTCTTAATGATTGAATCTCTGTCTTAAATTCCTTTCTGAGTTCTTGAATATTTTTCTCTACCTCCATAAGCAGTTTTATGATTTTTATTTTGAGCTCTCTTTCAGGAAGATTGGTGAGTTCAGTTTCATTTGGGCCTTTTTCTGGGGTTTGTGAGATTTTGGGTTGTACCATGTTCTTTTGATGTTTCATATTTCTGTGTGGTGCCTTCTATTGTCCAGAAGCTCCAGTCTCTGGAGTTGCTCAGCCCCTAGAGTTAGGTTGGGTGTCGTAGGGGAACAGAGCTGGTGCCTGAGGGGAGGAAAGATCTGTTTCCTGTCTCCTGTCTGCCCTGCCTGTCTCCATCACAGCTAGTGGGCTGAGCAGACAGATGTAAGCCTGTGTGCTTGGCGTCTCTTGCTGTTGTAGGTGGGGCCTCTCTCTGGCTGCTGTGACTGTTCAGTTTGTGAGCTGGTGCTGTCAGGCCAGGACAAAGACTTCAGCAGGTTGCGTATCACAGTTGGGGGCCTCGGAACTGAGTAGCCAGCCTGGGAGATGGAGCACCTGTAGCTCCCCAATCTGGTGGACAGAGCGCTCCCAGACAACCTTGTCCCCCTATCTCTTCTCCCACGCAGCAAGCTCCATGCAAACCCCACACCTTCAGTAGCTCTCTCACTGCTGGGAAGCCTCTCAGACCGCCTGCCTTTCCCTTGTCTCAGGGTGGCCAGGTGTGGATCCTGTCCTCCACAAATGGCTGGAATCAGTCTCTTAAGCACTCTGCCTGTCCCAGCTCCCCATTCTCCAGAGCACCACACAACGTAGATTTCTGCTCGCAAAGCAGATTTCAGGGCTAGGTGTTCAGGAGTCCCAGTTTTTCACCCACTCTCCTGCTCCGTTTCTCTTCCTCCCGTTGGTGAGCTGGGGTGGGGGAAGGGCTTGGGTCCTGCTGGATCAAGAGTTTCATACGTTACTCAGTTTTGTGAGGTCTGCTCTGTTCATGATGTCTGTATGCCGTCTGTTGCAGCCTTCTTTCCTGTTGCTGTTTTATGGTTAGTTGTATTAACTATATTTTCACACTATCTGTGGTTTTTGGAGTTCTCTGTCTCGCCTCTCACACCGCCATCTTGAATCCGAAAAAGAGTCTGTGATGGTTAGTTTTATGTGTCAACTTAGTGAGGCAACAGTATCCAGATATTTGGTCAAACACCAGTCTAGATGTCTCTGTGAAGGTCTTTTAAAGAGGAGATTAACACTTAAATGAGTATATATTGAATGAAGCAGTTACCCTCCTGAACATGGGTGGGCCTCATCCAATCAGTTGAAGGTCATAAGAGAAAAGACAGAGGTCCTCTTAGGAAGAGGGAATTCTGCCAGCAATAACCTTTGCACTCCAACTGCAACATCAGCTCTCCTCTAAATCTCTAGCCTGCTGGCTCACCCTGCAAATTTTAAACTTGTCAGTGTCCACAATTGTGTGAGCCCATTTGCTTAAACTGTCTCTCTTCCTTCTTCCATCTCACCCTCTCTTCTTCTGTGTCTCTCTCTGTATATCTATGTATGTATCTTACTGGTTCTGTCTCTCTGGAGATCCCTGACTAATATACCTCCCTATGTGGTTAATCACTGTGCATAGCCACATTATTGGAAATCACCTGGAATCTGCTCTCAATTTTTTGCCAGGTCTGTATAAAGTGGATTGATAACTTAAGGACAGTGAATTTTACTATTTCAAAGATATAAGTGTTAAGATAAAAAACCACTCTTCAAATGTAAATTACACCATTCATATCAGTCCTAAAATTTCTAATCTTTGTTTAGACTAACAAGTCCCATTGAATATTTTATGATTTAGCTTTGTAGAAAAATAATAAGCTAATAATTTAAATAGAATATAGAAAGAGCTTTTTATTTTTTTTCCACTCAAGAGCCAGCATTTTTCATTATCAGGTTAAGATCAATTAGGAAAAAACAATACTGAAGATTTTTACAATGATTAATAAAATAGGGATACCAGTTTTGAATTTAAGGGTATCACTCCAGTTCCCAATATCTTTAAAGGAATGTAATGTGTCCTTGTGTTGGCTTTATAAATAGGCAGTATTTCAAAGAGAAGTTGAGTTCCAGAGATATAAAATGGGAAAGTAATGAAAACATCTTTCTATCTCAGGCTTCTTGGTTCATTGTAAGAAAATTATTTTCTCTTTTCCCCTGAGTTGTAGGTACTTCATTGGCATAATTACATTTTAGTGGAAAGAAGGGAGCAGCAATGGGACAACATTTTGTACAATTTCACACTAAGGAACATGATCATTTTGTGCATATATTTCTTTTCTCCAGCTTAAACTAACAGGAATGTAAGGATTACATAAAATAATTGCATAAATGGTTATTTCCGGCCAATATAAAATGTCACTGAACACAATGGTAAGGTCTTTCTCCAAATCACTGCTGACTTTTTGGTCTGACCTACGAAAGTAAATCACATAAGCTACTTAAAGTTGGAATAATAATTTTTGGAGATTAAAATGATTAAAGCTTTAAAGCTAGCCTGATTCCAGAGTTTGATTTCCAGTTGTGTCTTTGGGTGTAGTGCGGTGAATTTTGGGAAACTGTTCTCTTGGTTTATGTACAAATAATTTTTTGCAATTCAGTCCAATTTAGCTACTGTCATATATTTTAATAGTTGGCCAGTTTTGGGTCAGGTAGTAAGTTCTAAGAAACATGATCCTTTAGTACCGTTTTCCTATTTATTAGTAATGAGGCCATGTAGAGTAGAGGCTAAGAGCACAGATTTTGAACAAAGAGAAGAATGGGTTCAAATTCCAGCTTCTCCTTTTATTAGTCCAGTGATCTGGGGCAAGTTAATTAGCTCTTGGACAATATTTATGAATAGATATTGTGAGAATCATCTCAGATAAGGTGACACACACAAGATGCCTAGTAAGGTACTGGTCACTACTGTGTCATTTAGGAGGTAAACATTCCAGTTCAGTGTCCATTTCAGGCATCCCTAATTTAACACACCCAATGCTGGACTCTTGAACTCCACCTCCATAAATTTCTCCATTTCACTTGATGGCAAGTCCGTCTTTCCAATTCCTTAGGCCTTACTTCTCTTTTTATAACCCACACAAATCCTTGAGGAAAGCCTTTGGATCTACCTCCAAAATATTTCAAGAATATAATAATTTTTTCCCACTTCCCACTTACTACTATTTTGTTTCAGGCCATCATCATCTTTCCTTTGGGTGACTGCGACAGCCTCCTGTCTTGTCTCTGTGCTTTTACTCTTTACCCACCAGAGTTTATTTTCAACAAAACCACCATAGTGGTCTTTTAAAAATGAACAGTGGATCATGTCACACTTGCTTTTAGAGCTCAGATGGTTCTGCATTTCCCTCAGGATAAACTCCCAAGGCCCTAAATACACACATGGCTGTGTTTTGGCTCAGACTTTATCTCCTGCCTTAGCACTCTGTGACCTGATGCCCATCTCCAGACCCTTCACACTGTCTCTGCAGGCTCATTCCTTCTCTTCCTTTAACCTGTGCTCACATGTCTGCTTTTCAGGTAGGTCTGCCCTGACTCTGGCACTCTCAATTCCTCTGACCTTGGTATACTTCTCCATACTATTTACTGCTTTCTAAAGCATCTGATAATGTATTACTTACCATGTTTGTTATTTATTGTGTTTATTGTTTCTCTCTTCACTAAAATATAGAGCCCACCATGGCAGGGATATTTTTCTCTTTTCATGGATGTGTATACTCAATACCTAGAACAGTACCTGACACCTAGTAAGCTGATACGTAATCATTTATGTATAATCAATATCATGATGACTCATCAATTTAAAGATTCACAGAAGACTTTCATTTTGGAGTATAACTTGTTTAAGAAATACAGTAAGTAAATTACGAAGTCAAGATTTGATTTCAGGTTTTCTGATGCCATTCCTATTCCTCTTCCTCCATTTACTACACTTCCCTTGCAAAGGTAACAGGAAGCCATATCTGAATTTGGATCAAAGAGCGATATGAATTAGTCTGTGCTTTAGGATGAGCCATGTGGGGAAAGTGTATAACAATACTAGAGAGGAAAGAGACTTTACAATTATTACTACATTACTGATGCTGGTGACAAAAAGAAACAGATTATGTGAAAGACTTTTTTGGGTAGAATCTACAGGACTTGAGGGGCTAGAAAGAGAATTCAAAGATGACTCCAAAAATTTAAGCCTGAATAATTGGACAGTGGAGCTACTAAAAATGTATTCATTTTCAAGAGGATCAGAAAACAAGTTCAGTCAATGCGAGTAAGTAATGTCATTGCTTAGAAGTTAGACTGATTAGTTAGAAAGATATAAGAACCTCTGTGCTGTCTGTATTATAATGGGCCATTTTCAAGTTTTCTAATACTGTAGCAGCATTAATCATTGCAACGCTCCTGTTGATTAAGATAAGCTGCAAAGTACAAGGGGAAAAGGAGTTGATAATCCTTTCTGACAACAAAATATTGTGTTCAATATAGAAGTGGAAATTCTGGTACCTAAGTGCACATTTGATTTTCTCATAGGTGATATCATTTGGGGGAACACTTTATTAAATTTTTCTTATATTGATTTACATCGAGCCTTTATTGTTTGTTTTTTATTTTACCCTTATAACTGGTAATTCAAACTATGAAACTTGGTTAATTAATATGCTATAGCTATACTTTAAAAACTTGTATTATGGTAAGTCAAGAAAAAGTACAGTGAACCCCATACACTTATAATTTGGCTTCAACAATTATCAGGTCTTAGAAGTATTGTTTCATTTATCCCTATCCACTTCCTTTTCTCTCCTCAACTGAGTAATTTTGAATTATATTTCATGCATCATGTATTTTGTCCATAAATATTCAGAATATATTTATTAAAGATCCACAATACCTTTAAACATATTAAAAATTAGTAATTTCTTGTGCTTGCTTTGGCAACCTGTATATTAAAATTAGAACAATACAGAGATTAACATGGCCTCTGCCCAAGGATGACATGCAAATTTGTCAAGCATTCTGTATCTTAAAAAAAAATTTAAGAAGAGTAAGTCCTTAACATCAGTAAATATCAAGTTTTCTCATTGTTCTAATAAGCATTTATTCAAATATCATTTAAAGCTCCATTTAAAGCTAACATTCAGCTTCTTATTCCATGTTGTATTTTGACAATATCTGTAAGGTGATCTTCAAAGTGAATTATTTTTCACATAACCAGTGTTTGCCCTTAAATAACATATGGTATATTAAACTCAAGAAAAGAAGGGATTTTTGTATATTTTGTTCACTAGTTTATCACCAGTTCTTAGAACATCACTGGTACATAGCTCACTCTCAGTCAATAACTATTGAGTGAATGAATGAATAATCTATCGCTTCATCATTTGTATGTTTTATCTTTTTAGTTCATATTAATTCTTATATACACTAGGTTTTCTATTAGGCTATAATTTTCTTCTATTGTTTTGATTCTTTTGACTTTATTTATTGTTTTAGTTATTTTATTTTTATACTGCTTTAACTTTGGCTAACTTCCCTACTTCTCTTCTTCTAAAAAACACTTTAAATTATTTCAGATATGTACATTTATGGTATTAGCTCCACTGTTATTTTGTGCTGTTAGCATTATAGTAAGATGATAAATTACTTTTTTATGAATCCATTTCTTTTTCATTAATCAGTTTTCCCAAATTAGTATGTCTTTATTTAATTCTTCTTTATCATCAATATGATTTTGTAGTTTTCTTCATCTAATTTAAACTTATATAAATATATATATATATATTTATAATGACTGTACATATTTGTTATGAACAGGAACCATTTTCCATTAAATTAAAATTAATAGAAGAATTTTAAAAAGCAATTCTTTTTGCATATTTATAACAAAAGTCATGAAATAATTATAAAATTATGAAATTTTGAAATCTGGATGTGTTTAACCTGAAAGTAAAATTATTCTGATACTTGTTAAAATGATAAGGAAAACTTTATTCAAGACTTTTACAATAAGGAAGAGGCTTTTGCAATAGGGGAGAGAGATGGGACTCAAATCTGAATTCAAGGATGAGTGGGGATTCATAGTCAACAAGCAGACTGAGAGGTCAGTGGATGAAAAATGACTAAGGGGAGGCACCAAAGGCAGAGGGATTCTTGCTAGACTCGCCAAACAGAATTCTTGCTAAAGTTGGGCCACGGACTCAGTCAGCAAAGAGTGGGAATGAGGAATTTGAAAGGATATCAAGGATGGAGTGATTCTCCCTCAAATGACTTAGCAGGATTCTTTGTAAAGGCAACCCAAGGTCAAGGCCTAGGCAAGTAGAAGGCTCAGAGGAGCCTGAAGAAAATTTGGTTAAGGAAAAAGTCTTTGTCATTAGCTTCTTTTCTCTGTTTCTCTCACATTATTTTTGTTTTTCTACATTTTATTGGAACTTGAAGTTTCACCTTAGCTTTCAACTATAAGTCTTTATCTTGGTAAATTTATTTTCCTAAAATGACCACTTATTATTTTTTGTGGTGGTTTAGTAGCATAAAGACCTTTGATGGACTTCACCTTCTATTATTCACTCCTCTATATAATCCTTCCCACACTGACTATGAGCTTGTTATGTGACTTGCTCTGTCCAGTGGCACATCAGCAAGGGCCATGCAAGCAGAGGCTTGATGAGAAATTATGAACTGGGGCTGAGACATTGGAATTTTGTTGCCATCTGGCAAGGAAGCTTAGTCTAGCATCCTTGAGGATGAAAGATCACATGGAGAGAAAGGCACAGGCCTCAACCTACCCTCCAACTAAATGTAACCAGGTGAGTGAACCCAGGTGAAACCAGCAGAGCTGCCCAAATGATTAAACCTTGAGAAATAATAAATAAATGGTCATGTAAGCCACTAAGTTTTGAGGCATTTCATATCAATCAATAGGTAATTCAATCTGCATTCATTGGAAATGTTTCACTGTTTCTTAAGATATTATTACTATTATTAAAGGTATTTCAAAAATCAGGAATGCATTAAAATTCTTTTGACTCCTATCAGGATAACTTCTACATTAATCTATTCCTGTAATAATTTGAAAAATCTATATTTTTGGGTACTTTTGTGTTAGCTTTGGAAAAAAATCAAGTAACATTTCTTGTGTTCTGTTTGTATAAATCAGATAATCTTATGGATTATAATATTTTTGACCACTCCTTTCCAGTAGAACATTCTGCAGTGATGGAAATGGTTTATACTCTGTTCTATCCACTAAGTAGCCACTAGCCATGTGTGGCTATTGAGTATTTGAAATGTGGCTAGTGAAACTGAGAAGCTGAATTTCTAATTCAATTTTATTTCAATTTTTACATTGAAATTTGAATAACTGCATGTGGCTAGTGGCCAACATATTGGAAAGTGCAGTTTTATACTCTATTCGGTGAGATTTCCCATACCATAGCATTAATACCACCTGGTACATTGTTAGAAATGCAAAGATTAGCAGGTTCCACTCCTGTGCATAGCCACATTATTGGAAAGACTTATATACAAATAACATACATTAGTGACTACCCAGAAAATACCTGTCAAAAGGAGAGTTGTCTTTTCTTCCTTAAGAGACAAAGAAAATTTATCTTTTCTACCAGATTAGTTGTGAATCTTTCAGATTCCAAGTAAGTGTTCCTATCTCTTTAATTCAATCCCCTTGACAGACAAAATGAGGAGACAGTTAAAATTTAGGGGGAATTACTTTATAAACAGATTGCAAAATAGGTCACAGACAACAGGTGTGCGAGGATACAAGAACTTACAGTGCTAAGCTAGCCTTGAATACAAACAGGCCAATTCAAGTAGCTCTGAAAGTATTAATTTAGGATGAATAGAACAAATTCTGGTAAAATCTGCCAGTTACATGATTATGGCCTGGTGCTAGTGAGGAAAACTTGTGTTTCTATGGTGTTTATTATATAGGAAATTTTAGCCTGCGCTGAATAAGTGCATTGAAAAGGTAGAATACGTTCAGAAGAAGGTTTTGAGGATGGCAGGGGTGCAGAAATCATATCTTAGCAGGAATAGACGGTGACTCAAATGTATGAACATGTCCTTCCATCAGCTATTTACAAACTATTGGGACATACTTTAGAATGCTCTAAACAATGCTTTTCTAGTCTCTTCCCATCTGTGTGGCTCTCAAATTTTAGTTTGCATGAGAATTACTTAAAGATTTTACCTATTCTGATTGAATAGGTATGATTGGAGCCAAGGAATCCTCATTTTTAATACCATGCAGATGACTGGTGGAGCAAAGTTTGAGAAAAACTACTCTAAAGGATACTGTAAAAATCAAGTAGGCTATAGGCTCGGTGGAATCCTCTCACTGATCTGTGAAAAATATCAAAGTTGAAAACTTTTAAACTATAACTTTTAATATTTAAAGGACTATCATATAGAAATAAATTAAAATTTTATGTTATCTCAGATAATAAAAACAATAAACTAAGGAGGTATATTTCTTAACATAACTATGTCTGTTCAAGAATGATACAGGTTACCTTTCCCTGCTAGACTGCACGCACCCACAGTTCAAGGATCATACCTGTCTGATTTACTGGACTAATTGCAATGACTACAGTGATGCACAGAATGCTTTTCTAAAGGAATGATATTCATCATGCCTATTAAAATAATGAATATCATCAAAGAGATACCTTATACAGTATTGGTTTGCAAACTTAATATACATCTCAAATATGAATGGTGAATCATGCTAAAATGCAGGGTCCAATTCAGTAAGTCTGGAGTGGAACCTGCTAATCTTTGCATTTCTAACAATGTACCAGGTGGTATTAATGCTATGGTATGGGAATCACACCGAATAGAGTATAAAACTGCACTTTCCAATATGTTGGCCACTAGCCACATGCAGTTATTCAAATTTCAATGTAAAAATTGAAATAAAATTGAATTAGAAATTCAGCTTCTCAGTTTCACTAGCCACATTTCAAATACTCAATAGCCACACATGGCTAGTGGCTACTTGGTGGATAGAACAGAGTATAAACCATTTCCATCACTGCAGAATGTTCTACTGGAAAGGAGTGGTCAAAAATATTATAATCCATAAGATTATCTGATTTATACAAACAGAACACAAGAAATGTTACTTGATTTTTTTCCAAAGCTAACACAAAAGTACCCAAAAATATAGATTTTTCAAATTATTACAGGAATAGATTAATGTAGAAGTTATCCTGATAGGAGTCAAAAGAATTTTAATGCATTCCTGATTTTTGAAATACCTTTAATAATAGTAATAATATCTTAAGAAACAGTGAAACATTTCCAATGAATGCAGATTGAATTACCTATTGATTGATATGAAATGCCTCAAAACTTAGTGGCTTACATGACCATTTATTTATTATTTCTCAAGGTTTAATCATTTGGGCAGCTCTGCTGGTTTCACCTGGGTTCACTCACCTGGTTACATTTAGTTGGAGGGTAGGTTGAGGCCTGTGCCTTTCTCTCCATGTGATCTTTCATCCTCAAGGATGCTAGACTAAGCTTCCTTGCCAGATGGCAACAAAATTCCAATGTCTCAGCCCCAGTTCATAATTTCTCATCAAGCCTCTGCTTGCATGGCCCTTGCTGATGTGCCACTGGACAGAGCAAGTCACATAACAAGCTCATAGTCAGTGTGGGAAGGATTATATAGAGGAGTGAATAATAGAAGGTGAAGTCCATCAAAGGTCTTTATGCTACTAAACCACCACAAAAAATAATAAGTGGTCATTTTAGGAAAATAAATTTACCAAGATAAAGACTTATAGTTGAAAGCTAAGGTGAAACTTCAAGTTCCAATAAAATGTAGAAAAACAAAAATAATGTGAGAGAAACAGAGAAAAGAAGCTAATGACAAAGACTTTTTCCTTAACCAAATTTTCTTCAGGCTCCTCTGAGCCTTCTACTTGCCTAGGCCTTGACCTTGGGTTGCCTTTACAAAGAATCCTGCTAAGTCATTTGAGGGAGAATCACTCCATCCTTGATATCCTTTCAAATTCCTCATTCCCACTCTTTGCTGACTGAGTCCGTGGCCCAACTTTAGCAAGAATTCTGTTTGGCGAGTCTAGCAAGAATCCCTCTGCCTTTGGTGCCTCCCCTTAGTCATTTTTCATCCACTGACCTCTCAGTCTGCTTGTTGACTATGAATCCCCACTCATCCTTGAATTCAGATTTGAGTCCCATCTCTCTCCCCTATTGCAAAAGCCTCTTCCTTATTGTAAAAGTCTTGAATAAAGTTTTCCTTATCATTTTAACAAGTATCAGAATAATTTTACTTTCAGGTTAAACACATCCAGATTTCAAAATTTCATAATTTTATAATTATTTCATGACTTTTGTTATAAATATGCAAAAAGAATTGCTTTTTAAAATTCTTCTATTAATTTTAATTTAATGGAAAATGGTTCCTGTTCATAACAAATATGTACAGTCATTATAAATATATATATATATATTTATATAAGTTTAAATTAGATGAAGAAAACTACAAAATCATATTGATGATAAAGAAGAATTAAATAAAGACATACTAATTTGGGAAAACTGATTAATGAAAAAGAAATGGATTCATAAAAAAGTAATTTATCATCTT